>AP027112.1:6110963-6723463 GCA_028142955.1 Pinctada fucata
GGTCTTTTGAAAATGTACGTTATCAATATCTAAAACATATTAAATCAAATTCTCCAGATACTGTTTACATTACTTAAGTCAACTATATATATCTTTTTTTCTTTTGGATATTTTGCATAAGTTCTTTTTCTTTGGATATATTCAATAAGCAATAACAAGCCATCAATAAGTTCGCATAGGAACTATTAAATAGAGTATTACATTTTCCCAAATAATGCAGAACATCACATCAAAATAACATGTTGCTGATGGTGATTAAAAATAATAATGATTTGTTTGGTTTTAGCTGTTTATAGAACTTATTTGAAAGAAGTCGACGTTGAAAAGTTTCAGCGGGAAAAGGTGATACAGGGTTTCACGGTATCTGGATATTCTGCACATCTTTCATCAGGCGAAAGGTGGCCTACGGATGCATTACCTCCGTCACGCATCACTTCTTTGTCAATTCAAAGTTACTCAGCAACTAACAAAACTTTCATGATAGAATGGATGGCACCAGGAGACAATTATGAGTTTGGTCAAGGTAATAAATATTTCAACATCAATGTCGAAAGTAAAAATTAAAGTTAATGAAAATAAACGTTTATCTGTCGATGGTATTGTTATATACATACATGTAAATCGTACATGAACTATGGAGCCGTGCACTCTCCGTAGAGTACATGAAAAAATTGTAATTTAAAAACTAAAAGCATAGGGAGCTACTAAAATGCATTTGACTGTGTCAGAAAATCAGTTTTGCATATAATCCAGCAAAATTGATGAAGATGTGCTATCCGAAAGATATGTCTGGTGCATTAAAATTTTCGTCAAGAAGGTGAAGAGTTGGATCACTTCTGATTAGTATTGCTATCATAAACATGTATTCCTTTTTGAAGTATGGAGCTGTTAAACTTGTTCCCCGTTATTGGATGTTCAAAGTGTAATAATACGTTCTTTCCCACTCTGTAGCATGAAATAAGCTGTACTTCGGTCCTTTATCAAATTAATATATTTCACCTTATTTTGCTTTTCGGAAACCTCTCATTTCATCCACAAATATCTTTGAAATTAAAGGAGGTTATCATATAGGCTACAGCCCTCCAATGCTATAATGGACTGAATTTTATTTTACTAATATACATGTAGGATGTACTATATCGACCCTACCTCAAAAATGGAGTCATCGATCGCGACTCTCTGCAAAATGTATAAATTTAGATTTGGAAAACTAAAGGACACCACTTACATATGTTTCTGTACGTCTGTTTCGACTATTTTGTATGATGTTCTACTGAATATAGCCGTTTCTATCAGCGATTTGTAGTTTTGTCTGATGTCATCTATGTGATACATTGTTGTGGGTTTGTTTCGCTGAATGAGTGCAGGGTGGTCATGCTGGAGATCCTTCCTTTTTCTTTATCTAGCTGTGTCAGAAAATCACTTCGGCATTTACTAAGGAAGAAATGAGGGGATCTCCAACAACACTCGTTTGCAGCATCTACAGCAAAACCCCAAAATATAGTGTACTACTTTTTAGGATTTACTATCTGAAACACTATACATTAAAATTAGTTTGAACTGTTCTTCAGACAACACTTCTCAATCCAATCCGTATTATTTATCAAATGCCAAAGTTATTTTCAGACAGTAACGTGTTTTTGTTTTAAATGGTTTTCATATCGTCTTTCATATCCCTCCTTTGTTTTAGTTAGGGTTAATGTTCTGATGTGTTTTATACCACAATTGTGCGTTCTTCGAGACCTCTTGGTAATCGAAACATTGGGAGGGTTGTGCACACGTAATTCAGGATAACTACACCGTTACTGATGTGGCAGATTGCCGTCCTTAGTCGGCACCGATTGCCCATTGGTCTCGTCGGTTTATGTGTAGTCATTTATGTTTGATGGTTCTATGTGATTTTGCGTTCATCGTGTAACAATTTCGGTCTCATTCTGTAGGTGTATGCTTTGTGTTTTTGCAGAGGATGTTTTGAGGTTTAGCTGTCAGTGCTACAGTCGAGTGTTGTTGGAGATCCCCTCCTTTCTTTCTTTTTTTTGTCTTTCTATTGTTCTGTCCTCTCTACTTTGTTTTCGACTTCGGGTGTTTCGCTGTCTTGCTATGGGTGAAGTAATCGAGTAAGTCTGGACATCCTCTCTTTAATATTTGTTTTAATCCCTCTTAATTATTTCAGCATCACGTTATGATGTAAGAATAACGGATTCTCCAGAGACGTTAAGAAGTAATCCTGATAATGCAACACAGATAGTTATGACCAGGAATCCGAAACAGGCTGGAGAAATAAAGATCATGGTCATCAAACCAGAAGTACAGGATATGACATATTACATAGGTATAAGAGGTGTTGACGAAAGGACAATTACGGTGAAATGTCAAATATCCTCTCGGTCAGTGTAATAACAGATCAACAATGGGCTAGTAATACAGATAACGAGGCCGATGATGCTGATAACGGGGCCGGTGATGCTGATAACGGGACCCGTGATGCAGATAACGGGGCCAAACGTCCTTGTACTGGAATAGTCATTGGAATCCTGGCCTTCATGGTTTTATCCTACACCTAATACTTCCTGTAACGGTCGAGAACATGATTTTTTTTCTTTATAAGTTTTTTTTTTATTTCAATAAATTGTCCCATAAATGAATGAAATTGAAATGTATTGCACAGAGGAGAGGAATGGTAAAGATAAAAGTGCAAATACAGAGATGGACATATTTCCGGCGCTTAAGCCTATAGCTAGTGTGAAATCGACAACTTGGTCGAACATTTGTACATCTGATTATGTTCATTTAATTAATTATTTTGAGCGAACCACAAGGTCAAATCCAGCCATTTTGACCATTCGTTGAAATAAGTTATGTTCATCATTTTATATTTTCTAGTGTCAAATGATTTTAAAAAGTTTATACTAGGCCAGTAGATATAGAGAGAAGAGATATTTAGAAAGGGGTCGTATTTAGAAGTTCTCTTGCCTTGTTTAAGTGTTAAGGCATTGTCCATTTGATATTCTGGGGGGGGGGGGGGGGGGGGGGGGGGGGGGGCTTGGGTTTTTTGTCGGAGCAAGCCCGGACCGGGGCAAGATTATTTTTTTCTTGCAAAGTTGGAGCAAGGAAATTTTTTTTAAACAAAGCGTTGCGCCTATTAAGAATGTTTGTGTTTTTTCAATAGAAATTATTGATATTTTTACTAAAAATTCTAAATATTACACAATTATGGACTTTTTACGAGGTGAATATGGTGTGATATTTCCTGAATTTGAAAATATTGACCGAGGCGACAGCCGAGGTCAATATTTTCAAATTCAAAAAATATCACACCATATTCACCGAGTGAAAAGTCCACAATTGTTTTATATATATAGTGGAATTAATCAGTATTTATAAAGGTACCTTTTCGAAATGGCTGACATCGACTTTTCTTTGAAAATGTTTCAAGATGTGTTAATATCAGCATTTTCTGTCGCTGAATTATCCTGAACGTAATGGAATTCATTCTATGAGTCAAATGAAGAATATTTCAGAGTCAAAATCCGTAGATAGGTTCAAAATTCAAGAATCTGAGCTCAGCCTCAGGGTCCTTGCTGCTGTTTACGAAATGACGTTAATGACGTCACAGATACAAATTTCGCGCGTTTTCGATATTTCATGGTAAACTGGAAGCAAGAGTTTTCGCTGTAGTGATATGTAATGAAATTACCCCTCACAGGTCAATATAATGAGACAATGACTCGTCACGTGACAGTTCTCAGCCAATGAGAGTTGGAATATAAACAGACTATATAATAATATACAATTATGGACTTTTTACGAGGTGAATATGGTGTGATATTTTCTGAATTTGAAAATATTGACCGAGGCGACAGCCGAGGTCAATATTTTCAAATTCAGAAAATATCACACCATATTCACCGAGTGAAAAGTCCACAATTGTTTTATTATATAGTGGACTAAATCTGTATTTTTTAAGGTAGCTTTTCGAAATTGCTGACATCGACTTTTCTTTGATAATGTTTCAAGACTTGTTAATATCAGCATTTTCTGTCGCTGAATTATCCTAAAGGTAATGGAATTCATTCAATGAGTCAAATGAAGAATATTTCAGAGTCAAAATCCGTAGATAGGCTCAAAATTCAAGAATTTGAGCTCAGCTTCAGGGTCATTGCTGCTGTTTACAAAATGACGTTAATGACGTCACAGATATAAATTTCGCGCGTTTTCGATATTTCATGGTAAACCGGAAGAAAGAGTTTTCGCGGTAGTGATATTTAATGAAATCGCCCCTCACAGGTCAATATGATGAGACAATGACTCGTCACGTGACAGTTCTCAGCCAATGAGAGTGGGAATATAAACAGACTATATAATAATAATATATATTTTTTTCATTTAAGTATTCAATTTACTTTTAAACATAGAGATAAAATATTTTTACAATACAATTCTCAATTATATAAGTACATGTGTATAACATGTATAAGAGAAGAGGGTCTGACGGGAAGGTCTCCTTGACAAAATTTTAAATGTAGAATTGTAAATTGGTGAATTATATAACTTAATAACTGAAGTTCTCCTTCCAAGCTTACAAGAACATAAAATTAGACTCAGTATGTGTGATACATGCAACATGTATTAATAGCAATACATAGATAATATATTAAAGCTGAATAAGGAAGCCCTTTTTTATTCACATAGATGTATAACGTTTAATGTCTTTTAATATGTGAACTGTGCCAATGTTTTAATAGAAAAGTTTGGCGAGCGAAGCGAGCTTAAAATCTTGATACAATTTGAAAATTGTGGCGAGCGAAGCGAGCCGGAAATTTTTCAAGAATTTTAACGAAATTTTATGGTAATTCTTCAAATTCAGATGATTTGTAATAGCAAGATTTTTTTTCTGTCACACCTTCAGCAAATTAATTTTTTTCATCAAATTGTGAGCAAAATTATTTATTTCCAAAAAATACCCAAGCCCCCCCCCCTTCCCCAGAATATCAAATGGACCGTGCCTAAAGAATCAACTGCAGGAAAAGTTAACGTTGAGTATTTAACTTACAGGGAACTTTGATTAAATATATGTTTTAGGATTCCTGAACCAATCGAATTTTTATGCCCAATCATCCTGTTGAACATTTTAAGAAGAATTAACGTCTTCCCAATGCATAGAATTCAATGTAAATTCTGGGGGGCATAACTCTTAAAGTATTCTTTTAACATCCACATTGGTCAATTCAATTAACTTTTACATAATAACTACGCTTCTTTTGTCTCAGAATTCCATCAATGGGGTTCCAATTACTTCTTATTCCCCTTTTAATACCTTAAGAACTTATTCATTTTTCATGTAATCACCTTCTTTCTGCACAAATCTATATTTGGTATTTTATATCTACATTGTAGATATCATGAAATTTCTTCACGTTTTGTTGTTAATTTTTTAAATTACAATATTTATCCTAATCTAAGCTGTGTTCGCTCTGCTGACACGCTACAAATTCGCGACCATCATTTTTCTTCTGAATATTACCATGGAAACGTACAATTGTGTTTATTCATGATTAAGCTTTAATGTCAATTTTCCACTTTTTTCACAGTTTCCGCTAGAATTAGAGTGTGCTAATGTGTTAATGTATATAACAGGAAATCTGCAGTGATTTTATTTTATTTTATTATTATCTTTTTTTTTATTATTGTTATTATTATTTTTTTTTTTTTTTTCGTTTTTCGATTATAAATTTTTTTTTATTTTACTTTTTTCGTTTTATACTAACTGCTGAACAGAAGTGATCATGTACGACATCATACAGTAGATAAGGAACAATTATCTTTTTTCGCTTATTTCTGCATTGATGTCATTTTGATGAGGTTGATACCTTGAAAATCAAATTGACCGAGGGTGAAGTTCTCTCGTTTATGTAATAGTATTGATTTTTTTACATACTTATCAATAAGTCGTGAAGATGACGATGTATATTCATTGAGAGAGGTTTTCCATTCTCATTTTGGAATGTCATAGTAAAATTCTTACATCTAACAAATCTTGTGACAGGGTAATCATATCGTAAAATCTATTCTAATCCATATACTTATAACTAAAACTAGATAAACCATATAACCACTTTTTCGGTCGTTTTTGTTGATTTGTTTTTACATTGACATAGTATAAAAGACGGTAGGGTATCTCCAATAACACGTAGTTCCAGCACCAACAGCAGTTTTATTTTTCGTGACATTACTCAAGGTTTCCTTTCAATGCAAACGAAGTCGGTCAGTGAGAACGGATATTCCTTCTTTTTTTTGTCTATTTTGAGACTACTAGTTGACGAAATGTAATCTTAACTAATACTTCCTTCTTTGGTTACAGGATTGGGTATCCCTCTTATACATTTCTATTGTTGTCATTTCATAATGGTTTGACTTATAGATGTAAACGTCTTCAAATTGAATAGCATCATTTAAGGACAGATAAATTGGCAACGTGGACCAGACACGCACGTTTTGGGTACTTAACCCTCGTCAGTGATCCTCAAATCTAAACAATGTAATATGCCAAAAAGTATGAAATTTACTATGTCGAAAACGCGTATCGAAAGACGTAGCAGGATGGGTGGGAAATATAGAAACTAGAACCAGGCGGGTCCAATCAAAACAGACATTAAAATCGTAATTCATCATTTGCATGCATGAATGTATGAAGTGACAATTTAGTTACTGTATGTTGTATTTATAATCTTAGTCGTGTAGAAAGCAAAGCAAACACTTAAAATGTTTCAGTTGAGAAAGGTCTGTTTTTTCTTGATAAGTATCGATTTGATACTAGAACCATCAGAAGGGCACAAAACACAAAGAGGCATAAAAGTAGAAGGGAATGGATATACAGGTGTCTCCGTTGGTATATCGGAAAATGTACCAGAAGATTCCCAGTTAATAGAGAGAATAAAGGTAGGACTTAATTACCTATGTTATGATTTAACTTTCTTGCGGTTTGTCTTTCAATTGGTCTACTATGCATCTTTTAATGCCAGGAATCTATAATAACACAATTCTTGAATTAGTGGGAATGACAAAATATGGATAACGACCATATCGCTATAAACAGCACAAAATCGATAATTCAGAAAGTCATAAACCGAAGGCATAAAAAATCAGGATAAAACAGGAACCTAAGCAAGCAAACAAAAATTTCAACCACGTGAAAAAAAAGCGAACTCCCGAAATGGGAGTGAGACCAGGTGCCAAGGAAGAGGCAAGCATCTCCTGCTTGCATACAACACCCGTTGCTTTAATTCGGTAAAATTGTCACACCCGGTTACTTCCATTATGGAAGATGTACAGTAGAATCTGTGGTTGGACGGTGCAATTGGGTTATGACAGAATATCATCCACCATTCGGGAGAGTGTTCCCCTTATCGACCGTAGAACTTATCTGAAAGACGCCTAGCTCTCATAACAAAATCCGTATATTTGGTACTTGCTCTGGCATAGTGTATCAACTGAGATATGAACACGCCATAAGCAGGCGATAAAGGGTTGTTGCTATTCAGAAAATGAAAGTTTGTGATGCTGAAATTAAAGTTTATCAAAGAGTGAGGTGTTCATGTGACCATCAGTATCGTAGGACAATGGAATTCATCTCAAAACACTGATTATGTCCAAAAAGGATGCTGAATTATTTGTCTCTGTAGCTTCTTTATCTTCAAGCTCCGAAGGATAGATACTGCTCAGGTGATCCGCGAATTTTGGATTATTGATGGGCCACACATCGTCTATGTATCTGTAAGTGAAGTTGAAGTCAGAAACTAAGTATCTTTTCCCTTTAGAGACCAAAGATTGAATGAATTCAGCTTCTGAGAGCTAGGCGTCTTTCAGTTAAGCTTCTCAGTCAGGGATATGTTTGTGACCGACTAATATCATCACTGAGGAAGTTCTACGGTCGATATGGGGAACTCGTCATACACTAAGATGTCCCATTCTCCAGAATGTTGGATATTATTCTGTCATAGACCATTTGAACCATACAACCAAAGATTGTACCTTATGTCTTCCGAAATGGAAGCAACAGGATGTGACGGTTCTACCGAATTTAAGCGGCCGTTGTTGCATGCAAGCAGGAGATGCTTACTCTTCCTGGGCACCTGGTCTCACTCCCACATCGTACCAAAATGTACCAAAAGATGTAGCAGAATGAATAGGATATGATTTTAGAAATTTCAAGAAATTTTTTTAACAGAAATTTTCAAATGCGTGAAATACCCAAAGTAATATACTCTTTTGCCTGTATTGGTCCGAATTTCAGAAAATGTTGACAATTTTTTTTTGTAAAATTTCCAGAAAGTCTTTACTCGTTTGTGAAAGCGAAAACCTCGTCTCAAAAGTTTCTTGGTAATTTGTAAATTTCTACAGTAAAAATCCAAAGTATTAGTACATGCTCTAGCATACCGGATGAGCTGTGAAATATAGATACCATACCATAAAACCTCCTGGAAAATTTACAAAAGGTACTCTCAATTTTTTGAAATTCGGACTTGTACATGAAACCGGGAATATAACTTTGGAAATTTCACACCCTGCCTTTTATGATGACATAATTAAAAAAAAAGGATGATCAATGCTGGACAGTATTTTCATCGAAAATACGTCAGAATCATCAAACGCCTTTTGTACCATAAATATTATTCAGCTGTCACCCAAAGGATACTCTGCATGGTATTTGATCTTGTAATAGCCTTGTACTAGCGCATTTTTAAGAAATGTTGGTGCTTCAACATGGTGTTATTGGAGATCCCCTCCTTTCTTTTAAGAAGTGCAGTCTAACTAACTGTGACTTCGGGACTCTATGAAGAGTCCTGTCTAATTCTTGTTAGAAAAGACATTTCATGTACCTCGACCACTTGTTCTCTTCTCAATCTCCTACACATGCTTCCGATTTCAGTTACGCTTTTCTTCACTTTGCAATCTACCTCTGCCGTCCTCGCCTATTGTTTGTCTGCAAGATTCTTGCAGACTGGAACTGTGGCTTTATATTTGTAAATTAAGTATTGCAAGTATATACCATCAGGTTTCGTTGACCGTCTCTTCAACGAATTCGAAAATTTCTGTTATCAAAATTTCTGGAAATTTCTAAAATATGGTTCATGTAGCATCACATCCCAGCCATCCTTCTGCGTATTTCGGTAAGTTTTTGAACAAAATAATTTTCACATTCTTCGGCAATATTACATTGTTTATATTGAGGATCACTGACGAGGGTTAGGTACCCGAAACGTGCATGTCTGGTACATGCTGAAAATTTATCTGCTCATAAATAATGCTATTGAATTTGATGACGTTTAACATTGACTACATTACATGGTAAAAAGTGTACATGCAATGCTTTTCCTTTGATGCGATACGATGCAGTATCAGGGATTCTTTCTTGATTCGTATGTTGCCAACACGATCAGCTGAGCGAGAAGTCTCCAGTAAAAATACAAGTTCTACATGTTCTAGTTTTAAATCGAAAGCTACCGTCTTAAGAAGTTAGTCTTGTAAATTTCCCTACATCAAGATCAGAACTGTTTCCTTCATTGTTCAATTACTTGCACCTGAACACTTAAATATGTGCCTCTGCCTTTGAATATTTTGCACTGTTTAAGTCAGAAAGCCGAATGACATCACTGTGACGACATGCCGTACCTGTAATGACTCTCGGTTTTTTTCATTGCGTGAAATGGCGTAGGAAAATAGCGATGACGACAAGGTTTTATTGCAAGCCTGTGCCGCGTATGACTTTGTTGCAAGTTGGTCCTCTCTGTCAGTCGGCGGAGCTCGGACTGTATCTCGTATGCTTTTATTTCCTTTGGCAATGCCGTCTGTGTTGCTTTGATCTCTGTGATTTGCTGTTTTGTTTGTGTGATCATCTCACAGTGAGGAGGTCATTATACACTATAATTTTGCGTTCGAGAAATTTGAGTAACCAAAAGTGGGAGGGTGTACACATGTAACCCGGTAGCTTAATATTTAGCCTGTCTGGCACGTTATTTCTATTCGGTTATCTTTGTACGTGATAATATTGATAATATTGATCAAATATCCATGTCATACCATATTTCCAACTGAAATCTATTTTCATTTCGATACAATACGCTCCACTATCCTCTGATAAACGTTTGAGTCGTTTGAAAAACCGTGTCAGCCCGTCATTTTCCTGTAAATCGTGGGAACATCCGCTTTCTTTCGTGACATATCGTTCTTTATTTGGAATTGAAACAAATTTTCCTATGGAATTTACTACTATTTCCAAATAAGGATTGATGCATTAAGAAAGAAAGCAGAAAAATAGCGAATTTCACGGTTTTTAAAATGACTCAAATGTAAAACGACGGATAGCGGGACTCGTGTAGGGAATTGCATCGATATGGAAGTAGATTTCTGTTGATAATAAGGTACGAAATGGATATGTGATCAATATCATCTCGTTATCGTCCCGGAACATGCGATTGTGATAATGTCGAAGGGTTCCAACTCTATACCTTCTCGAAGAAAATTCCAAACCAATTCCCATGCACCAGACACGTGTTTCGAATATTAAATTCTCATCAGTGATGCTTCTTGTGGAACCACCAAAAATTATTTCTGAATCAGTAGCGCTCTCTTTAATTGTGATTCACAATCGGCTTGCGTCACTGCGATATATGGGACTGAGTTGAAGCCCTCTCCAACAACCGAATAGAAATAACGTGTGAGACGGGCAAGCTAATGAAGCTAGTAATCCGGACACTTACACCTTAATTACTTACCTGGCAGATGGACGTTCTTATTCGGCATCGATTACCTATTTGTCTAGTTGGGTTAAGTGTGTTGATGCCGTGTTTATTGTTCGTTGTCCTTTTTGTGTCTCTTGCATTATATGTCTTTTATGTATTTTCACTTGGGGTGATTTGTTGCCTAGTTGTTTCTGCTGCAACCGAGTCTTGTTTGAGATTTCCTGCATTTATTCATTCTGTAATGACAGGTAACAGTGGCATCAGTCTCTATTCACTAGATATAGTGATGAAATGCAGATATTTTAAAAACAGCAATATAGATGGAATTAAAGAAAGGAGAGATATTCAATCAGACTATGTTGAAGCAACTACAGCAAAGCACAAAAGCAAAATAGTGTTGTTATCACGAATACTCCCGCACAACCTCCAACTTTTCCGATGAATGCAGAACTACGGATTTAACAAATAGCAAAGGAGAAAGGTTAGGTCCAGAATGTATTTTAATTTCTAAATTAATCGTTATACACTATGCTGTCCCACTCTCCAGAATGGTGGATGATATTCTGTCATAGACCATGTGTACCATCCAACCAACGATTATGCTTGAATCGTACGAAATGGAAGTAACCGGATGTGACAATTCTACCGAATTGAAGCGGGTGTTGCATACAAGCAGGAGATGCTGACTCTTCCTGTGCAACTGTTCTCATTCCCATATCGGGAGGTCGCTTCTTTTAATATGGTGGGATGTTTTTGTTTGTTTGCTTTGGTTCCTGTTTTATCCTGATTTTGATTATCGTTTTTGTTTGTCCTGGCGCATCATATCCTACCCATCCTGCTACTTCTTGCGTTACATTATTTTTACCTATGATAGTAACATTTTTCATATTTTTGGCCATATTACATTGTTTTGATTGAGGCTCGCTGAGGAGGGTTAAGTAAGAGAAACGTGCATGCCAGGTCCATGCTGAAAAATTCATCTGTTCTTAAATGATGCTATGGAATTTGAAGACGATTAACATTACAAACACAGTTTTATGGATAAGCTACAAATATAATGAAAAAAAATCGAAGAACTAGATGTGAGAGTTGTTATACTGTATATGTTCTATCGTAATCATTCAACAAACAATTTATCACCATTGATGTCCGAGATCACGGAGAGAGATGTGCCATGATAAATTCTCCTTAGTTACAAATGACAAATATGGATAATGACCATATCCCTGTATACAGCACAAAATCGATAATTCAAAAATCAGAATAATATCAAAATAATCTATTGAATGTTAATGAGGTTACAAATACATGTTGATTCAAAGTCCGATTAGAAGCATAGTGAACCTAGGATAACGATACCGTCGGGGACTAACAATCCACCTGCCAGAAAAGCAACATAGTGGATACCATATTGAAGTATATTTCGATCGTAATGATTAAGTAGAAAGGGAGGGAGATGTTGCAGCACCAACCGCAAAGCACCAAAACACCCGATATGAAAGCACGAAGTAGAAAATAATGCGGAAGGGTTCTAACTCTATACCTTCTTGAAAAATTTCGGTTGGTCGTTTCTTGAAACGCATTTGAAAATTTCTGTTTACAAAATATTTCCCAAATTTCTAAAACCTGGGTCCTGTAGCATCATGTGCAAGCCATTTTGCTGCGTCTTTTGGTATACTTGGACATAATTATCACATATTTTGGCCATATTTCATTGTTAGGGTTGAGGATCATTCACGAGGGTTAAATACCTGAAACGTGCATTTCTTTTCTTGTCCGTTTCACAATTTAAAGGAGCCCATTAAACTCGGTAAATCAAGAGGTGTCCCGGGAAACAAGTGTTTGTCAAATAGTATAGTTTGAATTGTTTCCCTTCTTAAGCAGATTTTATTTAGAATTTGGTATCTAAAATTAATTAATTTTCGAAAGTTCGCATGTCCTTATCAATTCAAAGTTCTGAAAAGTAACGAAACGAAATTTTTTTTCTTTGGCAAAGAAATTATTTACTGGAAATTCAAAACGTAGACAAGGAGGAAAAGTAACCGGATTATTTAGATTATTTACATGTATACGTTCGGGAATGGTATCCATGAGTTCAACATACATGCGTACCGTAAATAATTTGAAAGGTCCGGTACATTTTCTGTCAGTTTCGTTTTAAGCCCAGGAATACCATGAAAAGGATTGGGATTCTCCTCAAGATACTTTGATACGGCAAACGAAGTTCCCTGGCCTCAACTCGAGGTGCTTAACGGAAAAAAAGTTACGCCGACCAAACGCTTCGTAGAATTTAAAGAATACATGTAGGTCATTGATGTTCATTCGCTCGAAAATTGCATGATTTTTTTGCTTTGTTCCCATAAAATTTATTTAAACAAGACACTTAGGTTGGATGGACACCCCCCCCCCTCAATACGTAACATTAAACATTAACGGAGAAAACAGTTATGTCGACCGAACAGAGCTTTTTAGAAGTAAGGACAAGCTCAGTGATGGTTTAGTTTTGAATTTTGTATAATTATGTTTTATGACATATTGATTCGTTCAAACACGATGACAAAGAAAGTTGAGACAAAGTGACGAAAAAATAAGACATCAAATGAAAAATTATGTGCATGTGAAAATTTTCCTAAAAAGTAAAGAGATTAAGCATAAAAGGAGTATTCTGAATCAATAACTTTTGGTGAAAAAGGGGGGCCCGGACCATCACTGAGCTCCCGTGCCCCCCCCCCCCCTCTATATCCGCCACTGGGTTTGATTTTTTCTTCCTTTTCCTTTCGCGTTTTGTGCTCATGAGATGTATACATCCTTCTTTTATCTATTACAGCTAGATTATTTGTAGAATTAATCTATTATCAGGAATGCCGTTACAAATGTACATATACTTTGATGTCATTTCGTTTACAAATAACCATTCACATTAAAAACCAAATTTCGGTGCGTTTTTTGGGGATGTTTGTATTACAAGACAGCTAGATATATTTTTTCTACATATTTCTATCCCCTCCTCTTCCACCAGATATTTCTCCTATTCTGTTAAATTAAATTACATGTACGTCTGTCAGTCTTTTAAGGGTCAACACTTAACAGTGTCGGTACAGCAAGTTTATTTCTCATGACTGTTAAAACGCGGAAGTCTCTGAAAAATAATCAAACAGGTGAAAATAACCAAAGAACCCCAGATAAAGCTAATCCAGTCTTTTCAGTTTAGTATGAAAAGAAGTAAAAAAAATCTTTCAAATTTTTTTTTTTGCGTTTTTAATTTGTTTTGTTTTTTTTTTTTTAAGATACAGTCTCCCTGAAAAAAATGAATTTAAGTGAATTTTATTACCAAGTGTCTAGATTGAGGAAAAAAGGAGCCATAAAAAGTTTCATTTGACAGTATGCAGTAACGATCATAATATTGCCGAATTTGTATTATATCTCTCTTGTAAAACCGCAATAACTTGTAGGTGGCGCCAGTGGAATGAATTAGAGCTGCGCACCCCAAATTCAAAATGATGTTTTCAAACGGCTGTAACTGCGAATGTATGCGTTAGATTCGTCTGAAAATTTGAATTTATACAAATGAGAATGTAATCCTTCATATGTCACAGGGGATAGGCAGAGGGGGATGGGGTTACACCCTACATCTTTAATTAGCAAGGGGTTGAAATTCAATTATAAAATAATTTCATTTTGATAAGTAGATTTGCAAATACTATAACACATTATCGGATGTTTGCACCGTAAAATCAGTATTTGCCGTCCGCAAATATATAACGTCAGCATCTACTGTCCAAGCAGCTCACAAATCAGAAAAAAATGAAGTTTTTTTCTACTTCGTCGGCAAATGTTCTGATTAAAATTCATATAGGGGATAAATCTCGAAGTCTTGCAACTAACAGTGTAAGTCTGTACGACCAATACTTTTTATTTATTTATTCCTTTTTTTTTAAATTTATTATTATCATTTTTGTTTTGTCTCGCTAGTTTCCGATCACTATTGATGCTGTCTTCGTTATGCAAACTTATTTTTTTTAATATTAAGACGCTAGTTCGCAAATAGATTTCTTTATATGTGACCTTTCGTACGTGGCTGTGCGAGTTACCTCGCTTTTCATACCTCGACCCCCCAAGCTTGAACCCCTATGTACTACGTCATCAGTACACGTCACAAAGCACATGTTTTACATACGGGTCCTTGAGCGACCTCTTTCTGGAATTCAACTAAAGGTAACAGACCTATTGAAAATTTAAGCTAGGAAATATTTGAATATGCACATTTAGATTTACATCTTTACATCAAATCTTTTAAGAAATGATTCATAAATAGGTTAAACTAAAGGCTAGCCAGTACTGACTATTTCGGCAGCATTATTTGTTTATTTGCTGATCCCGAATTATTGTTGGGAATAACTCTCCTGAATTTAAAATACACTGAACTTTGAACTCAAATCATTGATGCAAAGTGATCGATTTGATCTCTTGTGATTGCTTGAAGTTAAATTGGCCGCGTATGTTCTGTTCACCGGCCAATCTTAACAAACTGACTGTTATTGTGAAATCAATGGAATTGGAATCAATTTGAACAAAATATTTGAATGAAGTGAACTTGGATTGAGCATTGAAGTGAACTTGATTGAACTTGAACTTCATTTGAACTTGAATTGAGAACTTGATTGAATTGAACTTGATTTGCAATTTTAATTTGATTGAATTGAACTTGAATTGCAATTCGCATTTATTTGAATTGGATTGCATTGAACTATGATTGAATTTGCATTGAACTTGAATTGAATATATTGACAATTGTTTTTGCATTGAATTTCTTTTATAATGTCAGCCGCGTCCAAAACAGCCACATATCATTAAAATGATGAAAATTATTTACTTTGCCATTGTCTTATTTTCATATACAAAGGAAAGGTCCACAGATAATATGTCAATGACATTTATCTACATATGTAACGTGAAGTTACAGATACATACATGTATATCTGCCAATTTTATTTTTAATGTTTATTTTTCGTTTGCACACCTTTTGCCATAATTTTCCCATTTATTATGCAGAGCTCCTCGTTAAATTTTAACGAAATCGGTTACAGTTATGACTAGATTATGACTAGATTAAAACTTGTCATGATACTATATTACGCACTGGTTCCCGCTGCACACGGGAGGAGAATACGAGGGAAAATATCACTACTTCGAACGTAAACGAATAATTTAACGGTAAAAATTATATATATTTTTTTCGTTTCATTTCGTTTCTTTTCATTTCGTTTCTTAGTTTAAAGGCCCCCGAGTTTTACAGATATTATTAAGAAGTTACCTCCCTTCAAATGTTTTACCACAAGGAAAATTTTTTTTCGGTCTAAAAATGGAATGTGCAAATTTGTGCTATCTTTCTCTGTCCATTTATTGTTTTGAGTACATGAAACAAATCAAAGTATTGTGCTTAATCATACCAACTTTGTCCAACAACCAAACAGAGATAAATAAAGGAGAAATTTCATGATTTAAAGTGATTTTTGCCCATTATGTTTATGAAGAAGCTCGAAATGTCCCGATTTCTGACACCTAGGGTACGAGTTGTCGCTACTCTCAGTCGAAACCTAGCGGTCGTTGAAAGGCCTACACAGTTCAACAGGATATGTTCCACGAGGCCGCAAAAGAGGTAATCCAAATTAAATTAAGATTATGACGAGCGGAAGTCTGGACATGACCTAACATTACTACGAACAAAACTTAAAGGACAGAGTTCTGACGTCAGGGAAATACCATTTAGGCAAAGACAATATTCATTTCATTTTCTGAAAAAAAACCAACCATTTCAATTTTAGGACTGATTTACATTTAAGAAATAATACCTTGTCCTTTTTGGACTATTCTTTGCATATGGTAGTAATACGCAGAATATATATCAAAAGTATGTAAACATTTCGAAATTCGGTCTTGCAAAACGGCATTTAGTTTCACGTATGGAATTTGTTTTATTATAGTTTTCTTCCTTCAATGTTTATCCTTTGTAAACGATCCTCTATATCCCGTTCCACTTCGTCTAGGGTATAGAAACTGGCAAACTAAAAAAATCTTTCTTGTATTCAAATATTCACCAGTCGGTGGAAAAGAAAGGGAGGGAGATTTTGCAGCACCAACCACAAAGCACCAAAACACCCGATATGAAAGCACGAAGTAGAAAATAATGCGGAAGGGTTCTAACTCTATACCTTCTTGAAAAAATGTCAAACCAATTTTCATGCACCAGACACGTGTTTCGAATATAAAATTCGAGTATTGAATTCAGTGATACTTCCAGCCAAAGTGCTTTTCATAAGCAGTTAGAGGTTGTTCCTTGACAAAACAAAAATACAGCAAGAGACGCAGAACAGACATACTGACATATCATCATTAAACACAGAAATATTACTCATAATCCAACTAGACCAATAGACATACGACAAAGAAACATTAAACACAAAATGATACATATAAACCAACGAGACCAATGGACCATATGAATACTTCAACAAGCAATGTACATGTATCAACACATACTGACAGAGAGCAAACCCCGAATAAGACTTATTAAAATCCTTAATCATTCTGAAATCGAAACCAAGAAATATTGAAATAAAGTCCAAACCTTCAAACGAACAACATATACGTTCAATGAATCCTTTAAACAATGTGATTTTAGTATTTGCTTGATACTGAATAGCATATCAACTGCGATATCAATGTTAAACGTCTTTAAATTTACAGCATGGACAAGACTTGCACGTTTCGGGTACTAAACCCTCGTCAGTGATCCTCAGTCTAAACAATGTAAATTGGCCAAAAAGTATGAAACTATGAGTGTCCAAAAATGTACCAAAAGACGTAGCAGAATGGGTGGGATATGATGCTACAGGACCCACGTTTTAGAAATTTCAAGAAAAAAATTGTAAAAGAAAATTTCAAATGCGTTGAAGAGACAGACGATCAACCGAAGTTGATCGAACTTGGCTACATGTGCCCTCGGGAACTCTTTGTCCACCAGCAGTGACACTCATCAAGTAGTTCAAATGCTAAACGTTTTTAAATCCAATAGCATAATTTAAAATCTGATAAATTTACAGCATGGACCAGACATGCACGTTTCGGGTACTAAACCCTCGTCAGTGAGCCTCAGTCTAAACAATGCAATATGGCCAAAAAGTATGAAAATTATTATGTCCAAAGATGTACCAAAAGACGTAGCAGAATGGGTGAGATATGATGCCACAGGACCCACGTTTTAGAAATTTCAAGAAAAAAAATTGTAACAGAAAATTTCAAATGCGTTGAAGAGACAAACGATCAACCGAAGTTGATCAAACTTGGCTACATGTGCCCTCGGGGACACTTTGTCTACCAGCAGTGACACTCAACAAGTAGTTCAAATGTTAAACGTCTTTAAATCCAATAGCATCATTTAAAATCTGGTAAATTTACATATACTCAATTGGCATATGATGAGAAGTGTCTGATTTTAACGAATTTGAATCAACCGTATCAGTCATAAATACCCATCCCTCATATATAACTCGACAAATTACATATACATATCTTATTGCACACTATTAAACGACTCGATGCGTTGTGTAAAATATTTTCAATGAAGTCAGAAATCCGGTGTAGGTCATAGAAATATAATGCTAAGTACCAGGCAGTGTTGTTCAAGTTATCACGTCACCTTCATATGACATTTGTTATGGTAATGGAATATAAGGTTAACCATCTAAGCTTGCATAGACACCTAAAAACAATTAAGTCGTGGTTCGAAACAACAAAAATATGACTTATGGAACTCAGAAAGACAAAGAAATAGTTACTTCAACAGGTTATTTTGAATCTCTTTGATTCTTGATATTTGAAGTATAATGAGTATTGGAGGATTTTAGTATAAATGTTCAAATATTCAGTAAAACAATTATGATTTGCCATGCAATTTAAATCATTAACACAAAAATGTAATAGACATTTTAATTTTGTGAACAAACCACGGAAGTCATATGAGTCATGAGACATGCTTACCATCTAGTCCCTCGTGAAACGTATATTTTACCACAAATGTTTACAAGTAATGGTTATTGATTTTTCCGATTTATATGTTTCTTGTCTGCTATGTAGCCAAGTTCGATAAATTTCGATTGATCGTTTCTTCAACGCGTTCTAAAATTTCTGTTATTAAAATTTCTTGAAATTTTTAAAACGTGGGTCCTGTAGCATCATATCCCACCCATTCTGCTACGTCTTTCGGTACGCCTTTTGGACATAGTATCTTTCACACTTTTTTGGCTTATTACATTGTTTAGATTTGAGGATCACTGACGAGGGTTAAGTACCCGAAACGTGCATGTCTGGTCCATGTTGCCAATTTACCTGTTCTTAAATGATGCTATTCAATATGAAGACGTTTACATTGTACTTAATGTTGCTTACAAGAATATTAATAGCCATTCTCTGTAAGGACCAAAATCGAGCGGCACGGCATGTCATGGATTTTGATGATTTTTAGTATAACGGGTAAATGTGAAGCACTGAGGATGAAAATAATACTTTTCGGTCAATGTGACCTCTAGTTGCCATGTTGCCATGCCATTTATAGCACTTTTGAGACCATGAAATAAGCCAGCTTCCGATACTGTTGCCATGGATACCACTGTAACATTTTGTTCATATTTACAAAATTTGTTCTTTCTAACTTCAATCTTTCTAACTTCAATCTTTACTTTGACAGTAAGTGTTTTGAATATATATCCCTGACATGGTCGCCATAGCACTTTCTGTATAGACATAACGTCAGACAGTGCATGCATTTAATATACTATGTTCTTTATCGTGCGAGAACATCGACGGCGGGTGCGGCTAGCCAACAGGGGATGCTTACTCCTCCCGGGCACCTGATCCCACCTCTAGCTTGCTAGGGGTCCGTCGTTGCTCCACGTAGTGCTCTATTGTGAGTGCTGTTGAGATAATCGTCAGGATCTTCTTTAACTCATTTGTGTCACACTTATGCCCTTTGCCGTGTGGAGCTCGTAAAAAAGTTCCCCGCGAGGGGTTTGACAGTAAGTGTTTTGAATATATATCCCTGACATGGTCGCCATAGCACTTTCTATATAGACATAACGTCAGACAGTGCATGCATTTAATATACTATGTTTTTTATCGTGCGAGAACATCGACGGCGGGTGCGGCTAGCCAAAAGGGGATGCTTACTCCTCCCGGGCACCTGATCCCACCTCTAGCTTGCTAGGGGTCCGTCGTTGCTCCACGTAGTGCTCTATTGTGAGTGCTGTTGAGATAATCGTCAGGATCTTCTTTAACTCATTGGTACACTTAGTTATGTGATATATATTCCAGGACGCAATTGTATTAATCCAAAATCAGTTAAAATGAAACGAAAAATAGAGGTCAAAATAAGGGCCAATTTAGTATGTTTTTGGCAATTTTCAATCGTAAATATCGCAAAACGCACCAACAGGAGACCAGTGATTTTCATCAAAGAAAATATATGTTTATTGAGAAATAAAATGAATGAAAAATTGAAGAGGGCTAATTAGGATTTTTTCCTAAATTCTGTCATCCAAATGCGTTGCTATTGCAACATTAGACCTGTTTGCTTGATTCATATTATTTTTGAAATTGATTTTATTCCTCTTTAGAAATAGTATGATTGTCAAAATGTATGCATGGATAGATACGACTTAATCCTTTCTCTTAATAACAATTAAAATGTTCAAGGTCATTTACTTGAAGTTCAAGGTCATTTCTATTTTGACAGTCAAATATTGCAAAAAATATTGAATTTTTCAATTTTTGTTATCAATTTTAATGAAATTTATTTGAATAATGTTATAGGTCATATTAATTATGAAAGCTTATAAATATAATATGAAAGAAAAATCTTAGAATTTATTGTTCTGTCAGTTATAATTCAATTTGAATTTTTTTTCTGTCAAAAAACAAGAAAATATAGGTTTCGTTCCCTTTTTTATCAAATACTCACCAAGAATTTAGAAACTCATAGATGTGAAGAAACTTAATCAATAGTTCTAGGAATTAATGTTAGGTTAATCATTTTATGGAATGTGACTGTTAAGTTCAATATCTGAAGGTTTCTGAAATATTGGCGTCTTCATTTTATGAAAATCAGGATTTTTCGTCAAATATAAGTGATTAAAGTTTAATGACCTTGGAAATACAGTGGGTGACCTTGAAATATTTTCAAGGTCATCTTTATATTGAAACGTCTCTGATAGATGTATACATGAATTTCTGTTCCAATATCATGCGTGGATAGTTTAATAAAGATTGTGTTTAAATTCATCGAATCGAAACCTTTCAGCCTATTGTTGCAATAGCAACCAAATTTGAAGCTGGTTTGCTTGTAAAGGACATATTTACCCAATAACATTTTTATATTTACATGTATGTATAGTATGTGAAATTTTCAACGGTTACCTTGTAAAACAGTAAAAACATGCAAAAAGGGTCTTTAAATGCCCATAAAAGAGCATTTTGATACCCTATTTTGGCCCAATTTTTCATCTTGTATACGAAGGCATCCGAGATTGATGTAAAAAACTTTACAAATATGAATAATAATAAGGATTGAATGGAAACAATCAAAGTAATTTCAGACAAAAAATGTTTCCGTTTCCATGGTAACGAAGTCTACAAATATGCCTCGTCCTATGAAATTTCCCGATTTTTGAAACTTCAGACATGGTTACCATGGCAACGACAACCTTTTTGAAAAAAACTGGGGTTGATTTGCATACTAGTACTTCATATTGAATTAAAGGAGATCCCGACGATAATCTCAACAGCACTCACAATAGTGCACCAAATTGAGCATCGACAGACCCCTAGCAAGCTAGAGGTGGGACCAGGTGCCCGGGAGGAGTAAGCATCCCCTGTTGGCTAGCCGCACCTGCCGTCGATGTTCATGCAAGAAAATAAAAACAATATCTGAAATACATGCACTGTATGTGGTAAGTCTATGTAGAAAGTGCTATGGCGACCACGCAGGGAACAACATTCAAAACACTTACTGTCAAACCCCTCGCGGGGAACTTTTTTACGAGCTCCACACGGCAAAGGGCATAAGTGTGACACAAACGAGTTAAAAAAGACCCTGACGATAATCTCAATAGCACTCACAATAGAGAACCGAATTGAGCATCGACGGACCCCTAGCAAGCTAGAGGTGGGACCAGGTGCCCGGGAGGAGTAAGCATCTCCTGTTGGCTAGCCGCACCCGCCGTCGATGTTTATGCAAAAAAATAAAAACAATATCTGAAATTCATGCACTGTCTGAGGTAAGTCTATGTAGAAAGTGCTATAGCGCGACCATCCATACGAAAAATCTCAAAAATCCATGACATTCCGAGCCAACACGTCTTGAAATTCTTTAATTCTTACAGAGAATTGCTGTTAAGAATGCTAATTTGTATGAAATCTAAACCTTAGAGAATGTAGAATTACCATATTGAAGTAAGTTTTCTAGCGTTTTAATTTTGTGCAATATGTGCATTTCCACACATATTGTAACATGTAGCCAAGTTCCATCAATTTCGGTTGGTCGTTTCTTGAAACTCATTTGAAAATTTCTGTTTACAAAATTTTCCCCAAATTTCTTAAACCTGGGTCCTGTAGCATCATTTCCCAGCCATTTTGCTACGAGTTTCTGTATACTTGGACATAATTATCACATATTTTTGCCATATTTCATTGTTTTAGTTGAACATCATTGACGAGGGTTAAATACCCGAAACGTGCATGCCTGGTCCACGCTGTTTATTAATCTGCCTTTAAATGATGCTTATGAATTTGGAGACGTTTAACATCAGTGCTACCCGAGGACAAAGGGAGGAAATAAACATCGTGGGTGTATGAAGGTCCAAATTTAATACAGGACATAACCTCTAAGCCAAACCAGCAACCTAAAACAATAGCTCTGTACAAGGTTTTTCAAATTTAAGAATAAAAAATTGTTGATAGTCTAGCGATTAAATTCTCTAATGAGAACAAAGTTAAGGTATTCAATAGGTAGATAATGAAATTATGCCAAAATATTGGAATTAAGTATATTCATTATTGAATATCTTGCTGTGTCATATCATATCTTAACAACTTTTGTTCTAGCTTTGTAGATATCGAAATAAGAAATATTTTGAAAAGAGTTATATTTGGCGTTATTTCCCCTTGTTGAAAAAAATATAGAAAAAAAATGATTGCGATTAAACTTTTTGGTGAACTTTCGATTTTTCAGCAAACTTTGATGAAATTCAGAAATTTCTGACCAATCGATATTTGATGCCCAATCGTTATGCTGACATTTTTGGAAACGTTAACTTCTTCCCATGGAGTTCAATGTAAACTGTAAGGGCTTGTGACTCTTAAAGTGATAGATTTTTTCAAGATCTTAATTGGTCACATTTTTCAATTGAAATTTACATCATAACTATACTGCGGTTTTAGGTCTAAGTATTTCATAAATGGGTATCCCAATTACCTCTCATTACCCATTACATACCTTAAATCCTATAATTCTGCATCGAACGCTTCATTTTAACATGAGCTCAAACATGATATGAATTACCACCCGATGATTAATAAAAATGAAACAGAAATCTGAAAAACATGTACTGACATTTTCTTGGTACAAGGCCTATTACTTTTGTAAAAAGATCAATTGTAACCTAATTTTAAAGTGATTTTTATCCCGCTAATAAACATTCACAACAGCACACAAAAACCAGGAAAGTAAATTGTTAGATAAGCAAGTTGAATGTCGGATGGATAATATAAGAGTGCGATCAAGTAGGATATTGAAATATACGTTCGATTATAAATCAAATCAGTGCACCATATGCACTGAGTTACAATTTAGGAATAATATACTTCCTTGTCCTTTTTGGACTATTCGTTGCATATGGTAGTAATACGCAGAACGTATATCAAAAGTATGTAAACATTTTGAAATTCGGTCTTGCAAAACGGCATTAAGTTTCACGTATGGAATTTGATTTATTATATTTTTCTCCCTTCAATGTTTATCCTTTGTAAACGATCGTCTATATCCGGTTCTACTTCGTCTAGGGTATAGAAACTGGCAAACTAAAAAAATCTTTCTTGTATTCAAATATTCACCAGTCGGTGGAAAACGAATTTATTCATAGAGTCTAGACTGTTAATGTGCATATGAGATGAGAAAGATCCTGACGATAATCTCAACAGCATTCACAATAGGGCGTCAAATTGAACATGGACGGACGCCTAGCAAGCTAGAGGTGGAATCAGGTGCCCGGGAGTAGAAAGCATCCCCTTTTTGAGTAGCCGCACCCGCCGTCGATGTTCACGCACGAAAATGAAATCAATATCTACAAAACATGCACTGTCTGAGGTTATGTCTGTATAGGAAATGTCATGGTGACCATGGCAGGGAAAACATTTTAAAAACACGTACTGTCAAACCCAAGTGACATGTTCACTCTAATAAACACAGTAGGCCTTTCTCCTTCTTAACAGATTCAAGAAAAACCTCGAGTGCTGAATAACTTTGCATGTGTCTATTTACAAGGGAAAATCATCCTGATGTTGTAAAGTCTCTATGATGTAATCGACGATTTTATACTTTGTTTTGGCGCTTTATCAATTTGACATCATACATATTATTTGGCTATTTCGGAAACTTGTCATTTCATCCAAAAATATCGAAATTAAAGGTGGTTAACATCTAAGAACCATCCCTCCAAGGCTGTATTGAACATAGATTTTATTTGGATATGCTACTGGGTCTACCATACAGGAAATTTGGAACCGCGTACTGTCTATTAAGCAAATACACGAATTAAAATTCTAAAAAGGGCGCTACTGTAATGAATTTAGGCGGCTTATGAAAAGCATATTGGCTGGAAGCATCACTGATGAGAATTTAATTTTCGAAACACATGTCTGGTGCATTATAAATTGAAATAGATAAAAACCCAAGCACTCAAATACACAAATTTTCGGCCCCTTGGCCTTTATCAAGTGTAAAAATGGCGATCTATAATTATTCTAAGTAAAATCCATCCTTTCATCACTGGCGTTCATTGCGAAATTTGTTGGAGTTTGAACCCTTCCGCATTATTACAGGTTGCAAATTGCGGAAGAAGCTTGAAATTTCGAGATGCCCCAAATTCATTTGATTGATTATCATTGCGTATGTACATGTACTGACTAATTGCATTAAAATATTAGACATGTATTTCAGTATATAACTACGTCATATGATTAAGGTTCGTCAGTCAGAATACAATCTTTCTATCAGTTTGCATCACGGGATTTATCATGCTAATACCGGTTGCTCTATTTACTATATCACATATATATATATCACCATGGGGTATCACGTGATACACAAACAATATGTTCCATGGGAATCCCCTTTGATTGAACCAAATAAATGTTAAACGTCTTTCAATTCAATAGCATCATTTAAAACCTGATAAATTTACAGCATGGACCAGACATGCACGTTTCGGGTACTAAACCCTCGTCAGTGATCCTCAGTCTAAACAATGCAATATGGCCACAAAGTATGAAACTTATTATGAGTGTCCAAAAATGTACCAAAAGACGTAGCAGAATGGGTGGGATATGATGCTACAGGACCCACGTTTTAGAAATTTCAAGAAATTTTGTAACAGAAAGGGTTTTTGCGTTGATGCGTTGAAGAGACAGACGATCAACCGAAGTTGATCGAACTTGGCTACATGTGCCCTCGGGGACTCTTGGTCCACCAGCAGTGACACTCACCAAGTAGTTCAAATGTTAAACGTCTTTCAATTCAATAGCATCATTTAAAATCTGATAAATTTACAGCATGGACCAGACATGCACGTTTCAGGTACTAAACCCTCGTCAGTGATCCTCAGTCTAAACAATGTAATATGGCCAAAAAGTATGAAACTTATTATGAGTGTCCAAAAATGTACCAAAAGACGTAGCAGAATGGGTGGGATATGATGCTACAGGACCCACGTTTTAGAAATTTCAAGAAATTTTGTAACAGAAAATTTCAAATGCGTTGAAGAGACAGACGATCAACCGAAGTTGATCGAACTTGGCTACATGTGCCCTCGGGGACTCTTGATCCACCAGCAGTGACACTCACCAAGAGGTTCAAACCCTCGTCAGTGATCCTCAGTCTAAACAATGTAATATGTAATATGTAATACTGTCTAAATTTACTTTATATGAATTTATTTTAGGTCTATCATATGGTCATTATTATCAATTATATGATGGTAATTTATTCTGGTCAAGAATAGAATTGTATTCGGAGAGCACTTAAACAGAAATTTTTCAATGCTCGCCACATGTTATGATATGGTGCACGGAGAGATGCAAAAATTTCTGTTTAAGTGTTCTCAAAATATACGTCTATTCTTAACCAGAATAAATTACCATCATATAATATATAAGTAAATTTAGACAGTATTACATATTACATTGGCCTAAAATGAATTCATATAAACTAGATTTAGACAGTATTAACTTTGTTCAATCAAAGGGGATTCCCGTGGAACATATCATTTGTCTATCACGTGATACCCCACGGTGTATATATATATATAGTAAATAGAGCAACCGGTATTAGCGTGAAAAATCCCTGTGGTTTGCATAACAATATGAAATATGAACTTTCAATTCAGCGAAACACACTCACTTTCGATCTATAAATGCAATGTATATAACTAATCTCCATGACCGAATTTCGAACTTAATCTGTTTTACAGATGGACAATGAAACCTTCATTTCTGAAAAAGCTGAGCAATATGTTGAATGACAAATATGGATAATGACAAATACCCCTGTATACAGCACAAAATTGATAATTCAGAAAATCAGAAACCGAAGGCATACAAAATCAGGATAAAACAGAAACCAAAGCAAACAAACAAAAACGTCCACCACATGAAAAGAAGCGGAATCTCGATATGAGAGTGAGACCAGGTGCCCAGGAAGAGTAAGCATCTCCTGTTTACATGCAGCGCCCGCCGCTTCAATTCGGTAGAACTGTCACATTCGGTAACTTCAATGTCGGAAGACATAGAGTACAATCTTTGGTTGGATGGTTCAAATGGTCTATTACAGAATATCATCCACCATTCTAGAGAGTGGACATCGTAGTGCATGACGAGTTCCCCATATGTTAATATGGAGGATGTTAAACGTCTTCTAATCAAAAGCAACATTATCGGACAGATAAACTTACAGCATGTACAAGACATGCACGTTTTGGGTTCTAATCGTCAGTGATCCTCAATCTAAACAATGTAATATAACTTACAGATATTTTCGAATGCGTTGAAATATCGATCAACCGAACTTCGCTACATGTGCCCTCGGGGACCCTTCGTCCACCAGCAGTGGCACTCACGAAGTGATGCAAATGTTAAACGTTTTCAAATGCAATAGCATCATTTAAGAAAAGATAAATTTCCAGACATGCACGTTTAATCTGGTACTTAACCCTCGTCATAGATCCTCAGTCTAAACAATGTAATATTGCCAAAGATTTTGAAACTAATATATATAGGAGCAATCAAAGAATTATATTGACTAGAGGTTATTTCGAATTATCGTATGGCTGGAAAATATTCCCATCCCTGGTTGGCTGAAAACATGTCTGGAGCTTCTAAATTTATCGCTTTAACCACTTCCAGAGAGCTAAATTTAGAAGAAATCTTATATTTCGCCAGTATCTTTCTAAAATTAGTATTTTAGTCATAATATTATAATAGTAGCGGCATATGCATATATTTCGTGCCATCAGAGAATACCGATAAATTACTTACAGCAATGGATTCTATCAAGCTGATCGTTTTATTCCATGAACATACAATAAAACAAATTATTACCTTGTGTTCAGTTGATATAACAGTATAGCAACCCTTAGCATATGTTATTCACATCGCCCTGTTGCCTAGGCGAATAAATTATTCTTCGGGTTGCTAAACTGCTATATCTACTGAACACGAGGTGATTAAATGTATAATATTGTAACTGTATTGATTTTAATTTTTAAGCAGAATACAATGAAAGATATCATTAGTTACGTACATTTAAGATTATAAAAATCTCATTTTCTCTTAATTTTCCAGAGTGCGTTTACAAAAGGTTCAAGATTACTATACAGAGCGACAGGTTACAGGTTATATTTTAAGCAGATTAATATATATGTTCCAAAATCATGGTCAACGAATGCTGCATATACAAAAGTTAAAGGGACGAGGTTTGACAGGTTCCCGATTCGTATTGATTTACCAAGCCCTTTTTCGAGTGCGCCATTTGTCCGGGGCTTAACATCTTGTGGTGGCTTAGGGCAGTACATGCATATAACTCCATCCGTGTTAGCCAATCCTAAATCAGGATATGGAAGCAATGGTGAGTAACTTACTATTCGTCAAGAACCTCTGCTTCCTATTAGTAATAAATGATGTGATTGATCTATGTTAACCAAAAACAGAGCAGTAATACACTTTTCTTCCTATTCGCCATATGTCATTTGTTCTGTTTGTGCACTCTTGGTTTTGCAATCGGGTGTTTACGAGTTTTACTGTGGGTACTTCGACCGAGCAAGTTTGGGGATCCCCCTCATGAAACAAATCATCGACTCATATTGTATTATGCAAGGAGGCTTTCCTTAAGAAATCTAATTATTAGCAAAACTTTGTTATAGATCATATCATAGTTCATGAGTGGGGTCACCTGAGATTTGGAGTTTTCGATGAATACCCTACAATTATAAGGAGAGGCATTCTACAGCGCTTCTATAACGAGGGTGGAACATGGAAACCCGTAAGGTAAGGTATTCTAGTCATTCCAGTAAAACAAGATTTGCTTTAACCACAAGTGACCGATGAGATAATTTGACATGTGAAATGTTAAACGCCTTCAAATTCATTAGCATAATCTAAGAGCAGATAAAAATACAGTATGGATCAGACATGCACGTTTCGGGTATTTAACTCTCCTCAATGGTCATCCATCTAAACAATGTAATATAGCCAAAATCTGTGAAAATTATGTTCAAAATGTATCCAAAGAGACGTAGCAAGATGACTGGGATATCGACTACAGGACCCAGGTTTTTTAACGATTTATGTAATTGTTTTATATCCTATCCCACAGTGTATGTGTTAAATATATCACCTAACAAACAATCCCACTTTGAGCACACATTTCCATCGCAACAGAGAAGAGTTCTGGATAAAAAATCTTAACACTGAAGCGCCCTATGGGTGCAACGATAATATCAGCAGCATAGGAAACTTAACAAGTCCCGGTTGTCAATCAGTAAATGTGACTAGCTTATTCAACAGACCATAAAGAAGACCTCGAAGTCATGGCATGAGAACCTGGTCTCACTCCCATATCGAGAGTTCGCTTCTTTTCATGGCGTGGAGGTTTTTGTTTGTTTGCTTTGATTTCTGTTTTATCCTGATTTGGTATGCCTTCGTTTTCTGATTTTCTGAATTATCGATTTTGTGCTGTATACAGAGATTGCTGATATGTTCATAAGTTACCTTGGTAACGGTAACTATGGCCTTTAATATTACTTATTTTTCAACTTCAGAGTCATTTAAAAAAATTGCATCATGATGAACAGATAAAAAAATTGTTGGGAAATATTCAACACAAAGAGCTCTTTCATAAACCGTGAAAAAGCTATGGAAAACATATCTTACCATGGCAGCCATTTTTTATTTTTTTCATAAAACAGTAATTATTAATCCCAGGAAGTTCAAATTCAATAACAATAAAGATCAAGTAAGCCTCTATCAAAATACAATTAAAAACAATTCAAATAATTAATGGTTGCTATAGTAATTTGGCCATGCATTATAAAAATAAGCATTTTTTGTTGTTTTTCGAAGCCGTTACCTCAAAAAACGAAACAGTCTTACACGACCTTTTTTTCATATACGATAAAGCAAAGTCTAAAATTTATTTTAGATTTGAAAAAAATCAGATTATTTAACTTTTGATGCCCGTATCCAAGGACTCAAAGTGGGCCTATGTGCAATTTTACACAATCGTTCCCATGGCAACGGGCTATTTCCTGAATATTTTCTAAACATTTTCTTTCATATAATGAAAGATCTTCTTGAATACATTAATTAATTTTCATAAATTTGAATCAAAATTGAATGATCTAGTAAAAAGAGGTCTCTTAATATTGTCCAAAATTCCTTTCATTTTTGCAATTTGAGGTCATGTTGCCATAGCAACGAACAGAAACTTTGTCCCAATGGGAATGCTTATGTTTTTTTTTTATAAAAAAATAAACTAAAAAAATGTAATTAATGTATCGTTGAATTTTGAAAAAATGCATAAAATAATACTTGTGTTGTTGCTATGGAAACATATAGACTATAAACCGAACATTATTATTACTTAACTTTAAAGAGCAATGATAGGGTACTGATAATTCATCAGTGCTTGTTTTAGATTATGCTGCATATATAATGTATGTGACTTCAAAAACGCCCCAAAATGCATTTTTTCAATATTCAAAGTCCGTTTCCATGGCAACCGGATGTGATATTAAGAAAATTTTCAACAAAGTTTTACTTTTGGGTCAGACCCAACCTTATGTACAAATTTTATCAAAATCTGAGACATGCCGTGCCATGCGTCCTTCATAAAAGTGTAAATGCTTACAGAGAATACATGTAGCTATTAAACTTTCTGATCGACAACATTTTGTGGTGATTGGAGGAAAGGTCTTCTAGCAATTTGTCGGAATTCAAATGGGGACCAATTGTGTCCCACTCCTTGCCGACATTTTTCTTTACTCGTACCAAACTGAATTCATTCAATATATTGGTCTCTGAAGGGAAAAGATACTTAGCTTCTGACTTCAACTTCACTTACAGATATATAGACGATGTTGTTGTCCATCAATAATCCAAAATTCGCGGATTACCTGAGCAATATCGATCCTTCGGAGCTTGAAGCCAAAGAAACTACAGAGACAAATAATTCAGCATCCTATTTGGACATAATGTTGTCCTACGACACTGATGGTCACGTGAACACCTCACTCTTTGACAAACGTGACGACTTCAATTTCAGCATTACAAACTTTCCTTTTCTGAGAAGCAATATCCCTTCATCGCCTGTTTATGGCGTGTTCCTATCTCAGTTGTTACACTCTGCCAGAGCAAATACCAAATATACGGATTTTCTTCTGATAACTAGGCGTCTTTAAGATAAGCTTCTCAGTCAGGGATATGTTTGTGACCGACTAACATCGTCACTGAGGACATTCTACGGTCGATTTGGGGAACTCGTCATACACTATGATGTCCCATTCTCCAGAATGGTGGATGATATTCTGTCATAGACCATTTGAACCATCCAACCAAAGATTATACTCTATGTCTTCCGAAATGGAAGTAATCCGATGTGACAGTTCCACCGAATTGAAGCGTCGGGTGTTGCATGCAAGCTGGAGATTCTTACTCTTCCTGGGCACCTTGTCTCACTCCCATATCAGTTCGCTTCTTTTCATGTGTTAGAGGTTTTTGTTTGTTTGCTTTGGTTCCTGTTTTATCCGATTTTGTATGCCTTCGGTTTCCGATTTTCTAAATTATCGATTTTGTGCTGTATACAGGGATACGATTATTCTCGATATTTGTCATCATGAAAGACATTTACTTAAGGTTGTTCGTGTATCGGGTTTATGGTCACTTCGTACCATAACCAACTCGTTCCTTGGTCACTTCGTACCCAAAATCTACCAACTCGTACCATAACCATTTCGTACCATGACCAACTCGTACCAAAATTAAAAGTCATTTCGTACCCATTGCGAATTCATGGGTACAACTCGTACCCAATTTTATTCCAACTTGACCATAACATACTCGTACCACGACCAACTCGTACCACAGTACAGAATCTCGTACCCATTGATATTAACTCGTACCATAACCAACTCGTACCCAATTTTATTTCAACTCGTACCATTACATACATGTATTAGTACCACAACCAACTCGTACCACAAATAATCCCGTACCTATTGACATTAATATCGACATAACCAACTCGAATCACCTAGAATCTCGTACCCATTAACATTTACTCGAATCATAACCAACTTGTACCACACATAATCTCGTACCCATTGACATGAACTCTTATCATAACCAACTCGAATCATCTAGAATCTCGTACCCATTAACATTTACTCGAATCATAGCCAACTCGAATTATCCATCGATGTAGCGTATATATACAACAGCTTTTGAATAAACTATGAATTATTAGTTGAACTATTTACAATGTATGATAAGTTTCCACTAGTGCGGATAAGATATTCGAAACATACATGTCTGGTGATGCTTAATCAATAAAAATTAATGCAAAAATTTGTCAAGGTCCGAAAAAAAGTTATTTCAGGAACGAGTTTACAGAGTACAATTTACTGAGTACCATGGTACGAGTTGGTAGGGGTGGGAATTTATGCATGGTACGAGTTTATTGTATTGGTACCATGGTACGAGTTTATGGATGGCACGACTTTATGCTTTGTACGACTTTATGGTACGATTATTCGTACCATGGTACGAGTTGGTAATGGTACGAGTTTATGTATGGTACGAGTTGGTAGAATTTATGGTACGAGTTGGTCAAGGTACGAAATGGTTTTGGTACGAGTTGGTAGTAAGGTATGGTACGAAGTGGCAGGTACGAGTTGGTTATGGTACGAATTGACAATACCCCAGGTATCGCATGACGTCATCACTAATTTCCAAAATATATAAGAATAACGTTGTATTGCCTTAATTAGTTGCAGATGTTTAAAATAGTTTGTTTAACAAATATTTAATCATGTTTGAATAATAAATCCTTCAATTTTTAGAACTTTTTTGTTTGTCATACAGGTTTTTACGCATTTTTGGCTGAAAATAAAGCATTTTTGTATTTAAATTTACAATATCTTTAAAAGTTATGGTCGAAACTCCTTAGAATTTGGTATACTTACAAATTGTTTCACCCTTAAATCATGTAAATGAGGAAAAAGCTACCTTGCAGGGGGAATTCTTTAATTAAAGGGCATTTGAATATAGTCTCTGGCATATTTTGACATCAAATTTTAGCCCGCAAATTGTGACATTTTTTACCATTTCATTGCTATTTCTCGAAATATTACAATTGTCTTGTCTTCTACTGCTAATAATAAGTACCTGCAGTTCTTAAACAAGTCTTTTCCATTAGAAAATGTGACTTTAGACACCTTTTATTCTTTTTTATTTAGTTTTCCTTGGATATACTCAAAATTTGGGCAAAATATGATTTTCCACTAAGAGTGCCCGACTTTGTTCAAGTGTTAAACGTCTTTAAATTCAATAGCATCATTTAAAACCTGACAAATTTACAGCATGGACCAGACATGCACGTTTCGGGTACTAAACCCTCGTCAGTGATCCTAAGTCTAAACAATGTAATATGGCCAAAAAGTATGAAAATTATTATGTCCAAAAATGTACCAAAAGACGTAGCAGAATGGGTGGGATATGATGCTACAGGACCCACGTTTTACAAATTTCAAGAAATTTTGAAACAGAAAATTTCAAATGCGTTGAAGAGAAAGACGATCAACCGAAGTTGATCGAACTTGGCTACATGTGCCCTCGGGGACTCTTGGTCCACCAGCAGTGACACTCACCAAGTAGTTCAAATGTTAAACGTCTTTAAATTCAATAGCATCATTTAAAACCTGACAAATTTACAGCATGGACCAGACATGCACGTTTCGGGTACTAAACCCACGTCAGTGATCCTAAGTCTAAACAATGTAATATGGCCAAAAAGTATGAAAATTATTATTGTCCAAAAATGTACCAAAAGACGTAGCAGAATGGGTGGGATATGATGCTACAGACCCACGTTTTAGAAATTTCAAGAAATTTTATAACAGAAAATTTCAAATGCGTTGAAGAGAAAGACGATCAACCGAAGTTGATCGAACTTGGCTACATGTGCCCTCGGGGACTCTTGTTCCACCAGCAGTGACACTCACCAAGTAGTTCAAATGTTAAACGTCTTTAAATTCAATAGCATTATTTAAAACCTGACAAATTTACAGCATAGACCAGACATGCACGTTTCGGGTACTAAACCCTCGTCAGTGATCCTAAGTCTAAACAATGTAATATGGCCAAAAAGTATGAAAATTATTATTGTCCAAAAATGTACCAAAAGACGTAGCAGAATGGGTGGGATATGATGCTACAGACCCACGTTTTAGAAATTTCAAGAAATTTTATAACAGAAAATTTCAAATGCGTTGAAGAGAAAGACGATCAACCGAAGTTGATCGAACTTGGCTACATGTGCCCTCGGGGACTCTTGGTCCACCAGCAGTGACACTCACCAAGTAGTTCAAATGTTAAACGTCTTTAAATTCAATAGCATCATTTAAAACCTGACAAATTTACAGCATGGACCAGACATGCACGTTTCGGGTACTAAACCCTCGTCAGTGATCCTAAGTCTAAACAATGTACTGTAAAACGAGAATATTTAGCGCTCGATTTATTTTAGCGCCATTAGCGGAAAGGCATGGTTGCGCTAAATTAAGTAGTGCGCTAAAATTTTCAGATGCAATATCAAATTTCAATAAGAAAGTATTCGACATTTTATTCAAAGTGCATTACAACGTGTCAACGGCATGGTCTATCCGGCAATGCTTGTTGCTTTTATAGCTAATTAGATAATTGGATTAACGCTAGCGCTTGGGTTGATAATGACTGTACACGCGCCGTGATTAACATGTACATTTGTACTGGGTAGATCATGATTGTCTACGTGTCGTAATAACCAATTACGAAATATAAATAAGAGTCGGACGAGATTATTCTTTAACACAAAAAAAAAACAATGAAGTTGCCTTTAAGTAGAACAAACTTACATTCCAACCAATCAGATAAAAAAATTGTAGTCGTACCTAAATGCAGGAAGAGACGTTCATATGTATTATTTCTAACGAGAAGGCGTAACATTTGTGTGAAACAGTACTTTATAACACAAGGTACATATACGGTAAAAAAGGAGATCTATAAAGAAAAATACAAGTATACGAATAGGCAATTCAATTGTCCAAGACACGTGCCGGCATGTAGTCAATACCTCTATGTATATCGCTGTGAACATGTACATTAGATGCGCAGTCTTTAAAAAGGGTTTATTTACACAACGTGAATAAAATCGGGGTGTTAGCGCCGTTGCCGTAAAATAATTCATAACGCCAAGTTGAAAAATCGGGACGATATATATTCATCCATGTTACATACAGAACAGCGTTATTTTCTTTTATCACTTTAAATTGAATTGATAATTAGTTCGTATTACCAACGATCGTCCGAACATGAGACACGACGGATATTTTTTGTCTGACGTTACAAAAAATTACGATTCATCGACGGCAATTTGCTACCGGCGATGCCTGAGAAACAAAGTCCTAATGTCACTGTGCGCTAATTTTATTGACAAGATGGTGTCAATGCGCTAAATTAAGTTTGCGCCAAAAGGTTTTCATCCCTCATTGCGCTAAAATATGTTTGCGCTAAATATTATCGTTTTACAGTAATATGGCCAAAAAGTATGAAAATTATTATGTCCAAAAATGTACCAAAAGACGTAGCAGAATGGGTGGGATATGATGCTACAGGACCCACGTTTTACAAATTTCAAGAAATTTTATAGCAGAAAATTTCAAATGCGTTGAAGAGAAAGACGATCAACCGAAGTTGATCGAACTTGGCTACATGTGCCCTCGGGGACTCTTGGTCCACCAGCAGTGACACTCACCAAGTAGTTCAAATGTTAAACGTCTTTAAATTCAATAGCATCATTTAAAACCTGACAAATTTACAGCATGGACCAGACATGCACGTTTCGGGTACTAAACCCTCGTCAGTGATCCTAAGTCTAAACAATGTAATATGGCCAAAAAGTATGAAAATTATTATGTCCAAAAATGTACCAAAAGACGTAGCAGAATGGGTGGGATATGATGCTACAGACCCACGTTTTAGAAATTTCAAGAAATTTTATAACAGAAAATTTCAAATGCGTTGAAGAGAAAGACGATCAACCGAAGCTGATCGAACTTGGCTACATGTGCCCTCGGGGACTCTTGGTCCAACAGCAGTGACACTCACCAAGTAGTTCAAATGTTAAACGTCTTTAAATTCAATAGCATCATTTAAAACCTGACAAATTTACAGCATGGACCAGATAAGCACGTTTCGGGTACTTAACCCTCGTCAGTGATCCTAAGTCTAAACAATGTTATATGGCCAAAAAGTATGAAATTATTATTGTCCAAAAATGTACCAAAAGACGTAGCAGAATGGGTGTGATATGATGCTACAGGACCCACGTTTTAGAAATTTCAAGAAATTTTGTAACAGAAAATTTCAAATGCGTTGAAGAGAAAGACGATCAACCGAAGTTGATCGAACTTGGCTACATGTGCCCTCGGGGACTCTTGGTCCACCAGCAGTGACACTCACCAAGTAGTTCAAATGTTAAACGTCTTTAAATTCAATAGCATCATTTAAAACCTGACAAATTTACAGCATGGACCAGACATGCACGTTTCGGGTACTAAACCCTCGTCAGTGATCCTAAGTCTAAATAATGTAATATGGCCAAAAAGTATGAAAATTATTATGTCCAAAAATGTACCAAAAGACGTAGCAGAATGGGTGGGATATGATGCTACAGGACCCACGTTTTACAAATTTCAAGAAATTTTGAAACAGAAAATTTCAAATGCGTTGAAGAGAAAGACGATCAACCGAAGTTGATCGAACTTGGCATCATGTGCCCTCGGGGACTCTTGGTCCACCAGCAGTGACACTCACCAAGTAGTTCAAATGTTAAACGTCTTTAAATTCAATAGCATCATTTAAAACCTGACAAATTTACAGCATGGACCAGACATGCACGTTTCGGGTACTAAACCCTCGTCAGTGATCCTAAGTCTAAACAATGTAATATGGCCAAAAAGTATGAAAATTATTATTGTCCAAAAATGTACCAAAAGACGTAGCAGAATGGGTGGGATATGATGCTACAGACCCACGTTTTAGAAATTTCAAGAAATTTTATAACAGAAAATTTCAAATGCGTTGAAGAGAAAGACGATCAACCGAAGTTGATCGAACTTGGCTACATGTGCCCTCGGGGACTCTTGTTCCACCAGCAGTGACACTCACCAAGTAGTTCAAATGTTAAACGTCTTTAAATTCAATAGCATTATTTAAAACCTGACAAATTTACAGCATGGACCAGACATGCACGTTTCGGGTACTAAACCCTCGTCAGTGATCCTAAGTCTAAACAATGTAATATGGCCAAAAAGTATGAAAATTATTATTGTCCAAAAATGTACCAAAAGACGTAGCAGAATGGGTGGGATATGATGCTACAGACCCACGTTTTAGAAATTTCAAGAAATTTTATAACAGAAAATTTCAAATGCGTTGAAGAGAAAGACGATCAACCGAAGTTGATCGAACTTGGCTACATGTGCCCTCGGGGACTCTTGGTCCACCAGCAGTGACACTCACCAAGTAGTTCAAATGTTAAACGTCTTTAAATTCAATAGCATCATTTAAAACCTGACAAATTTACAGCATGGACCAGACATGCACGTTTCGGGTACTAAACCCTCGTCAGTGATCCTAAGTCTGAACAATGTACTGTAAAACGAGAATATTTAGCGCTCGATTTATTTTAGCGCCATTAGCGGAAAGGCATGGTTGCGCTAAATTAAGTAGTGCGCTAAAATTTTCAGATGCAATATCAAATTTCAATAAGAAAGTATTCGACATTTTATTCAAAGTGCATTACAACGTGTCAACGGCATGGTCTATCCGGCAATGCTTGTTGCTTTTATAGCTAATTAGATAATTGGATTAACGCTAGCGCTTGGGTTGATAATGACTGTACACGCGCCGTGATTAACATGTACATTTGTACTGGGTAGATCATGATTGTCTACGTGTCGTAATAACCAATTATGAAATATAAATAAGAGTCGGACGAGATTATTCTTTAACACAAAAAAAAAAAAAAACAATGAAGTTGCCTTTAAGTAGAACAAACTTACATTCCAACCAATCAGATAAAAAATTGTAGTCGTACCTAAATGCAGGAAGAGACGTTCATATGTATTATTTCTAACGAGAAGGCGTAACATTTGTGTGAAACAGTACTTTATAACACAAGGTACATATACGGTAAAAAAGGAGATCTATAAAGAAAAATACAAGTATACGAATAGGCAATTCAATTGTCCAAGACACGTGCCGGCATGTAGTCAATACCTCTAAGTATATCGCTGTGAACATGTACATTAGATGCGCAGTCTTTAAAAAGGGTTTATTTACACAACGTGAATAAAATCGGGGTGTTAGCGCCGTTGCCGTAAAATAATTCATAACGCCAAGTTGAAAAATCGGGACGATATATATTCATCCATGTTACATACAGAACAGCGTTATTTTCTTTTATCACTTTAAATTGAATTGATAATTAGTTCGTATTACCAACGATCGTCCGAACATGAGACACGACGGATATTTTTTGTCTGACGTTACAAAAAATTACGATTCATCGACGGCAATTTGCTACCGGCGATGCCTGAGAAACAAAGTCCTAATGTCACTGTGCGCTAATTTTATTGACCAGATGGTGTCAATGCGCTAAATTAAGTTTGCGCCAAAAGGTTTTCATCCCTCATTGCGCTAAAATATGTTTGCGCTAAATATTATCGTTTTACAGTAATATGGCCAAAAAGTATGAAAATTATTATGTCCAAAAATGTACCAAAAGACGTAGCAGAATGGGTGGGATATGATGCTACAGGACCCACGTTTTAGAAATTTCAAGAAATTTTGTAACAGAAAATTTCAAATGCGTTGAAGAGAAAGACGATCAACCGAAGTTGATCGAACTTGGCTACATGAGCCCTCGGGGACTCTTGGTCCACCAGCAGTGACACTCACCAAATAGTTCAAATGTTAAACGTCTTTAAATTCAATAGCATCATTTAAAACCTGACAAATTTACAGCATGGACCAGACATGCACGTTTCGGGTACTAAACCCTCGTCAGTGATCCTAAGTCTAAACAATGTAATATGGCCAAAAAGTATGAAAATTATTATGTCCAAAAATGTACCAAAAGACGTAGCAGAATGGGTGGGATATGATGCTACAGGACCCACGTTTTAGAAATTTCAAGAAATTTTGTAACAGAAAATTTCAAATGCGTTGAAGAGAAAGACGATCAACCAAAGTTGATCGAACTTGGCTACATGTGCCCTCGGGGACTCTTGGTCCACCAGCAGTGACACTCACCAAGTAGTTCAAATGTTAAACGTCTTTAAATTCAATAGCATCATTTAAAACCTGACAAATTTACAGCATGGACCAGACATGCACGTTATTCAGTGTCAAAATAACGATACTCGAACCCCCTTAATTATATTGCTTCTGACATCTTCAAACAGCGAGAAGCTGAATTCTAATGTTTGGAATATTTCTGCCGCCATCGCCTCTTGTTTTGGTTCCCCTCCTTCCATCTATGTATTGGTATAGATACGAGAGTTATGTGGATATACATGTACTACGGATGATCGCAAAATCTGCTTTGACTACAATTAAAGTTCCTGGTCAAGTTTTATGGAGAAGGGAATTATCTCTAGCATGACCGCTCTCAACCAGCGAAAGAAAGTTACACATAAATGGCATCAGACAAACGGCAAAGAGACACAACATTCACTAGAATATCATACAGAAGAATCGAAACAGACGTACAGAAACATCAAACATCAATGATAATACATAAAAGGAAGGAAACCAATATGCGTTAGACGCCGCCTTTGGACGGCCATGTGCTATTAGCAAATGGACAACCCTTTCACTTATCCGGATAAACAGAGGCCTCAATAGACGCATAATTGCTGTATAAACATAAAGCTTCTCACTGTAATGTGACATCACAAAGAAGACAGTTAAACGCAGAGGCCTCTTGTAACATATAGTCTATGTAAATGGATCTAAAACTTCTATGGCATGCGTATTACAGTCTGCACTCTGCTGGCTAAAGCGAGCTGAAGAGCAGTAACCCGAGAAGTCTGATCAACTTTAAGATAGGACAGAGAATCAGGACCCAGTATTCTCTGGCGAAATTTAAGCGTGAATCATTATGGAGTCCAGCCGTCACGGTGTGCAACGTTAGGAAAGACACTGGTACAAAACTGTAGGTTATGTTCCGTCTCCAATTGTTTGTTCATTTGGTCGTTGAGCGTACGGGGTTTTTTTACGTTTCACGTGAGTTGGAAATGATAAGTCTTTAGTTCATCCTTTTTAATTTCCATCGTAAATTTAAGCAAGTTAAACGCAAATCATGCATTGTAAAGTCCCCGACGTTATATTGATGCATGGTCATGTAGGGGAACCGTGTTTCACTGTTTCGCTGTTAAACTGCGGCGTCATTTTGTCCTTGCATCTCTTTGTCACAATTCGATTGCCAATGTGTTCCGTCTTCTGACAGTTACAATTATGACATTTGATGTACATGCATTGGATGTAAAAATGACAGGAGATGATATTAATATACATAGAATACATTCGCATATGGTTGCGACTCTTATATTATTGGATGAGTTATCCCCCGTTGATGTAAAATTATATAATGAATAGAGTATATTCAGTTTCCCTTGACTACAAATCATACAAATCATGGACATGTAGTGACCATTGAACATGTAATGCCTTGTCCTTCCTCATGAACAACCTATACATGATGTATGAGTGCAAATTATCCACAAGAATTAACACATAACATGGCAAACGTCTCAAACACAGAAACACTATTTTAGACCTAAATATTGTTAACGGAGAGATTCACACAAGTGTGTATGACAAAATAGATGATTTTGGATTCAACACAGAAATTTTTCCCTGGCTTGACGGTGATGTTCGTAGACTTTCTATTGTCACTAAACGGGAATTCATCATGATACTTGACCCATCTACAACATTGTACCAGCGCATTTTAAAGATTTGTACTGTGACTAACTATGACGACGGAATTAATGACGGGTCCTGTCCAATAGTCCTCAGAAAAGAAAGGGCCCCTACCACCTGTCCACTCTAAATGTCGGTCGGACTCCTCGAGTGACCACATGCATGAGCTCGCTACAGCCCATAAAACACGGACTGTTTTTCGTACTCCCTCCCCATTTCATTTCATTAACATGTACATACATGTATTTATCTGTATTCCTTCAGCACCTACGTTTTACTGGCGATCTACAATTAACTACCCTGTCACGTATAATTGTATACCACTCGTCAATACCTCTAATCATACTTTGGACATACATTTGATTCAACTATGCTAATGAATGGACACCACAAAGAATTCGAAACCGCACACCCTTTGCGATGAAACTGGTTTGAAATTTTCTCCAAGAAGGTAAAGATTGGGGAAACTACAATTTTTGACATGAGGGCCTTGGGCGTTCTATGTTTATTAGCCTTTTCTGGTTTCATAAATGTTTATCATGCCCTTCCAATTGTATTGTCTTATTTGCGTTCTCTTAACCATGTAATGTAAATGTCTTCAAACTGAATAGCATCATTTAAGAACAGATACATTGGCAACGTGGACCAAACATGCACGTTTCGGGTACTTAACCCTCATCAGTGATCCTAAATCTAAACAATGTAATATGCCAAAAAAGTATGAACGTTTCTATGTCGAAAAGGTGTACCGAAAGACGTAGCAGGATGGGTGGGATATGATGCTACAGGACCCACTTTTTAGGAATTTCAAGAAATTTAGATAACAGAAATTTAGAATGCGTGGAAGAAACGATCAACCGAAATTGATCGAACTTGGCTTGTATATATTTCCACCTTATTGAATCTCAAAATCTTGTCATATAGTTCCATCTTATTGAATCTCAAAATCAATTAAATATGGATATCAGGTGCACAGAAGAGATACAGGGCTTCATCTCTACAGACTGCCTTGACCGGTCCAAAACATGTAGACGTTCATCAGACGGGCAACCAGAAAAAAGTTGCCGCTTCTGTATAGACATAAGGGCAACTAAAGCAAAAGCATCCTTGATGGGAAACCAATGGTTACCAACTGTAAGTCCCGATATTTTTTTTCTCATGATGGATTCTTGACGAATCTTTTTATGCAATCTAACTGAAGAAAGGAAATTAACTTATGAGATGTGGTACTAATTTAAACACATAGTTGTGAAATATCAGTGAATAAAAATGCCCTTTCATATATATTGCTTTATCTTGGGCCCCAACAAGTTTTCTTCTTTGTTAAGCGTCAGTAGACGTGTAAGTTTGCGGGGTATTGTTTTTCAGAGAAACGAACAGTCTTTCCAATACTTTCCACTACCTTTCGCTTTCTTACAATCAAGTGTTGTCTCTGAAATCTAAATAGGGTATTTAGTCTTATAAAAACTAGGTAACCTAAACAAAAAACTAAAAGAACACAAGAGTATATCGTTCTGTGCAGTTTATTTGCTTCCCCATGGGATGCTGCTCTCTTCGGTATTTCGCACGATTTCGTTTTACGTATTTACGTCTCTTTGTTGTTCGTTTTTAACGGGTACGTAGATAGGTTTCTGTTGCGTTAACGCATACATAACAAAAAGAGATACTAGTATAGCCTTAATGTAGCATACTTTTATAGGGAAGAAAAGGTGTTTTATATAAAAAGGCATAACCAAATCTAGCAAAAGGAAATTTAATTTGCTATGCCACCCTGTTCTGCACTTGGCCATGGAACATTTCCGTGAGCACAACTTTGTTATCATCCCATGCATAAATGCAGATCTCACGTCCAGTTATATAACCTAATAGTATATGGCTAGATAATACAACTTACATACGTTTCATACGCTTAGTACTGAAATGTAGTTGATCATAAATGAATTCAACAATGACTATGTCCCTGTATGTGTATGTTTTGATAAATAAATCTAGTGTTCATTATATCAAATGAGATAAAGGAGATCTTGACAACAATCTCAACAGCACTCACAATAAAGCACCAAATTGAACATCGACGGACCACTAGCAAGCTAGAGGTGGGACCAGGTGCCCGAGAGGAGGAAGCATCAACTGTTTGGCTAGCCGCACCATCCGTCGATATTCATGCACGAAAATGAAAACAATATATACAAAATATGCACCGTCTAACTGCATTTAGTTCTTTTATTTAGCTTCAAGAGTTCTGCGATGTGGATAATACAAATAGTACTCCTACAAATAGACATACAAGCTCATCTGTAAATAGACAAACAACTTTCTGCAACGGGAAAAGTATTTGGGAAGTTCTGAGGACGCATTCTGACATCCAAGGTTTGCTCTTCTTACTCATTGTCTATTCAATAGTTTCAATAGTTATTCTTTAAAGCAAAATGAAAATTGAAAAATAAATATTATCTAAGTACATTTTCAAGGCAAGTGGAATTGTATTAGCCCGTTCATCGATGTTTCTTTTTTGGCTTCTTCATAACCGTTGATCAAATTTATTAGAAACAATTCGGAATCATGTACCCATGATATTTACAGAAAAGTCAGAGATTAAGAAGAACCTGACAGCAATCTCAACAGCACTCACATTAGAGCAACAAATTTGATGGACCCTTAGCAAGCTAGAATTGGGACCAGGTGTCCGGGAGGAGTAAGCATCCCCTATATGGCTAGCCGCACCCGGCGTCGATATTCATGCACGAAAATGAAAATATCTAGAGAACATGCACTGTCCGGGTCATATCTGAATAGAAAGTGCTATGGCGACCATGTCAGGGAAAAAAATTCATAACACTTACTGTCGAACCCCTCGCGGGTAACTATTTTACGAGCTCTACACGGCAAAGGGCATAAGTGTGACACAAATGAAATAAAGAGGATCCTGATAGCAAACTCAACAACACTCACAATAGAGCACCAAATTGAACATCGACGGACCCCTAGCAACCTAGAGGTGGGACCAGGTGCCCGGGAGAAGTAAGCATTCCCTGTCTGGCTAGCTGCATCCACCGTCGATAGAATCACGGGGTACCTCATCATTAACGAGGGTATCACTAGAAGAAAGGGAAGATGTTATATTATTATACGCCTGGTCGTTTCATTTTCTTATACATTTTATAAGCTTTCTACTGAGGAGTCAAATCTAACCAAATTTCATAGCGGACAGCTGTTCGTGTCATTAGACAGAATTGCTTTAATCATACTACTTATGAAATATGATCTACACAGTTTGCAACACCTAATAATATGGATAAGTTATCCAGAGAAGAAGTAGTAATAGAAGTTCAAGGGCCAAAGACCAAAAAGAATACGGCATAACTTTCAATGCTGTTAATTTATTTGCTCTAAAATGATGCTAATCATTTTAACACATGTAGCCAAGTTCGATCAATTTCGGTTGGTTGTTCTTCAAACGCACTTGAAAATTTCTTTTTACAAGATTTTCTCACATTTCTAAAACCTGGGTCCTGTAGCATCATATCCCAGCCATTATTCTACGTCTTTCGGTATATATAGGACATGATTTTCACAGATTTTGACCATCTAACATTGTATAGATTGAGGATCAATTGAGACGTTCATGTCTGGTTCATGCTGTAAATTTCTCTGCTATAAAAAGATGCTTATGAATTTAAAGACGTTAAACATTTGTAAGTCTCCATTATCATCGGAATCGGGAACCCCGAGCTGATGCAGAATCAGGTGCCCGGGAAATTTGAATGCATGCAACACTCGCCACCGATTATAGATAGAAGCGTATCAAACCCTATAATAACCAAATACTATTAGGTAACATGCGGTCAGTTGGAGAGGTCGTACTCAATAATGTGCTTACTCCTCCCGGGCACCTGGTCCCACCTCTAGCTTGCTAGGGGTCCGTCGATGCTCGATTTGGTGCTCTATTGTGAGTGCTGTTGGGATTATCGTCAGGATCTTCTTTAACTCATTTATGTCACACTTATGCCCTTTGCCGTGTGGAGCTCGTAAAAAAGTTCCCCGCGAGGGGTTTGACAGTAAGTGTTTTGAATATTTTTCCCTGATATTGTCGCCATAGCACTTTCTATATAGACGTGGCCTCAGACAGTGCATGTATTTTATATATTGTTTTCATTTTCGTGCTTAAACATCGACGGCGGGTGCGGCTAGCCAACAGGGGATGCTTACTCCTCCCGGGCACCTGGTCCCACCTCTAGCTTGCTAGGGGTCCGTCGATGCTCGATTTGGTGCTCTATTGTGAGTGCTGTTGAGATTATCGTCAGGATCTTCTTTAACTCATTAATCATCCTTTGAAAGGTTCGTGTCGAAATATGTCGAACTTCATCAGGGACATCTTAAACCGTTCCCTTAAATAGGCTTGATGAACCATCTTTCTTAGCTTCTATGCCCTTGATATGAAGCTTTCGTAATTACATTTAAATCCTGCTCTAATATATCGTATAAGTTTTCAATGAAAACGCCATAGACAGGCGAAGAGGAAATGTTGCTATACATGAAGCATGTAAAGGGGAAGGTTTCTGCTTTCATAAACTAGTTAAGACTAAACGGCAATTTAACAAGAAAAGTCGGTTCCGGTTGCCCATTGGTTTCATTGGTTTATGAGTCTCTTCTATTTAATGTGTCCATGTCGTTTGTCTCTTTTACGTTTCTTACAGTGTTTGTCCAAAGCTGAATTTGGTTAATGATATTCAAATCATACTTTTTGTCAGGCATATCCATGCACCTTTGTGTCACAAATTAAGATATATTTGCATAATTTGAATTCAAATATCCTTAAAAATCGGATGCAGCACCCACAGCAAAACCCCAAACAAACAAAAAAGAAACACACAGCAGACACCCACAGAAAGAGCCACAAAAGGGACAAGGAACACCAACTCACAACATAGAAACATGAAACACAAAAGACCACACATAAAACAAAGAGACCAATAGGCAACCGGTGCCGACTTAGGATGACCATCTGCCACGTAAATAGCAGACGGTGTGATTATTCAGATTACGTGCGCACAACCCTCCCAATTTTACGATTACCCAGTAGTCTTGAAGAACGCACAATGAGAAAGAATATTTTATGGATTTCGTTTTGACTAATTTGTATTCCACTTAACAATACCCAATATTCTCATATCAAAATCGGTATTTCAATAAGCCCTGACCTTAGAATTCTACTTTCTGTTACATCTAGGAAAGCGTATATTTAGATGATTAAATGTCTATTCTTTGTCACAGATCTTTCTGTTGGTACCAAAATTCATTCATAAGACGCACAAAAGTTGTATAAACATAAAACTTCTCACTGTTAGGTGACGTCACAAACCAGACAGTAAAACGCAGCGGTCTTTTGTAACACATATTCTATGTAAAATGATCTTTAAAAAATCTATGGCATGTGTATAACAGTCTGTGCTCTGCTGGCTGAAGCGAGCTCAAGATCAATCACACGAGAAGTCTGACCAACTTTCAAACGAAGCAGAGAATAAGGACCCAAATTTCTCTGGCGAGATTTTAACAAGGCCCGTCAAGGAACAATGGAGTCCTGTCGTCGCGGTTGGCCAGTGTGTAACGTTGGGAAAGACACTGGTACAAAGCTGTAAATTGGTCCAGTACCATGCCCAGTTTTCTTTTAATGACGTTGGGATCATATCCTCGGTAAAGCAGGCGACCGACAATTTTCTTACATTTTTGGTTGAAGTTTGATCTGCCTTTGATATACTAAGTCACCGTAAAATTAATAGTGAAATTCCCAATGACACATACTCTGATGCAGGTTTGGCCCAAAATATGCAAGACGTTCAGAAAAGTTATAGTAAAATTTCGAAAAAACATTTTACAAGTTTATCGTATCTAAATCATTGATTATTAAGTTTCTTTTTAATTTGTCTATTTTTTTTCATTGAAATCAGAAACATGGGAGCAAGCTCTAGCGTATCTGATGAGCTGAGAGATGGGATGGCAACCTTGGATCATCGCCATCAAGCCAAAGAAAATTAACTTTTTTGAAGCCGAAGTCTTCCCTTTTGTCGTATATCTCTCTGAATTTCTCCGTCATTGAGTTTGATATCAAAGAAGGAAGTGATCTCAAACAAGATCCTGTTGCAGTACCAACAGCAAAACAGCAAAACACCCGACGCAAAAACACAAACGACGAGAATAGTATGAGACGAAAAAGAGACATACGACATGTAAAAATCAAACACAAAAGACTACACATAAACCGACGAGACCAATGGGCAACCGGTGCCGACTTTGGAAGGCCATTTGCAAATGGTGTGGTTATCCTGGATTACGTGCGCACAACCCTCTCACTTCTATTACCCAGAGATCTCGAAGAACGTACAATTGTGGTGTAAAACAACCTCCTCACTGTAAGATGACATCACACAAACAAAACTGCAAAATGTAGAGGCCCCACCAACACAGATGAATATGTAAATAGATATAAAAAGTGGGTGTGCATAATACAGTCCGTGCTCTGCCGGCTGTATGGAGCTCATGTATGTAATCATCCGAGGAGTCCGACTGACATTCAGAGAGGACAGTTGGTCGGGACCCTGTTTTCTCTAAAGAGGTTTGGACAGGGCCCGTCATGGATTCCCGTCGTCACAGTCAGTCAGAGTGGTAAATCTCAAGGATGCGCTGGTACAAGACAGTAGATTGGTCAAGTACCAAGAACCAAAAATGGTCTAGTTTTATCATCTGTGTTTGCTATATTCAATGTTAACTCTGGTGGATAAATCTGATTTTTGTAATATTTAAAATGTGGATTATCAATATTTAAAATATCATCAAATATAATCATAATGACTTTAAATCTGACCGGACCCTATCAATGTTTCTCCAACGATTATTACTTTTTTGCAAGGGAATACTCCAGGGTCTCAAAACCAGAACACAGATCCTACATTTCGCCTATTCCAGGAGAAGGATGATCTCATAGTGGTGTTAGTGCTGGATGTATCGGAAAGCATGAGTGTATGTTTATTGCTATGTCATGTATCCTAATATTTCACAATAACGTCACCATGCTTAACCTCGTCAAGCTTAACTTTATGCTTAACTTCCTGTTCATTTATGTGTAGTCATTTGTGTATGATGTTTCTATGTGCTTTTGCGTTCCTTCTTCCTTTTTTTAGATATACGATATAATAAAAGAATATGTAACCCTTATCTCATTAGATTCTATCCTTCAGATGACAAATATGGATAATGACCATATCCCTGCCCACAGCACAAAATCGACAACTCAGAAAACCAGAAACCGAAGGCATACAAAACCAGGACAAAACAGGAACCAAAGCAAACAAACAAAAACCTCCACCACATGAAAAGAAGCGAACTCCCGACATGGAAGTGAGACCAGGCGCCCAGGAAGAGCAAGCATCTCCTGCTTGCACGCAACACCCATCGCCTCAATTCGGCAGAACCGTCACATCCGGCAACTGCCACTTTGGAAGACATAGAGTACAATCTTTGGTTGGATGGTTCAAATGGTCTATGACAGAATATCATCCACCACCCTGGAGAGTGGGACATCACAGTGTATGACGAGTTCCCCACATCGACCGCAGAACTTCCCCAGCGACGATGTCAGTCGGTCACAAGCATATCCCTGACTGAGAAGCTTATCTGAAAGAAGCCTAGCTCTCAAAACAAAATCCGTATATTTGGTATTTGCTCTGGCATAGCGTATCAACTGAGATATGAACACGCCATAAGCAGGCGATTAAGGGATGTTGCTACTCAGAAAAGGAAAGTTTGTAATGCTGAAATTAAAGTCGTCACGTTTGTCAAAGAGTGAGGTGTTCATGTGACCATCAGTGTCGTAGGACAACATTATGTCCAAATAGGATGCTGAATTATTTGTCTCTGTAGTTTCTTTGACCTCAAGCTCCGAAGGATAGATACTGCTGAGGTAATCCGCGAATTTAGGATTATTGATGGACAACACATCGTCTATGTATCTGTAAGTGAAGTTGAAGTCAGAAGCTAAGTATCTTTTCCCTTCAGAGACCAAAGATTGAATGAATTCAGCTTCGTACGAGTAGAGGAAAATGTCGGCAAGGAGTGGGACACAATTGGTCCCCATTGGAATTCCGACAATTTGCTGGAAGACCTTTCCTCCAAACACCACAAAAATGTTGTCGATCAGAAAGTCTAACATCTGAATAATGTCTGTTTCAGTGTACTTTTTTTCAGAATCGGACTTTTCTTTTACAATGTAGGTTTTGTCATAGTTAACAACAATAAATTTGTATTTTCGATTACCGTTCTTACTTGTAAACGCATTACTTATAATTTTTGCGAGTTTTTCTTTCAATTTAGAATGTGGAATTGTAGTGTAAAGTGTCGAATAATCAAAGGCTTTGATCGAATGGACTCTACTAAAATGAGTGGATTTCAGATGTTCTAAAAGTTCCTTCGAATTCTTTAAAATCCACATCTGGTTGATACCACTGCGAGAATATACTGTCGAACAATATTTTTGAAGCCCAGATTTGATTTCATATAAAACTTTGGTGAGTAAGATCGATACAGATTTGGTAGATCATTTTGAGGAACCAGCGATGAAACGTTGTTTGTACGGATTCTTATGCATTTTAGGTATGCAGTATAAGTATGGTAAATCTAAATCTAAATTGGTAGTGTCGAAGCCAAAGGAAGCAAGAGCTGATCTGTAGTTATCTATTATTTCAGAGGCAGAAAGGTTTGTTGGGGTGTAAGTGGGATTTCCAGGTGTCAAATTTAAACCCAACTCTTTAACTAGACTGTCGAAATAGTACTTTTTGCAAGAAAATGTGTAATTATTTGAGGCTTGGTCCGCTGGTGTGATGACATAATGTTCTTGGAGGTAGGTAAGCTCTGTGATAACATCAGGGTCTTTAAATATAGACACGAATCTGGTGTTCACAGTTGATTTTAATCGGTTAAATCTAGATAAAAGTAACCCTCTGATGGATTTTATCTATTCGGAAAGGGTGTGGAGCTGTACATCCTCTTTCTTTGCCTAACGTCTTGCATATTCCTCACAAGAGTCCATGATAATTTTGACATTTTGGTTCCATGTAAAGGACATACTTTCTCTGTATTTGGGACCCTTTTTTAACAATTCTCTCAACTTGTCGTTCTTGACTATACTAAGGTCACCAGTAATAACGTGTCCATAAGGAGAGTAGTTGAAATCCGATGAAGAACATTCGCAAGGAAGTGGATGTAGTGAGGGATTACTTAAATCAATACACTGCAGGAATCGTTCGTAATTGTAAATTTTAGATGCAACTGTTGGTGTGTAGCTATAGGAAATACAAGGAGTTTCTTTTCTTTTGAAATATGGTGGGATTTGTTCTGTGACAGTTTTGTGATTCAAAATTTGACCAAGATTCAATTGATCAATACCTTTGTTTGCAAATCTTACTTTAATGAGAGGACGGTTTGTTTTCTCTTCTGATTTATCTGATCTAACTGCTTAAATAAACGAAAGGTAGAAATGTCCAAGATGACTCCTTGTAGTCGGTATTCTGGGGAACGTGTATCAGTTAATGTGAGGTCCTTCGTACATTCGTAAATTTCGTGTAACTTCCGTAAAGGAACAGAGTATAATTTGGTACGAACATAATGCAGGCCTAGAGGCTGATTCAAAAATGGAACCAAGTCATCGAAGGAGAAACTATGTATCTCAGGCCTATTATATTTTCGAATGCCATGACTTCGAGGTCTTCTTTGTGGTCTGTTGAATAAGCTAGTCACATTTACCGATTGACAACCGGGACTTGTTAAGTTTCCGATGTTGCTGATATTATCGTTGCATCCATAGGGCGCTGCAGTGTTAAGATTTTTTATTCAGAACTCTTGTCTGTTGCGACGGAAAGGTGTGCTCAAATTGGGATTGTTTGTGGGGTGATATATTTTCTCCAGGATTCTGACTCTCATAGATAAAACAGAATGATCCGCCTGGTCAAAATGTCGATAAAGGAGTTGACTTCCTTTATTATTTATTTTTGACCGGTGTCCTGACATTCTTTTTCGGAGCTGACCTTTGGTTTCACCCACATAAATCAATCCACAAAGTGAGCACTCTATTCCGTACACAACATTAGATGTCATGCAGTTAAGGTTTTCAAACCTATGCGTGCTAAATGTGTGTTTTGTGAAATTACTTGAGAATGAAGTGTCTGTTATTAGGATGTTACAAGAGCTTGAAGTCAGAAATACTACAGAGACAAATAATTCAGCCTCTTGTTTGGACATAATTTTGTCCTAAGACACTGATGGTCACATGAACACCTAACTCTATGACAAACGGGACGAGACGACTTCTATTTCAATATTACAAACTTTCCTTTTTCTGGATAGCAACATCCCGTCATCGCCTGCTTATTGTGTATTAATATCTCTGTTGATACGCTATGCCAGAGAGAGTATCAAATATACAGATTTTGTTCTGAGAGCTAGGTGTCTTTCAGATAAGCTTCTCAGTCAGAGATACGTTTCTGAATGACCAACATCGTCACGGAAGAAGCTCTACAGTCGATATGGGGAACTCTCCAGAATGGTGGGTGACATTCTGTCTTAGACCATTTCAACTATCCAACCACAATATATTTGTACATACCGAAATGGAAGTAACCGGACGTGAAAATTCTACCGAATTGAAGCGACGGATGTTGCATCCAAGCTGCTGGCCCATGTTGGACACTGATATCACTCCCATATTGGGAGTTCGCTTCTTTCATGTGGTGGGTTTTTTCTTTGTTTGCTTTTGTCCATGTTTTATCCTGATTTTATATCCCTTCGGTTTATGATTTTTTGAATTATCGATTTTGTACTGTGCATTGGTATATGGTCATTATCTATATTTGTCATCAGATCCTCTTCCCAGTGACATTCTGGATTGTGATTCATGATCATTAAACAAGACATAATCACCTGGTATGTCCATCAATATGTACAATCACTTAACTTTTTTCATGGAGCTGTTCCGACGGGTGTTTCATGCACTCATGAGACGCTGACTCTTCCCGGGCACCTTGTTTTACTGAATGAATGTTATAATTCATTTCGCGGTTTGCGATCGGTCCAATGGAAATTCTATTGATTTTGAATTGCCTTCTTGACTTTGAGACTTAATAACTGATAGGTTCTTCTGTTATGTTTATTTCCAAATCTTTCGAAGGCAAAACTACCCTTCATGTTCAGTAAACTTATTTTTTGTGCTTTTTGTAATTGATATCGACTGTTTATTGTTTTGATATTAATAATCAGAATCATTTATTTGACATAAAAGAATGACTTCAACTTTTCATGTTTTTGATAATGGAAGAGCTAGTTTTATCCCCAGAAATTCGAGTGAACAAGAACACATTTCATAATCTCCTCCAAAGAGAAAACAACAATTTTTTTGTAGATCTATTTTCGAAGAATGGGAATGTTATTTTTCCTACAGGGTCCAGTTTATTGAATCATTAGATATATTTTATGTAGCCTTTTCTGATCTATTTTAGGGTGTTCCATTACAAAAGCTTCGACAAGCCGCGACAAGGTATATTATGAACACTGCCTCAAATGGAACATGGCTAGGCATCGTCAAATTTAATGCTTTCGCAACAGTTTCAAGAGTATTGACTCAGATAACTTCAGTAGCAGTAAGAAAGTCCTTGAAGAACTCTTTGCCTTCCTCTGCTACGGGTTCAACATCTATAGGAGCTGGTCTAGAAAAAGGATATGAGGTTATTGTATTATTAAATCTTTAAAATCAGTCCATATATTACATAATATGATACATGTATGCTTATTTGATATTCAATTTCAGAAAAGCCATTCCAGAAATAGAGGAACAAAATTTGTACATTTATGGAAAATGACCAACCTTTCCATAAAGCCTTTGGCACAAGAGAGTTTTCATATTGCATTACGTAATATTTGTTTTTTTTTACACTTTTGGCCATTTTAAATTGTTTATATTGAAGTTCACTGACGAGGGTTCAGTACCCGAAACGTGCATGTCTGGTCCAAGCTGCGATTTTATCTGTTCTGAAATGAATGATGCTATTGAATTTTAGCACAATTAACTATTGAATTTTAGCACAATTAACATTTTAACACATTTTCAGAGTTATATATCTTATTGATCTATTTATGCGTTTGACTTTTTTTCTGAAAAGATTTCTTGGACACAGTTTGTCATTTCACAGTTTTGGCCATATTTCATTGTTCAGATTGAGGACCACTGACGAGGGTAAAGTATCCGAAACGTACATGTCTGGTTTATGCTGCAAATTGATCTGTTCTGAAATGATGCTATCGAATTTGAAGACGTTTAACATGAATTAGCTCTCTAAAGGTGTCATTTGAAGGAATATGGTTTTCATTCTTTACCAATCTTATACTTTTAAACCAATCTAACCAGAATATAAGTATTTGTTTTCGTGATATAAAGTTGTAATTGAATCAAGCAAGACGTAGAAACAAATCTTACCTTTAATGTGTTGATATTAATTTCTCATTTCTTGTTTACTCCGTAAGCAGTCATGATGTTTTAACACTGCACTTAAATCAACAGGTATCTGAAAGATACGGTGTGACTCAATCTGCATTTTAAACAGGTTTTGTGTATGATGATATTTTTCACACTCTTTGGTTGTTTCGATTGGGGGTCACTGGCGGGAATTCGGTGCCTGAGGCGTACGTGTCTGGTCCGTGCTGGGGTTGTATCTGTTCTTGGGTGATGCTGTTTGATTTGGGGACGTTTGCTATTCTTATTATAACGTCTTCAAATTCAATAGCATCATTTTAGAGCAGATAAATTTACAGCATGGACCAGACATGCACGTTTCGGGTATTTAACCCTCGTCAGTGATCCTCATCTAAACAATAAAATATGGCCAAAACTGTAAAAATTATGTCCTTAATACACCGAAAGACGTGGCAAGATGACTGGGATATGATGCTACAGGACCCAGGTTTCAGAAATTTAAGGTAATTTTGTCAACAGAAATTTTCAAATGCGTTTGAAGAAACGATCAACCGAAATTGATCGAACTTGGCTACATGTGCCCTCGGGGACTCTTGTTCCACCAGCAGTGACACTCACGAAGTGGAACAAATTAAAACGTCTTCAAATTCAATAGCATCATTTTAGAGCAGATAAATATACAGCATGGACAAGACATGCACGTTTCGGGTATTTAATCCTCATTAGTGATCCTTAAACAATGAAATATGGCCAAAATCTATGAAAATAATGTCTTAAATACACCGAAAGACGTAGCAAGATGACTAGGATATGATGCTACAGGACCCAGAATTCAGAAATTTAAGGAAATTTTGTAAACAGACATTTTCAAATGCGTCTGAAGAAACGATCAACCGAAATTGATCGAACTTGGCTACATGTGCCCTCGGGGACTCTTGGCCCACCAGCAGTGACCCTCATCAAGTGGAACAAATTATAACGTCTTCAAATTCAATAGCATCATTTTAGAGCAGATAAATTGACAGCATGGACCAGACATGCAAATTTCGGGTATTTAACCCTCGTCAGTGATCCTCAATCTAAACAATCACCAAGTGGAACAAATTATAATCCTTTATCTGTTCTTAAATGATGCTATAAATTTGAGGACGTTTAACATTGATAGAGACGAAAAATCAGTTCCCTTAAAAAAATATCAGGTTCTCAATTACGGTTAAAGCTTCCCCATTCGATAACCGGCTTAATGAGTTTAATTATACAAATAAAAAAAAAGAAAGAAAGAAAGAAAAGAAAGAAAGAAAAGAAAAAAAAACATACATCTATTTCCATCAAAGGAGGTTAAGGATGGGGCTGAAATATCTACTTTTCAACAATTTATGTTTCCATCAATGAAGGAATATTATATTTCAACATACTTTCACAAAAAATGGTAACGCACTAATATATATTACTGAAATAAACTTTATAGATGATTGAAGCGCACAGTGCAAACATAATTGGCTCAACCTTACTACTAGTAACAGACGGTAATGAAAACAGAAGTCCGTATATCGCAGATGTCAAGCCGGATATTGTTTCCAAAGGCATCAAAGTAGACACCCTGGCATATGGAGTCAATGCAGATCCAGCATTGGAAGCTTTGGCCTTTGCAACTGGTGCAAATAGTTTCTTTTACACTGGTTCTGACAATGCTACCGGCCTCGATGAATCATTTGACACACTTGTAACTTCAAAAGAACAATCTCTACAGGTGCAGTATAATGACATTTTCGAGATCTAATTTTCATTTCAGTACTTCAGAAAGTGAATTAATGGGGTAACACGGTGTAAAGAAAGGAGGGAATGCCCAATGCTGTTGCAACATCCACTGCAAAAAAAAAAAAACACATCCGAAACACAAAAGCATGTGAGCAATGAGTAGACGAGCACAACGAGAGACACAAAAGATACAAAAAGTACCAACAATCAAAATTAAAAAAAAATGATTATAACTGATTGAACACTCCCTTCTTACAGAATGAAGCGAGATGTCTGTTGCATATGATGTCACATGTCCGGTTACCCATCGGTGTCGAGCAACACCCGATCGCTGTGTATATAACCTTCTCCCTATGATTTTAAATACATGTATATAGTAGAGCAACAAAGTCGCTAAATTTGAATTTTAATCAACATACCTAACATAGGGCTAAATTTCATATTAAACGGAAGAATATAACGTGGACCATCAATTTTAGGTGTCGTAAAAAATCGTATGGTCAGAATTTCTGTAATTTCACTGAAAAGCGGAAAATTAGTAAAATTCAAAATCATAGATTTTTGAATAAAAACTTACTTCAGACTTCTTACAAATGGATAGTCCAGGTGACCGAAATAAATGTCATTATGCTTATTAAAAGTCAAACGAAACATTTTGGATTAAATTGATTTTTCTTATTTCAACTTCATGGATGAATGAGCACATATTCTAAGATTAATAGGTTAATTTGAAAAAGTCAATTCTTTCACTTGAATTTAGGGTATGTTGATTCAAACATAAAAATCACCAAAGAGAAACGATATTTTGATATGTGAATGTGTTTTCTGGAAAGTTTGATAGATATCGATTGAAAAACTTTAGAGTTACAAGCAATAAAACTGCTCCTCCCCTAACTTTGTTAATAACAATTCACTAGATGTTTCCTTAATACTGTTACGGTGTTAAACACAACATAATAACAGCAAAATCTAAATTTAACATATAAATATAATAAAGGATTGTTCTATTTTAAAGAAGACGACAAATTTACATCAATAATTTTGAAAATAATGCTTTTTTTTCTTTCAGTACTATCTCTTTTCTGATGATTTCAAACTTTGTGATATGGAAGCCTTTTGTCCGTCCAATTATAGAAATAATTTCGAAAACAAAGATTTTGCGATCAACTAAACAAGGAATTGCGCATTGTATTTTACTGCCAGAAGCTTCAAGTGAGATAAGCAGCGTGGCTGCCTATACTACCCCATCACATTCAAGGCAATCATTGCATTTTCTTCCTCCGTTTGACGGTATGATAACACTTATCGCTTAAACGTGACTTAAAGGCATGTGTACAACATGTAGATGATAATCGAGATAAACTCTGATTTCTAGTTCTGCATCTCTAGTTTCTGATTGGCTGATCGTTGTTGGACATTATACGATATAATATATTACATATATATAAATTATAAAAAAAAAGGTGCAAAATATCTTTTCTCTCTTTTCTCATGAATGATACAATAGAAGTGTTGTAGCTATACATGCAACATAGAAAATTTGGATTTCTGATATAATTTTCATTTATTCGGCTATTCATTTACTTTCCTTTTTAACCGTGTTTATTCACTGAAACTTTATTGTTGATCTTCTTTTTGGTACTGACGCAGAGCTGACAACATCATTCTCGTCGTTATAAAAGTTTGATTCTAATATTGTTGTATCGTATCTTGGACTCTTTAATATCCGTAGTTGAATATCGGAACTTGGATACATTGCACTGACTTTAGTCATACTTTTCATACATTTTTTCATACTTTTTATTTTATTCGGAGCGCTTCGGGAAAAACGGCCATCGACGCACCAAATTTCCAGGCTCCTGTCGATCAAACTTTCCGTTGTCAACAGACCACAACACACATTTTATCTGCTTTTTCTCTCCGAGATGTATAACTTGTATAACTGTTTATTTTTTTTATTGTAGAAGAATGTATATAGTCCTAATCAATGTAGGATTGCTCAATTACATTACCAATATTACGTTTGTCTATGTGGTGTTTGTGCTATGTACAGCATCACAAAACAAAGGCCCCCCCCCCCCCCAATTCTGTGACACTTGAGGACTTTCCATTGGATCCCCTGGACTCCTTAAGGGGTTTTTCTGACCGAATGCATCATGAAAAGCATCCACTTAATTTGTAACAGCTACGAATCGGAACGGAGGGTAAGTATACGGATGATAAAATTGAAAAATTGCACAACGTAAACAAAAGGCATATCTCAATGTTTATAACGAAGAGTCCAAACTCTGACCAATGTACTTGGCTTATACATTTAAATCACTGTAGTACTAAAAATAAACGTCGTAAGATAATTTTTATTATTTTATAGAAACTTCGTGCGAAGTTTTTCAATTCAAGTATTTCCATTACAACTTGTCACATAAAGTTACTTTTATCAAAGATACGTATATATACCGACAAAAAGGGACGATTTGATAGAGACTGTAACACGTGGTCAACCGAATCTTAATCTACGGAATCTTCTTTGGGAAAATGACGCTTAACTTAAAAGTGTATACTCATTAGTTTTTTATCTTCATTTATAAGCCTCTAGAAAAATAAACGATAAAAAGGCCTCAGAAATAATGATCATATATTTGTCGATATGTTTCGAGACAAAAATTCAGTCACTAGGCTTTAGATGCGATTTTGACACGGATTCTTCATATTTCATAGAATTATGCATTAAACTGCCATTTTTCGAGAGAGGAGAAAATGTTCTACTTCCAAAACAATTATATATCATATTTACATATCTGATGCAAGAATTGCAATGTATCTCTGTACAAAACAGGGCCAACTATAGGAATATAGAGGATGAAACCGATGAATATATCGTTTTTATTTTTGACGGTTTTATCATTTTAACCCAATTTAAACAAAATCTGACCATGATAAATTCTTTACGACAGCTGTTCTTGAAAGCATGGGTATTCAGCGAAAAGTTAAGACCAAATTCAGGCCTGTGTTAGGGGTGTTGATTAACCTCGAAAACTAAGCCCCTTTTTCAATTTGGTTGTTATACTAATATATAATCAAGTTTAGAGAGAGTGATAAACGAACCAAGTTAACATTAAATATTTCATTTTGACTTCACATTTGAAAATACGACAGTTTATGGTTATTCATGTATAAACGTGAAAATACAAATATTACTGAATGAAGAATACCGATACATTTTATTAATTATCTTTTATAGATACTCAGTTCATCAGTTTTTTTAAGAAGTGGATTGCATACGAATGTTGTATTTCTTATCGATGCTAACACTGGCCGCGACATCAATGTCCGGATTTCTCTTACAATCACCACAGCTGTTGTGAATTTAACGATAGAGACACCGTCTGGTATCTTGATCAATAGGTCAAGTACTCAAGAAACTGACAACGGCATACCCAGCATCCAGCTAGAAGGAGACAATGAGGTAAAATACAAAATGTACTTATAATATAGAAAACAACAGATATAAATTGACAAATTAAGGGTGATACTTTACCGCCGTCGTTGATGAATATGACTTGTGATTTACATGAAAAATTTGTCTTCGCTCCTGCAGATAAAGCAGCAAACAGGATTGTTGATAGTAAGAATATTATCCAGGTACCTATAAGTACCAATGAAACATTTCACATCCTCATGTTTTGTTTGCTTTTGAAGATTTTGGATGAATTATATTTCATACGTGTATAAAAAAATTTGCAACAAGGGTCGCACAATTAGTACAAATAGGGATCTCTACAACCTGCTTGTAGAGATTCTCACCAAATTTTACCTATATTTTGTCCAAGAGGTAGGACAAGGCAATGCAAAGGTCACTACATGTCCATGATTTATATGATTTGTATTCTGTGGCGGAAAAGAAACAGTCACGTTGATTCAGATGAACAAATATAAGCTTTCCACTCTCGATTAAATGAGGAAACGTCGTGTACATATTTAAAAATCGTATGAAGAATATTAGCTTTAAAATTTCCGGATTTCATTTGTCAATCACATCCCCTGAATTTTTGATAGACCAAAACAAATTTACATCGTTTTTGTTTAGAACAGTTTCACAATACTTTGCTACCTGTTCCTTTATCGCCGTCCGTGCTGACGACAGATTCTTAGAAAAAAATTGCAGTTAAGCAGTTGCTAGAATTAGCAATATATCGAAATTTGTAAGGATACTTGCGTAGCTTTGGTATGCAGTATATTGTTGGATGATCCAATGTAGAAATCGGGATGCTGAATGAAGAAATTTCACTGTTAATATATAGTAACGTTTTCAAATAATTGTTTTCGAAAAGTATAAAATTTTATTTATCCACTAGAATCCACTCTAAACAAGGGGGATGTTACAAACACATAATTACCATTCTTGGTCCTAAATATCAAATATGTTGATGAAGATATTCATACAAGTGTGTATGACAAAAGAGATGATTTTTGGATTCAACGAGGTAAATTTACCCTGGCTTGACTGTGATGTTCCTAGATTACCGTCATACGGTATATACATTTCACAGCTCATCCGGTATGCTAGCGCATGTACTGGTGCTTTAGGATTTTCATAGTAGAAATTTACAAATTACCAAGAATCTTTAAGGTCAATGTTTTCTCTTTCACAAACTAGTATAGACTTTCTGGAAATATAACACACATTATTGTCAACTTCTTTTGAAATTCGGACTCATACAAGAGAATATTACTTCTGGTATTTCACAACCTGCATTTTATGGCGACATAATTAATAAAATAAGAAGGATCGAAGGTAGACAGCATAACCATCGAAAATGCGTCAGAATCATCAAACGCCTTTTATACCGTTGATATGATCCTAACTTCAGCAGACGCACACTAGGCTTGTTACTTGACCAATCTACAGTCTTGTACCATCGTATTCTTTAGACTTGCACTCTGACTGACTGTCACGACGGGACTCCATGACGGGCCCTGTCCACACCTCTTTAGAGAAGACAGGGCCCCGACCACCTGTCCTCTATGAATGTTTGTTGGACTCCACGGGTGATAACATACATGAGCTCGCTACAGCCGGCAGAGCACGGATTGTATTACCTACGTCCTCTTTTTTCATATCCATTTACATATTCATCTGTATTTCTTGGGATCCTGCATTTTGCGGTCTTGTTTGTGTGTTGTCATCCAACAGTGAGGAGGTTGTTTTACACCACAATTGTATGTTCTTCGAGACTTCTTGGCAATCGGAAAAGTGGGAGGGTTGTGCGCATGTTATTCAGGATAACCACACCGTCTGTTACTTGCGTGGCAGATGGCCGTCCTTAGTCGGCACCGGTTGCCCAATGGTCTCGTTGATTTATGTGTAGTCTTTTGTGTTGCATGTTTCTATGGTGTGAGTGGGTGTTCCTTGTCCTTTTTGCGTCTCTTTTTGTGGATATCTGCTCTATGTTTTTGCATTTGGTGTTTTGGAGTTTTGCTGTGGGTTCTGCAACCTACTGTTGTTGGAGATCACCTCCTTTCTTGTGAGTCATCACAACGATTTCATCGGCCCTAGTTAAGTTTTTATACATATATTTCGTTCAATTTAGAAACTCACCATCTGTTCATTAACCCCAGATTTCATTGAGATGTATATCCCCCGTAGGTACAAGCCCATCGGTAAAACTATCATATCAAAGAATGATGTCAATGACTGATAAGAGGTAATCTGCCTGTAGTTTTTGAGACGGAATAGCAAGTTAACTTTCTTTCAATTAAACAATTTGCATTTTCTTAGGAAGGAGAATATCAGATACAGCTTTCTACGGATTCTACATTAGACATATCAGGAACAATATTGGTGACATCTAAACGGAAGAACTCTAGTACCACATATGAGACAGTAGAACTCACAGGGTGGCTGTCAGAAAATATTTTTGATGTTCTTAGTATGAAAAGATTGTCGCTTTATGCTTCACTTCAGAAAGGATATGCGCCAATAGTTAATGGGAATGTCTCAGCCCTTATTGAAGATGGCAATGGAAATACCATGGAACTAAAACTGAAGGATGGTGGCATAGGTATTTTTTCGAATCTTAGATCTTTTATCTTATCAAGAGTAATCCTTACATAAGCTTGACCGAATCATGAAATCATCACCGAATCTTAATATTCTAAACAGATCGTTTTTTAATCCGCTAACGACAAAACCATAGGGATATCTAAGTTTTAAGCGAGCCGTGACCAATTTCCGGGGAGCTTGTGACATAGCCTGATCGTCGTTGTCGTCGATTGCGTGGACAAAACTTTAACCTGCTAGTGGGCTATATCTCATGAAGTATAAGGGTACAGCTTTGATGTTTCACATGTGAATACCTTATAACAAGACCTCATTTGTGACTTCTGATTTTGAACATAGCTTTTATTTGGATATGCTACTTAATCGACCGTACAGGAATTTTGGAGCCGCGCACTCTCTGTAAAGTAAACGCAGAAATTTAAATTCTAAAAATAACGCAAGAAGCCGCTAGTGAAATTAATTTGGACTGCTTATGAAAAGCACTCTGGCTTGAAGCATCACTGATGAGAATTTAATATTTGAAACACGGGTCTGGTGCATGCAAATTGGTTTGGATTTGTCATGAAAAAGGTATAGAGTTGGAACCCTTCCACAGTATTTTGATCTAGTTACCTTGACTTTAAAGTTTGAACTTTTTTAGAAAAAACAAACTTTAACCTGGGCTATATCTTATTTTACAAACCTTCAAATGTGATTCTTTTGTTATTCATCGGTCATTTTATTTCATAAAGACCGCGGACGATTCTAAATATACGAGGTTTTATGAACGCCTACACATACCGACTTACAAACCGCAGATTTTCTTCAATTTTCCGAAAAATAAAAATCTCGGAGAGAACAGGGTGGTGTTTAAAGACCTCGGCCTTCGGCCTCGGTCTTTAAACACCACCCTGTTCTCTCCTCGGGCATCTAACCTTCATACAGACCTCAACTCGGTCTTTATCCTATACTTCTTTAATGGGTAGGGCTATGATATTTCACATGTAGAATCCCCATTACGTGGCCTTTTATTTGAAATCTTGTTTGATAGTATATTTCCGTAGCGGTATCAACAAGATGTGGATTTAAAAAAAATTGGAAGGAACTTTTAGAACATCTAAACTCCACTCATTTTAGTAGAGTCCATTCGATAAAAGCCTTTGACTTTTTGACACTTTACATTTCAATCCCACATTCTAAATTGAAAGAAAGACTCGCAAAAATTTTAAGTAATGCGTTTACAAGCAAGAACAGCAATCGCAAATACAATTTTATTGTTGCAAACTATGACAAAACCTACTTTGTAAGAGAAAAGTCCGATTTTTAAAATACCTACCCTGAAACAGAAAGTATTCAGATGTTAAACTTCCTGATCGACTACATTTTTTGAGATGCTAACTCTTCCTGGGCACCTGGTCTCACACCCATATCGGGAGTTCGCTTTTTCATGTGGTGAAGGTTTTTGTTTGCTTGCTTTGGTTTCTGTTTTATCCTAATTTTGTATGCCTTCGGTTTATGATTTTCTGAATAATCGATGCTGTTTATGGGGATATGGTGATTATCCATATTTGTCATTTTTGACAAATATACACATTTGCTACTTTAAACATTATAAATTTTGCAAGTTTATTAACTTACCAATATATCATTTCAATCTATTTCGTAAAGGATCTGACGTAGAAGCCAATGATGGAGTATACTCAGCAACTATTTTGCCATCAAGCATTCTATCAACTGGAAGACATTTTGTTAAGGTCATAGCATCTAACTTGGAAGGAAAGGCTAAGCTCTTAGTAATGGATGAAGAACAGTCAGGTAACATATTATTTTGGTTGATGGATGCGTTGCGAAATTATTTTGTATTGAGAAAGAAGGGGATTACAAAAAGCATCCATCTTTTTCCGTCACCTGCGAGGCATAGAGACACTTAGTGATCACTTTGTCCGTTGTGCATATGTCCGTCTGTTCTTCTTTTTGTCCCACTTTTGATTTGTGAGTGAAAGAACAGTGATATTTCACATGTATATTACTTGTAACAATACCTTTCTACAAATACCATCATTTTTAGGATGCTTCCTTTCAGGAAGTCTCTTACTGTTATGGTAACTGCTTCAATTGAGATACCGCCGCTTTGCAACCTACCTCAAAATATAGTGCTTTTTCTAATTTTAGAATTTGCTGTCTTACACATGCACAATTCAAGAACAAGGATATTGTCCTTCTTGAGAAAAAAAAATCAATTTCATATAAAGTAAATACATCACAAAAAATCAACGATACATTTCTTGCTTTCACTGCACATTGGTGGCGTAATAATATATTACTTCTGATAAGAGTTGTCTTTCTTATATCACGACGAAACGATCAGTATTGAAAGTAGAAACAAAACACGATCTTGTTGAAAGAAATATGAAATTCTGGTAATTGAAATGAGAATTTTCGGAAATTACCAGCAACAAGAAACTTAAAGTTACGCTGGAACTATTAGGACATACAACCGCTCTTTTATCAAATATATGGTAGACTGTCAGTAATTTAGACATGTATGCATGGTCTTTTTAGTTTCTATAGAACCAAAGGGGTAAGTTTCTTAAAGACACTGCTCCAGGTTTAAGTCACGAGAAAAAATTGTAATTTAAAGTATACCACTTCCATTAAATATAAACAGTTTGTGCTGTTTATAGAACACATTGAGCACATAGAAATGAATAATTTATTTCTATTTTTAAAGTTCAAATCCCATGTGAAAAACCACCATCATTTAAATACCTAAACGATAAAATGATTCAAAATTCATCTGCTGACTATAAATTTTGAAAAGAAGTATCTCTCAGGACCTTCAGTCCTTTGATTACCTATTGACCTTGGCCTAGATATTTGACCCACTTTCAAAGAAATTAACATTGACTATATCTTTCGATTGGTATTCCTTTTGACAAGACCTTTTTACACATGATTTTTCACCTAGTTATCTTTACCTATATATTTGACCTTTTTTTTCAAACAAATTATAATTGTCTATATATTTTGATTGGCTGGTGAAAGGGCTTTGATATTTCACATGTGTATTACTTGTGACAAGACCTTTCTACACATGCCATAATATTGTCATGGTGAACTTGATCTAGATATTTGACCTACTTTTCAAAAGAATTATAATTGGTTATATATTTTGATTGGTAAGTGAAAGGGCTTTCACATGTCATATGTCAATGTCTTCTGACAAGACTTTTCATGTGTGTATTCCTTGTAACAAGACCTTTCTGTACATACCGTAATTTTTGCCTAGTTGCCTTAATGTAAACGTCTTCAAATTGAACAGCATCATTTAAGCACAGATAAATTGGCAACGTGGACAAGACATGCACGTTTCGGGTACTTAACCCTCATCAGTGATCCTAAATCTAAACAATGTAATATGCCAAAAAAGTATGTAAGTTACTATGTCGAAAAAGTGTACCGAAAGACGTAGCCGGATGGGTGGGATATGATGCTACAGGACCCACTTTTTAGAAATTTCAAGAAATTTTGATACCAGAAATTTAGAATGCGTTATATATATGACAAGTTTTTCAAAAAATCATAGCTGGCTTGATTTTTGATTCGTGAATAATAGGACTTATATTTCACATGTGAATTCCATTTGACAAGACATTCCTACTGATACTAATAATTCTGGCTTAGTGACCTTGGCCTACATATGTGGTCCTTTTTTTAAATAATCCGCTTGGCAAGCGACACATTCATTCCTTGGATTACTATTTCATTTATTAGATAAATGTCCAAGAGAATTATCTACCATCTAAAGAATGTATATTTTCAATAATATTAGCAAAGCGAAAACGTGAAAATTTTGATATGAATAATTTGATGTAATATTTAATTTAGATATGTACGAAATAGTGCCAAAGGAAGACAATGTTGTCAATTTTCAACGTGAGAAAGTGATAGAGGGTTTCTCCGTGAACTCCTCTTACATCCCTCATATCCAAAATGACACCATTCCCCCGTCAAGGATCACTTCTCTGTCCATTAGAAATTACTCAACCGTGGAACAAGTATTTACTCTAGAATGGGTGGCGCCTGGAGATGATTTTGAGTATGGTCAAGGTAATGCTTTATTATCATATTATGTGTATAATATATAACCTGGAATCAACCCAGCGACTTCTTTATAATCAAAAAATGATATATAAAGTTTACAAGAGAGGAGGGGATCTCCAACAATACTCGAATACCGCGCACACAGCAAAACTTCAAAACACCGAATGCAAAAGACACAGAGAAGACATCCACAGAAAGAGACGCAAAAGGGACAAGGTACGCCAACACAAACCATAGAGACATGAAACATAAAAGACCACACATAAACCATCGAGACAAATGGGCAATCGGTACCGACTTAGGACGGTCATCTGCCACGTAAGTAGCAGACGGTATGGTTATCCTGGATTACGTGCGCACAACCCTCCCACTTTTCCGATTACCTAGAGGTCTCGAAGAACGCACAATTACGAGACACGACTGTATATGGACTGATTGTAAAATGATCAAGATCTTATTACTCTTTTTAAGAACGGTTCGATTGTGTCTGGGTGTTATGTGTATAAAAAAATCTAAATCCTATTCATAAATATTCTAATTGAGTAAAAGAATACGTTCGGTGATATCATAAAGAGCATTTTCTCTTTTTCTTTTTTTTCATTTTTTTCTTTTCTCTTTTTTTTCCATCGATGATTTCTAATTATTTTGCCATGCTTTCTCGACTTGAGACTGAATAACTGTTGGTTACTTCTATAATGTTTTTCATAAGAAGAATTATAAAATGGCGTCGAAATTAGCTGGTAACGAAATTTCTATAGACCAAAATTTGTTTTAAATAATATCTAGAAATGCATAATTTAAGATTGAATAATTAAGAGCAGTTAATCTTGTAAATTGAAATTCACATGTGAGTTTCCAAACCTTATTCTCCATCCCGAATGTTATTTGTTAGACCACATAAGCTATATTCAAAACATAACAGCACCTAAAGTATTCAAATTCATTGTCCGCCAAAAATATATCAAGAATATGCATAGTTTTCACACCAATCGTTATATCTTAAAACTGCCCAAACGAAACACCTTCTATGAACTTGGACGAATCGTAAACAGAAACTTCCATTGCATGGATAGAACAAATTTATTTAACACTTAAGAAAAATCTGAAATAAAAATCATGGTTGTCTTTTTTTCTTATGTCCTAGTGTCAAAATATGACATCAGAATTGCTGAAAATTCTCAAAGCCTGAGACAGGACCCTGATTCAGAAAATATGCTCGTTGGACCAACTAGACCGAAAATGGCCGGAGAGATAGAAATATTTGTCATAAAGCCAAACAAATCAGAAGAGAACGATACATATTACATCGGTATAAGGGGGATCGATGAAATGGACAACTATGGGGAAATGTCTAACATCCTTTCAATCAGTGTCCTTACTGATCCACAATGGCTGTCAGAGTCTGATACAGATCAGGAGAACGAAGGATTGTCCTTAGTCCACATCGTTTTAATAGCAGTCGGGGCTTTTGTCTTTCTTCTTGTTGTTATTATTTGTTTCCGTAAAAGTCAGGGAGGCACAAAACAAGATCCAAAACAAGCAAAAAGCTTTACAAATAACGCATATGTAGTTTAAAGAAGGTGCAGTGTTGTAATCGAATTAGCAAGAAAAATATGGAGAAAAAAATTCATATTAGTATTTAACATATCACTGATATCAAATACTGATGTATTATAAGTATAATGTCATTTTCTTGGAAAAAATATATATTCGAACTATCTAACAAACATTAATGTATACGCATGTAGTAATAGATCGACCATTTCATTAACAAAATACTATTATTAAATTTTTATAACGATAAGATGTTCATTACATCAATTACTTTATGAAGATGTCGCCTGTGAAACGTATGAATGGTATATGAGATAAAAAGCTTTGTATATTTAATGTTTTTTCTTTTCTTTTTAATTAGATTGTGTATGTTTTAAAACGATTTGGTAGTATCAATAATTTGATTTAATTCATCATGTTTAACGTCTTCAAATCCATTAGCATCATTTTAGAGCAGATAAATTTACAGCATGGACCAGATATGCAAGTTTCGGGTATTTAACCCTCGTCAGTGACCCTCAATCTAAACAATGTAACATGACTAAATTCTGTAAAAATTATGTCCTAAATACATCGAAAGACGTAGCAAGGTGGCAGGGATATGATGCTACAGGACCAGGTTTCAGAAATTTGAGAGAATTTTGAAAACAGAAATTTTGAAATGCGTTTGAAGAAACGACCAACCGAAATTGATCTTTGCTACATGTGCCCTTGTTGACTCCTAGCTCACCAGCAGCGACACTTACCAAGAGGTACAAATGTTATATTGTCTCTGATATACGTTTTGACATCTTCTTCAAATTGTATGTTTAAAACAATCAACATATTCATATATCACTTATGTTCGAAGGGGACAGATAAATTTTCCGTCATTTTGCTCACTGACCGCTATAGGGTTAACATTATACAATTATTGACTGGGAATGAGGCAATATATGATTTGTTGGACCTGAAGATGAAATATTGCCCGAGGCCGAAGGCCGAGGTCTGTATTTTGTCTGAAGGTCCAACAAATCATATATTGCCCGAATTCTCAGTCAATAATTGTATAATGTTATACCTTACATTAATACTGCAGTAACGAACCGATTAATCCTGCATGTTTACGTTCATTTTTGTCAATAAGAGAAAGAGCGCGGAACAATAGGTAGAGCTTATAGCGTCATCAACGACGTGACGTCACAAACGATTTACCGTTTATCGGTCAATATTTATTAACTATTGCCCTAGGGCCAATATTGATGTAAATATTGACTGCTTGGTCAAATATTTGAATTTATAGGCATTTTTCCAATTGAGATTTTATATAGAGATACTGATAAGGGTATAGCAACTCTTATTGGTATCTTATTGGTTCCTTTGTGATCCTGTTACCCCTATCAATTTTCGATTGACAGCCTTAGACAGATTAGATTCGAGTATCTAATACAAATTTATTGTTGTTAACTATGACAAAACCTACTTTGTAAAAGAAAAGTCAGATTCTGAAAATAAGTACACTGAAACAGACATTATTCAGATTTTAAACTTTCTGATCGACAACATTTTTGTGGTATTTGGAGGAAAGGTCTTCCAGCAAATTGTCGGAATTCCAATGGGGACAAATTGTGCCCCGATCCTTGCCGACATTTTCCTTTACTCGTACGAAGCTGAATTCATTCAATCTTTGGTCTCTGAAGGGAAAAGATACTTAGCTTCTGACTTCAACTTCACTTACATATACATAGACGATTTGTTGTCCATCAATAATCCAAAATTCGCGGATTACCTGAGCAGTATCTATCCTTCGGAGCTTGAAGTCAAAGAAACTACAGAGACAAACAATTCAGCATCCTATTTGGACATAATGTTGTCCTTCGACACTGATGGTCACATGAACTACTCACTCTATGACAAACGTGACGACTTCAATTTCGGCATTACGAACTTTCCTTTTCTGAGTAGCAACATCCCTTCATCGCCTGCTTATGGCGTGTTCATATCTCAGTTGATACGCTATGCCAGAGCAAGTACCAAATATACGGATTTTGTTCTGAGAGCTAGGCGTCTTTCAGATAAGCTTCTCAGTCAGGGATATGTTTGTGACCGACTGACATCGTCACTGAGGGGGTTTTGCGGTCGATATGGGGAACTCGTCATACACTGTGGTGTCCCACTGTCCAGAATGGTGGATGATATTCTCTCATAGACCATTTGAACCATCCAACCAAAGATTGTGCTCTATATCTTCCAAGATGGAAGTAACCGAATTGAAGCGACGGGTGTTGCATGCAAGCAGGAGATGCTTACTCTTCCTGGGCACCTGGTCTCACTCTCATATCGGGAGTTCGCTTCTTTTCATATGGTGGAGGTTTTTGTTTTTGTTTGCTTTGGTTCCTGTTTTATCCTGATTTTGTATGCCTTCTGTTTCTGATTTTCTGAATTGTCGATTTTGTGCTGTGGACGGGGGTGTGGTCGTTGTCCATATTTGTCATCTGATTAGCATAATATAGTGTTATCTATCGGAATGCTTTTGGTGTAACAAGCCGCTCGCAGACGGCATTATCTTCAAAGAAGGTATACCACGCCTACCAAGCATACGACACTCAGGTATGCATATTATGCATGCTAATGACCGGGTGATTGCCAACGTCGGAATTAAAACTGTTATGTATATTGTAGAACATAAACAGAATACGCTGAGTGACTATCTCGGCATCTTGTCTAGTTCCACAAGGGGTGCTCTTTCAGTTCCTTTGTGTGTAGTTTGAATACTCGAGTAATGATTTCAGGGCTACTCATATCCTTCTAGTTTTGATGTGCTTGTGAGTATTTGTGCCCAGCTAGAAGCAAATCTTTCTTTTTTTAACACGTTTAATTTTGAATGCTTTTTATAGAACCATTATAACGTATGTTATATGGATAAAGCGTTTTGACACTCATAACGTATACATAAACCTAGAAAAAATAATTCACATCTATAAATCCTATATTTTTATTTTAAAAGATCAATTATAACGTACATTAAATTTGTATACGCATGTATAAAAAATTGCGGACCATTATCACGTATGTACCTGCATTAATCATTTCAAACCTTTGATGACAAATATATATAATGACCATTTCACTGTATACAGCACAAAATCGAAAATTCAGAAAATAAGGAACCGAAGGCATTAAAATCAGGATGAAACAAGAACCAAAGCAAATAAACAAAAACCTCCACTATATGAAAAGAAGCGAACTCCCGATATGGTGCACAGGAAGAGTAAGCATCTCCTGCTTGCCTGCAACACTCGCCGCTTCAAATCGGTAGAACTGTCACATCCGGTAACTTCGATTTCGGAAGACATAGAGTACAATCTTTTGTTGGATGGTTCAAATGGTCGATGACAGAATATCATCCACCATTCTTGAGAAGGGGGCATCATAGTGTATGATGAGTTCCCCATATCGACCGTAGAAGTTCCTCAGTGACGATGTTAGTCGGTCACAAACATATCCCTGACTGAGAAGCTTATCTGAAAGACGCCTAGTTCTCAGAACAAAATCCGTATATTTCGTACTTGCTCTGGCATAGCGTATCAACTGATATATGAACACGCCATAAGCAGGCGATGAAGGGATGTTGCCACTCAGAAAAGGAAAGTTTGCAATGCTGAAATTGAAGTCGTCACGTTTGTCATAGAGTGAGGTGTTCATGTGACCATCAGTGTCGAAGGACAACATTATGTCCATATAGGATGCTGAATTATTTGTCTTTGACTTCAAGCTCTGAAGGATAGATACTGCTCAGGTAATCCGCGAATTTTGGATTATTGATCGACAACAAATCGTCTATGTATCTGTAAGTGAAGTTGAAGTCAGAAGCTAAGTATCTTTTCCTTCAGAGACCAGAGATTAATGAATTAAGCTTCGTACGAGTAAAGGAAAATGTCGGCAAGGAGTGGGGCACAATTGGTCCCCCATTGGAATTCCGACAATTTGCTGGAATATCTTTCCTCCAAACACTACAAAAAATGTTGTCGATCAGAACGTTTAACATCTGTATAATATCAGTTTCAGTGTCCTTATTTTCAGAGTCGGACTTTTCTTTTACAAAGTAGGTTTTGTCCGTTCTTACTTGTAAACGCATTACTTATAATTTTTGCGTGTCTTTTTTTTCAATTTAGAATGTGGAATTGTAGTGTAAAGTGTCGAAAAATCAAACGCTTTGATCGAATGGACTCTACTAAAATGAGTTGATTTTAGATGTTCTTAAAGTTCCTTCGAATTCTTTAAAATCCACATCTGGTTAATACCACTGCGAGAATATACTGTCGAACAATATTTTTGAGACCAGATTTGATTTCAGATAAAACTTTGGTGAGTAAGATCGATACAGATTTGGTAGAACATTTTGAGGAACCAGCGATGAAACGTTGTTTTTACGGATTCTTATGCATTTTAGGTATGCAGTATAAGTATGGCAAATCTAAATCAAAGCTGAATATTAGTCCAATACCAAGGTTGAATGCACTGAGAGCGCCGTGAAAACTTGAATGTATTTTGACAGTTCATACGAAAATTTTACTCTTTTTCCATACGATCCAATGGCGCTATAAGAAATTCAGAATGCAGACAGAACGCGGTCCGAGTGTAACAGGGATTTTGGGGAACTATTTTTGAAAGGTAATGGGGAGATCCACCACATGACAACTATGCAGTGATTGGTGAAAAATTATAAAACTATTGTATTCAAGCAATTTCTTACGTGTATCAAATATGGTATATCAAGTTTTCTTGTATGTACCTTTATCGTTTTGAAAAAAAGTAGCTCGAATATCATGTATCTCTTGATCTCATACAAGGGTTTAATCTATCTAATGGATATGTCTCCATTTTGCTTTTTGTACATTATGTTGTATTTTGAGATGACTGTATCATAATTAACATCAAAGAGGTACCTAACAGTTATTCAGTCTCAAAGTCGAGAAGGCAAGGCCGAATCGTGAGGATTCCAGTCAGAACGGTTGCGAACCCCAGAATGAACACCATTCCGAAGTGAGACCAGGTGCCCGGGGAGAGGCAGCGTCTCCTGATTGTATGCATCACCAGTCGCAACAGCTCCATCGAAACCTTCATATTCGGTGATTATCTTGATGTACGCTGATTTATCATGTATGCCGCCTTACTTTCAACCCGCAAAACACTAGGCAATCGGTACGATATGTCAGGAAAATTCTCAGACAAAGACTGCTATAAAAGATACTGTACCGGTTCCACCCTCGTGGTCTCAAAGTCTGCAACCCTCGGCAATCCTCCTTGATAACATGATTTTGAGACCAAACAGATGCTTTTCAGCAGACCTAGATATAGTCTTATGGTCTTGATTTCTTTGGAGGACATATTCAGGTTCACACATGTATTCAAATTATTAGTAAATCCAACGTATTTCTATACGCATCATTAGCAAGAAACAATTTCTTTTTTGTTCAACATCATACGGTTTATCAAACTTCCGAAAAAAGTACATTTGCAATTTTGCACAGACTTTTCCTTCGGAAGCCTGGATGATATACACCTTTTTTCTTGATGAAATGATAATGCGATGAATTTTTTTTTTCTTAAAGTTGGATATGGTCTCGTAAAGTTATCTTATGGAGAACGATGTTTATCGTTAAATGACAATTATGGATAATGACCATATCCCTGTTTACAGCACAAAATCGATGATTCAGAAAATCAGAAACCGAAGGCATACACAATCAGGATAAAAGAGGAACCAAAGCAAACAAACAAAAACCTCCACCATATGAAAAGAAGCGAACTCCCGATATGGGAGACTGGGAGTGAGACCAGGTGCCCAGGAAGAGTAAGCATCTCCTGCTTGCATGCAACACCCCTCGCTTCCATTCGGTAGAAATGTCACATCCGGTAACTTCCATTTTAGAAGACATAGAGTAAAATCTTTACAGTACCATTTGAATATCTATGGTAGAAAAAATAATTTTTTGGCGAGGTTGTTTTATAGACGTTTTAAGTACGATGACACACGATTTCTGTAAATTTTGAAAATAGCTATTTACATTCACACTATTTTCGATTGTGTCACAAACTTAGGTCAGCTTTAGGGGGCCACAAAAAGCAACAAATAGATTCCGAAAACTATGCATTAATGAATTAATACGAAACATGTAGGAAACCACGTCTATAGTTTCGAAAATGCACAAAGTTAAAATTCTTTAGTGCCATCTATTTTTTTTTTTTTGAATTGGTGTATCTTCTTTTTTAAGAGTGCGCGGCTCCAAAATTCCATTAGGTCGAATCAGTAGGTTATTTAAGTACAGGTCAAAGTAAAAATCAGGCAAGGATGATAGATGAAACATTTCTGCAGAACTTTTTATTCCTGTTTTTAGACATAATTGGTACACACAAAAACGGAATAAAAGTCATTTGTCAAGGTTTTCAGTAAAGCGAGATATTCACCTCATATCTTAAAAAGGACAATGAAGAGAGAAAATGGCTGGAAAATTATCCTTATTTTCCTATGTAACATAAGGACCAAAGGGAGCCACATCGCTCACCTGAGTTGCAGACAAATAAATCATAGCGGACAGTTTTTGGAGGCCCTTGAGTACTAACTTCCTGTAAGGTTTCGTGATATTCTATGCAGCGGTTGCAGAAAATGCGTCAGCAAATCAGAGCTCTTGACAGCCATATTTGTCGACCAATCCGCATTAAAAACAAAAAACACAAATTTGGTAAAGTACCATGCATACTTCCTTCCTGTAAGGTTTCGTGAAATTGGAGAAGTGGAAATTGCTCAATCCAATCAGAGCCCACGGTCGCCATTTTGTAGAACGTTTGGCACAAATACAAATTCGCAGTAGAGGACATTTACTTGCTTCCTGTAAGGTATTGTTAAATTCTGTGGAAATGTTGCAGAGGAGAAGTTGAAAATGCGTCATCCAATCAGAGCATCGGTAGCCATATTTGTTGACCGATCACCCTGAAAAACAAAAATGTGGTAGAAGACCTTGATTTCTTGCTTCATGTAAGATTTTGTCAACTTTCGTGCAACAGTTGCAGAAGAGCTAGAAGCCGAAAATGTGAAATATTTTTGACCGTCGCACGGAAAACACAAACTCGGTAGAAGACATCGAATACTTGCCTCCTGTAAGGTTTCATGAAATTCTGTGCATTGGTTCCAGATGACAATTCGAAACTGCGTCAGCCAATCAGAGCACTTGGTGGTTATATTTGTTGACCGATCACCATGAAAAAACACAAACTCCGTAGAGGACCTAGAGTACTTCCTTCCTGTAAGGTTTTGTAAATTCTGTGCAACGGTTGCAGAGGAGAAGTAAAAGATGCGTCAGCAAATCAGAGCCAAAGGCGGCCATATTTGTTCAACCATCGTTACGAAAACACAAACTTGGAAGTGGACCTTGAGTATTTAGTATTTCATTAATTTCTGTGCAGCGGTTGCAGAGGTGAAGCTGAAATACCTCAGCCAATAAGAGCCCTCGGCCGCCATATTTGTTGACAGATCGACACATTGTAGAGGACCTTGAGTACTTACTTCCTTTAAGGTTTTGTAAAATTCTGTAAAACACTTGCATCAGCCAATCTGAGCCGAAGGCGGCCATATTTGTTCAAAGATCTGTACGAAAATTACAAACTCAGAAGAGGATCTTGTATTTTGTTCCTAGAAGGTTTCGTTAATTTCTGTCCAGTGATTGCAGAGGAAAAGTCGAAAATTCGTCAGCCAATTAGAGCCCACGTCGGCCATATTTGTTGACCGATCGATCAGCGCGAAAACTTTTAGTAGAGGACCTTGGGTAATTGCTTCCTGTAAGGTTTCGTGATATTCTTTTCAGCGTTTGCAGAGGAGAAATCAAAACTGCATCAGCTGATAAAGCCTCTCGGTCGCCATATTTGTAAACCGATCGGCAGATATAATACAATCTTGGTACAGGACATTTAGTACTTTAGTACACAAACTTCGTAGAGGAACTTATTAATAAGTACTTGCTTCCTGTAAGGTTTCTCTGAAATTCTGCGCAGAGGTTGCAGGAGCTGAAAATGTAAGAAATACAATTACGGCGGACGAACGGACGAACGAGCGACGGCACGCTCTCTTTATAGGGAAGAGTCAGGTAAAACAGAGGAAATTCTATTTTTCAATCTTGTGTAGGGTACATGCGAGCCTGTAAATAATTATGTTTCTGATGTTCTGATTGGACAATAATTACAAAATTGGTCTTTTTAGAATAGAAACATTTCTTGCTTTACATAAATACAGAAATAATTCCTGAAAACTCATTCATTAATATCTAAAAGCTGTAGAAATTATGCTATTTTAGAGGCAAAAATAACTGCTCCATTTAGTGCAGATTTTAGGGTGACCTTGAACTACACTTCCTGTCTTCAGATTCTAATGATAAAAAGTTTTTATTCTGACATATTTTTGACTCGCTAGCATTGACGGTTAATTTCATGTATAGATTGTAAGCATTGGAAATGTATATGTGAAATGCGACAAGATTTCGTTAGCATTGCGGCCTATGGGAAAATGGACAAAAATGAATTACTGGACTCTCCCCTGTAGGTGCCCCATGCTAAGTATGTCACGCGTACTGAAATCGCACCAGTTTTGCCCATTGTATCAGGAATCGTTCATATCCACTAAATTAAGGTATTCTAATGTTCACTTTCAGTCATATACATGAAATCCACATTTCATAGACCCATAACACGTTCATTTCCTTGGATTTTCAGACCTGGTAACCCCCCCCCCCCTTTTTTTTTCTTTTTTTTTTTTTAGTATTTAAACGATTTATCTCTAAATTTGATATATATCGAATACAAAACGACTCATACAGGTGAATCTATCAAAGAAGGATATACTTTTTACAGTTTAAGTTTCATTTTAGGCAAATATAAAACAAAGGGAGAAAAAACGGGGGGTGGGGTACGTTTTTGTCTCATTACGAGTTGTTATATCAATATATTCATACTATTTTCTTTCCATTTAGTTGAATATAGATCATTATCATAGAAAAAGCAAAACTATTTGGAATAAATGCTTTAAACTATTTTCCTGGCTGTTTTCACACATTTTTTTTTACTGATTTTTATCCCTTTTCAGGCATCCTGGAAAAAAAATCATATAAATTCTATGGAAACACATTGAAGTTTTTCCACTTAGAATAAAGCTATAACAAGGCTGACAGAAAGAACTAAAAGGTTATTTTATGTCCTTTGAGGAGAACAGGTCTGTTTTGAAAATGGAGAAGATGAAGATGTAATAAAATTTACCAATAATTGTATGCCTAAAAATAGCTCCAAACGCGCTTCATTTCAGCTGAATTTTTCGAAAACGAATGAAGATATTTGGCTCAGACTTGGTATGATGCATACAAAGTTCTTGATCTATGTGCCGGTACCAATATTTGGTTGAGATTAAAAGAGGGGGAAAGATATAGCTCACTTGAGCTTCGCTCAGCTGAGCTACAAATAAATTGTTATGAAAACATGTCCGTGTAAATTTCTCCAGGAAACGATTCATTCCTGTGAAAACGCGTCCGAGTAATGCACAAAAGTCGCTTATGTCGCCCGGACTAACATGACAAAATAACATTTGATCTTGACGTCCTTTCCCGAAAACTACCGTCCGGATCCGGAACGCAGATTTCTGGATTATCGAATTATGTTTGCACTTTGCACGTTTTTTCCCCGAGAAATCGTACGGAGTAACGAATTAATTCCCGACGAAAGAATCATCACATCACTGTACTAGGCACGCCGTTTCTTAGTTAGTTAAAGTGTGCTCTCATACTGTTATGAACAACATGTAGCGCTATTAATAAATTTGAAAAAAGAACTTTATTTTGACTTCCGCATATGGTTTTCAAAATGATTGATTAATATACAACGCGGATACAGTCGAAACCTATTGGTCCATAGGCCTGCAGTGATAATGTCTCGTTACATGACAGTTCTCAGCCAATGAGAATGGAGGGGATCTCCAACCAGATCCTGCTGCAGTATTTTCATATCACACCATTTATCTCTGTACTCTTCGTTTCGACGGTGAATCAGGTAATTCGTTCCTTTAGGACAGTAAACTGTATTAACTCTTTACTCGGAATACAACGTGACAAACATCTTTTTTGTTATAAAATTTGTCGATATTTTCCTTAAGATGTCGAAATTGGTAACATGACAGTGACATCACAATGAAAAATAAGATTTATATCTAGTGTCTGTATAGAAAAATATATTTAACGAATGCTCAAAGATGCGTGTATCACACAAAAATCGGCATCCTGATACATTTTAAAACTTTTTTGACACATTGATTTCAAGATGACAGTTCTTAAAATATACTTTTTGAGATATAATTATATACACATTACTTTTCAATATTGAAATTCGTAATTATACAGTAATTTTTTCAGTTCATTGTATGTGTACTTCATCAATTTTTTTTAAGTTTCAATAATTAAATTGAATACTTGACAAGGTTTTTATTTCTTCTTGCAATTGAATTACATATCCCGTAACTGATTTTCATAGATGCATTCTCATTTCTAATAATATCGTAATATGTATTTTTAGTCCGCATTCCTCTTAAAATAACTACGAAAAGATAATTTTACACAAACCGACATTCATATATGTACCTTATTTTCTCTTTCTGCTTTTGTCATGAAGGTTCCGATTCAGAAGCAAAGGATGGGGTCTATTCAGCAAGTATATTGGCACCACGAATCATGGCGAATGGAAGGCATTCCGTTAAAATTAAAGCTTCAAACTTAAAAGCAGAGGCCAAAATTCTTGTTCGGGACAGAGGTCGCTCAAGTAAGGGATTTAAAATGTTTTCGTCAGGAGCCCTAAGTACAGGTCCACGTAAAATCAGGCCGTTGAAAAACCTTAAATGTTTTGCTGAACATTTTCTCTTGATACGGGTCAGATCAGCCTCCATATGAGTATTCTGAAGGAAATCTCTTCATACTGGGATGGTGAAGAAAGTTAATGGGGTAGCAAATTAGGTTGAATTATATAAGGATAATTTTCCCGCCATTTTTTCTCTTCATAATCCTTTATAAAATATGAGATGAATATCTTGCTTCACCATCGCTACCATGAGAAATGAATGCCATGCGTTTGATTTGTACCACATTTATGTCTCAAAACAGAAATAAAAAGTTTTGCAAAAAAATGTTATGTGTCATCACCGCCTGGTTCTTACGTGGACCTACACTAAAATGAATTGCATGTTTCGGAGTTTGATAATAAATAAGTAAAATTATTACGAATTTTAAGAGCTGTACAAAGCATGGAATAAGCTGTTAGGCATTCAAACAATGTAAATGTAAATACCATACATTGGCAATCTGGGAACTCACTTTCAAGCCAATGAAAATAAAACACAAAAAAATTATAAACCTTAATTTTTCAATGAAATGGTAGAACTGGTGCTACTATCTCGTCTTAATTTTTGTCCTCCGCTTTCGCGAAAGCGCGGGGACATTTAAACCGGTTCGTCCGTCCGTCTGACCGTCCGTCTGTCCCTCTGTCCGTCAGTCACAAAAACTTTAACCTTGTGCATAACTTTTGAATGGTATGTGATAGGGCTTTGATATTTCACATGTGTATTCCTTGTGACAAGACCTTTCCATCGAAACCAAAAATTTTGACCTTGTGACCTTGACCTTGGACTTTGACCTACTTATTAAAAACTTTAACCTTGACCATAACTTTTGAATGGAAAGTGATAGGGCTTTGATATTTCACATGTGTATTCCTTGTGACAAGACCTTTCCATGGATACAAAATTTTTGACCTTGTGACCTTGACCTTGGACTTTGACCTACTTTTCAAAAAACTATAACCTTGACCATAGCTTTTGAATGGAAATTGATAGGGCTTTGATATTTCACATGTGTATTCCTTGTGACAAGACCTTTCCATGGATACCAAAATTTTTGACCTTGTGACCTTGACCTTGGACGCTTTCGCAAAAGCGCGGGGACATTAAAACCGGTTCGTCCGTCTGTCCGTCTGTCTGTCCGTCTGTCCCTCTGTCCGTCAGTCACAAAAACTTTAACCTTGTGCATAACTTTTGAATGGTAAGTGATAGGGCTTTGATATTTCACATGTGTATTCCTTGTGACAAGATCTTTCCATGGATACCAAAATTTCTGACCTTGTGACCTTGACCTTGGACTTTGACCTACTTATTAAAAACTTTAACCTTGACCATAACTTTTGAATGGAAAGTGATAGGGCTTTGATATTTCACATGTGTATTCCTTGTGACAAGACCTTTCCATGGATACCAAAATTTTTGACCTTGTGACCTTGACCTTGGACGCTTTCGCGAAAGCGCGGGGACATTAAAACCGGTTCGTCCGTCTCTCCGTCTGTCCGTCCGTCTGTCCGTCAGTCACAAAAACTTTAACCTTGACCATAACTTTTGAATGGTAAGTGATAGGGCTTTGATATTTCACATGTGTATTCCTTGTGACAAGACCTTTCCATGGATACCAAAATTTCTTACCTTGTGACCTTGACCTTGGACTTTGACCTACTTATTAAAAACTTTAACCTTGACCATAACTTTTGAATGGAAAGTCATAGGGCTTTGATATTTTACATGTGTATTTCTTTTGACAAGACCTTTCCATGGATACCAAAATTTTTGACCTTGTGACCTTGACCTTGGACTTTGACCTACTTATTAAAAATTTAACCTTGACCATAACTTTTGAATGGAAAGTGATAGGGCTTTGATATTTCACATGTGTATTCCTTGTGACAAGACCTTTCCATGAATACGAAAATTTTTGACCTTGTGACCTTGACCTTGGACTTTGACCTACTTTTCAAAAAACTATAACCTTGACCATAACTTTTGAATGGAAAGTGATAGGGCTTTGATATTTCACATGTGTATTCATTGTGACAAGACCTTTCCATGGATACCAAAATTTTTTACCTTGTGACCTTGACCTTTGAATTCGACCTACTTTTCAAAAAACTATAACCTTGTCCATAACTTTTTAATGGAAAATGATAGGGCTTTCACATTTCACATGTGTATTCCTTGTGATGAGACCTTTCTGTTGGTAACAACAACCTGACCTTGTGACCTTGTCCATGGAGGTTAACCCACATTTAAAAACTTCAACCTCGACCATAAGTTTTTGATTTTAATTTAAATCATAGGTCTTAAATATTTCACATGTGCATACCTTTTTATAAGCCCTGTCCCTTGGAAACAAAACAAAAGTTTGTACCTTTTGACCTTTTCTTGGAGTTAATCTTTCATATTTAGAATGTTGATAATATATGAGATATATTATTAAAACTTAAGAATTGGGGGATGTCTGTAAGCATTTCTTTAAAGACAAACACCCAAAAGCGGGGGACCACAATTCCTTGAATTTGATTTTTAAATCAAACAAATAAATTTGAATTTGAAAGGGTCTTTTGAAAATGTACGTTATCAATATTTAAAACATATTAAATCAAATTCTCCAGATACTGTTTACATTACTTAAGTCAACTATATATATCTTTTTTTCTTTTGGATATTTTGCATAAGTTCTTTTTCTTTGGATATATTCAATAAGCAATAACAAGCCATCAATAACTTCGCATAGGAACTATTAAATAGAGTATTACATGTTCCCAAATAATGCAGAACATCATACCAAAACAACATGTTGCTGATGGTGATTAAAAATAATAATGATTTGTTTGGTTTTAGCTGTTTATAGAACTTATTTGAAAGAAGTCGACGTTGAAAAGTTTCAGCGGGAAAAGGTGATACAGGGTTTTCATGGTATCTGGATATTCTGCACATCTTTCATCAGGCGAAAGGTGGCCTACGGATGCATTACCTCCGTCACGCATCACTTCTTTGTCAATTCAAAGTTACTCAGCAAATAACAAAACTTTCATGATAGAATGGATGGCACCAGGAGACGATTATGAGTTTGGTCAAGGTAATAAATATTTCAACATGAATGTCGAAAGTAAAAATTAAAGTTAATGAAAATAAACGTTTATCTGTCGATGGTATTGTTATATACATACATGTAAATCGTACATGAACTATGGAGCCGTGCACTCTCCGTAGAGTACATGAAAAAATTGTAATTTAAAAACTAAAGGCATAGGGAGCTACTAAAATGCATTTGACTGTGTCAGAAAATCAGTTTTGCATTTAATCTAGCAAAATTGATGAAGATGTGCGATCCGAAAGATATGTCTGGTGCATTAAAATTTTCGTCAAGAAGGATGAAGAGTTGGATCACTTCTGATTAGTATTGCTATCATAAACACGTATTCCTTTTTGAAGTATGGAGCTGTTAAACTTGTTCCCCGTTATTGGATGTTCAAAGTGTAATAATACGTTCTTTCCCACTATGTAGCATGAAATAAGCTGTACTTCGGTCCTTTATCAAATTAATATATTTCACCTTATTTTGCTTTTCGGAAACCTCTCATTTCATCCACAAATATCATTGAAATTAAAGGAGGTTATAATATAGGCTACAGCCCTCCAATGCTATTTTGGACTGAATTTTATTTTACTAATATACATGTAGGATGTACTATATCGACCCTACCTGAAAAATGGAGTCAACGATCGCGACTCTCTGCAAAATGTATAAATTTAAATTTGGAAAATTAAAGGACACCACTTACATATGTTTCTATACGTCTGTTTCGACTATTTTGTATGATGTTCTACTGAATATAGCCGTTTCTATCAGCGATTTGTAGTTTTGTCTGATGTCATCTATGTGATACATTGTTGTGGGTTTGTTTCGCTGAATGAGTGCAGGGTGGTCATGCTGGAGATCCTTCCTTTTTCTTTATCTAGCTGTGTCAGAAAATCACTTCGACATTTACTAAGGAAGAAATGAGGGGATCTCCAACAACACTCGTTTGCAGCATCTACAGCAAAACCCCAAAATATAAAGTGTACTACTTTTCAGGATTTACTATCTAAAACACTATAAATCAAAATTAGTTTGAACTGTTCTTCAAGACAACACTTCACGATCCGTATTATTTATCAAATGTCAAAGTTATTTTCAGACAGTTACGTGTTTTTGTTTTAAGTGGTTTTCATATCGTCTTTAGTTAGGATTAATGTTGTGATGTGTTTTATAGCACAATTGTGTGTTCTTCGAGACCTCTGGGTAATCGAAACATTGGGAGGGTTGTGTGCACGTAATTAAGGATAACTACACCGTTAATGACGTGGCAGATGGCCGTATTAAGTCGGCAACGATTGCCCATTGGTCTCGTCGATTTATGTGTAGTCATCTATGTTTGATGGTTCTATGTGATTTTGCGTTCATTGTGTACCAATTTCGGTCTCATTCTGTAGGTGTATGCTTTCTGTTTTTGCAGAGGGTGTTTTGAGGTTTAGCTGTCAGTGTTGCAGTCGAGTGTTGTTGGAGATCCCCTCCTTTTTTTGTCTTCCTTTTGTTCTGTCTTCTCTACTTTGTTTTCGACTTCGGGTAAAATACAGTAAGTGTTTTGAATATTTTCCCTGACATGGTCGCCATAGCACTTTCTGTATAGATATAACCTCAGACAGTGAAATGCATGTATTTTATATATTGTTTTTACATTCGTGCTTAAACATCGACGGCGGGTGCGGCTAGCCAACAGGGGATGCTTACTCCTCCCGGGCACCTGGTCCCACCTCTAGCTTGCTAGGGGGTCCGTCGATGCTCAATTTGGTGCTCTGTTGTGGGTGCTGTTGAGATTATCGTCAGAACCTTTCTTAACTCATTCGGGTGTTTCGCTGTCTTGCTATGGGCAATTGAGTAAGTCTGGACATCCTCTCCTTAATATTTGTTTTAATCCCTCTTTATTATTTCAGCATCACGTTGTGATGTAAGAATAGCGGATTCTCCAGAGACGTTAAGAAGTAATCCTGATAATGTAACACAGAAAGTTATGACCAGGAATCCAAAACCGGCTGGAGAAATAGAGATCATGGTCATCAAACCAGAAGAACAGGATATGACATATTACATAGGTATAAGAGGTGTTGACGATATGGACAATTACGGTGAAATGTCAAATATCCTCTCGGTCAGTGTAATAACAGATCAACAATGGGCTAGTAATACAGATAACGGGGCCGATAATGCAGATAACGGGGCCGGTGATGCTGATAACGGGGCTGGTGATGCAGATAAAGGGGCCAAACGTCCTTGTACTGGAATAGTCATTGGAATCCTGGCCTTCATGGTTTTATCCTACACCTAATACTTCCTGTAACGGTCGAGAACATGATTTTTTTTTCTTTATAAGTTTTTTTTTTTATTTCAATAAATTGTCCCATAAATGAATGAAATTGAAATGTATCGCACAGAGGAGAGGAATGGTATAGATAAAAGTGCAAATACAGAGATGGACATATTTCCGTGTGAAGTGTGAAATCGACAACTTGGTCGAACATTTGTGCATCTGATTTTGTTCATTAAATTAATTATTTTGAGCGAACTACAAGATCAAATCCAGCCATTTTGACCATTCGTTGAAATAAGGTAAGTTCATCATTTAAAATTTCCAGTGGCATATGAAATAAAAAAAGTTTGTACTAGGCCAGTAGATATAGAGAGAAGATATATTTAGAAAGGGTATTATTTAGAAGTTCTCTTCCCTTGTTTAAGCGTTAAGGCATTGTCCATTTGATATTCTGGGGGGGGGGGGGAGCTTGGGTTTTTTGTCGGAGCAAGATTATGTTTTTAACCCCGGAACGGGGCAAAATTATTTTTTTCTTGCAAAGTTGGAGCAAGGAATTTTTTTTTCAACAAAGCGCTGCGCCTATTAAGGTATCCGATGTACAATAGGGCATTTTTCCATGCCTGGTAAGGTACTATAAACTATATATTTTCTGAAAGGTTTTAATGCCCACTGCTCAAAAATAATAATTTTGGTGTCAGAAAAATAAAGGGGAATAACTAGTGAAGCATTTAAATTGTCTATTTTCTCTATATAACCTATGCAAAATGACAAAGTTGTACAAGAGTTTTTCCCCTTTGATTTTTAAGACCCGGGAGTCTTATATCTGTACTCAGGGCATCATTACCTTTCAGAAAATATATAGTTTATAGTACCTTACCAGGCATAAAATATACCATACTTTACAATGGATATGATTAAAACGCTATGTAAAATGATTCTATTGTACAACGGATACCTTAAGAATGTTTATGTTTTTTCAATAGAAATTATTTATATTTTTACAAAAAAATTCTAAATATAAATATATATATTTTTTCATTCAAGTATTCAATTTACTTTTAAACAGAGAGATAAAATATTTTTACAATACAATTCTCAATTATATAAGTACATGTGTATAACATGTATAAGAGAAGAGGGTCTGAGGGGAAGGTCTCCTTGACAAATTTTTAAATGTAGAATTGTAAATTGCTGAATTATATAACTTAATAACTGAAGTTCTCCTTCCAAGCTTACAAGAACATAAAATTACACTCAGTCTGTGTGACACATGCAACATGTATTTATAGCAATACATAGATAATATATTAAAGCTGAATAAGGAAGCCCTTTTTTATTCGCATAGATGTATAACTTTTAATGTCTACTAATATATGAACTGTGTCAATGTTTTGATAGAAAAGTTTGGCGAGCGAAGCGAGCTTAAAATCTTTATACAAATTGAAAATTGTGGCGAGCGAAGCGAGCCGGAAATTTTTCAAGAATTTTAACGAAATTTTATGGTCATTCTTCAAATTCAGATGATTTGTAAGAGCAAGATTTTTTTTTCTGTCACACCATAAGCAAATTTATTTTTTTCATCAAATTGTGAGCAAAATTATTTTTTTCCAAAAAAAACCAAGCCCCCCCTCCCCAGAATATCAAATGGACCGTGCCTAAAGAATCAACTGCAGGAAAAGTTAACGTTGAGCTTTTAACTTACAGGGAACTTTGATTAAATATATGTTTTAGGAATCCTGAACCAATCGAATTTTAATGCCCAATCATCCTGTTGAACATTTTAAGAAAAATTAACGTCTTCCCAATGCATAAAATTCAATGTAAATTGTGGGGGGGGGGCATAACTCTTAAAGTATTTTTTTTAACATCCACATTGGTCAATTCAATTAACTTTTACATAATAACTACACTTCTTTTGTCTCAGAATTCCATCAATAGGGTTCCAATTACTTCTTATTCCCCTTTTAATACCTTAAGAACTTATTCATTTTTCATGTAATCACCTTCTTTCTGCACAAATCTACATTTTGGTATTTTATATCATGCATTGTAATTATCATGAAATTTCTTCACGTTTTGTTGTTAATTTTTTAAATTACAATATTTATCCTAATCTAAGCTGTGTTCGCTCTGCTGATACACTGCAAATTCGCGACCATCATTTTTCTTCTGAATATTACATTGGAAACGTACAATTGTGTTTATTCATGATTAAGCTTTAATGTCAATTTTCCACGTTTTTCATAGTTTCCGCTAGAATGAGAGTGTGCTAATGTGTTAATGTATATAACAGGAAATCTGCAATGATTTTATTTTATTTTATTATTATTATAATTTTCTTTTCCTTTTTCGATTATAATTTTTTTTTATTTTACTTTTTTCGCTTTATACTAGCTGCTGAACAGAAGTGATCATGTACAACATCAATACAGTAGATAAGGAACAATTTTTTTTCGCTCATTTTCTACATTGATGTCATTTTGATGAGGTTGATACCTTGAAAATCAAATTGACCGAAGGTGAAGTTCTCTCGTTTTTGTTATAGTTTTGATTTTTTGCATACTTATCAATAAGTCGTGAAGATGACGATGTATATTCATTAAGAGAGGTTTTCCATTCTCATTTTGGAATTTCATAGTAAAATTCTTACATCTAACAAATCTTGTGACAGGGTAATCATATCGTAAAATCTATTCTAATTCATATACTTATACATGTAACTATAACTAGATAAACAATATGTCAACTTTTTTCGGTCATTTTTGTTTATTTGTTTTTACAATGACATAATATAAAAGAAAGGAGGGGATCTCAAATAACATGTAGTTCCAGCACCAACATCAATTTCATTTTTCGTGTCATTACTCAAGATTTCCTTTCAGTGCAAACAAAGTCGGTCAGTGAGAACGGGTATTCCTTTTGAGACTACTAGTTCACGAAATGTAATCTTAAGTAATACTTCCTTCTTTGGTTAGAGGATTGGGCATCGCTCTTAAATATTTCTGCTGTAGTCATTTCAAAATAGTTTAACTTATAGAAACTGAAACCAGGAGGGTCCAATCAAAACAGAGATGAAAATCGTTATTCAACACTTCTTACGAATGCATGAATTGACAATTTAGATAAAGTAATGCTTTATTTATAAACTTAGTCGTGTACAAAGCAAAGCAAACACTTAAAATGTTTCAGTGGAGAAAGGTCTGCATTTTCTTGATAAGTATCGATTTGATACTAGAATCATCAGATGGGCACCAAACACAAGCAGGCATAAAAGTAGAAGGGAATGGATATACAGGTGTCTCCGTGGGTATATCGGAAAATGTACCGGAAAATCCCCAGTTAATAGAGAGTATAAAGGTAGGACTAAATTACCTATGGTTATGACTTAACTTTTTTGCGGTTTGTCTTTCAATTGGTCTACTTTGCTTCTTTTAATGCCATATCCCTATACACAGCACAAAATCGATAATTCAGAAAATCGTAAACCGAAGGCATGAAAAAATCAGGATAAAACAGGAACCTAAGCAAGCAAACAAAAATTTCAACCACATGGAAAGAAGCGAACTCCCGAAATGGGAGTGAGACCAGGTGCCAAGGAAGAGGCAGCATCTCCTGCTTGCATGTAACACCCGTTGCTTCATTTCGGTAAAATTGTCACATCCGGTTACTTCCATTTTGTAAGATATACAGTAGAATATGTGGTTGGACGGTACAATTGGGTTATGACCGAATATCATCCACCATTCTGGAGAGTGTTCCCCTTATCGACCGTAGAACATATCTGAAAGACGCCTAGCTCTCAGAATAAAATATGTATATTTGGTACTTGCTCTGGCATAGCGTATCAACTGAGATAGAAACACGCATTCAGCAGGCGATGAAGAGTTGTTGCTATTCAGAAAAGGAAAGTTTGTGATGCTGAAATTGAAGGCGTCACGTTTGTCATAGAGTGAGGTGTTCATGTGACCATCAGTGTTGTAAGACAAAATTATGTCCAAATAGGATGCTGAATTATTTGTCTCTGTAGTTTCTTTGACTTCAAGCTCCGGAGGATAGATTATGCTAAGATCATCCGCGAATTTTGGATTATTGATGGACGACACATCGTCTATGTATCTGTAAGTGAAGTTGAGGTCAGAAACTAAGTATCGAAGTTGAAGTCAGAAACTAAGTATCTTTTCTCTTCAGAGACCAAAGATTGAATGGTTTCAGCTTCGTACGAGTAAAGAAAAATGTCGGCAAGGAGTGGGGGCACAATTGGTTCCCATTGGAATTCCGACAGTTTGCTGGAAGACCTTTCCTTCGAACAACACAAAAATGTTGTCGATCAGGAAGTTTAACATCTGAATAATATCTGTTTCAGTGTATTTATTTCCAGAATTGGACTTTGCTTTTACAAAGTACGTTTTGTCATAGTTAACAACAATTTAATTAATTTGTATTTGTGATTGTCGTTTTTGCTTGTAAACGCATTACGTATATTTCTTTTATTATGATTATTATAGTTTTTGCGAGTCTTTCTTTTATTTAGAATGTGGGATTGTAGTGTAAAGTGTCGAAAAATCAAAGGCTTTGATCTAATGGACTCTACTAAAATGAGTGGATTTCAGATGTTCTAAAAGTTCCTTCGAATCATTTAAAATCCACATCTGTTTGATACCGCTGCGGGAATATACTGTCGAACAATAATTTTGAAGTCCAGATTTGATTTCAGATAAAACTTAAAGTACATGTATGATCGATACAAATTTGGTAGAACATTGAGGAGCTAGGTATGAAACGTTGAACGGATTCTTGTGCATTTTAGGTATGCAGTATAAGTATGGTAAATCTTAATTGTTTGTGTCGAAGCGAAAGAAAGCGAGAGCTGATTTATGTTTAACTATTATTTCAGGGGTAGAAATGTTTATTGGGGTTTAAGGGGGGATTTCCAGTTGTCGAATCTTTAACAAGACTGTCGAAAAAGTACTTTTTGCAAATGAATGTGTGATTATTTTTTTTTTAAAGAGGGACTCGGATCTGGTGTTTACAATTGATTATAATTGGTAAATGTTAAACGTCTTTGAATTCAATAGCATCATTTAAAACCTGATTAATTTACAGCATGAACCATAAAGCTATTCCTTTATGATAATGATACTAATATAAAATGACAAAAGAAGGGGGTTTATCGATTGAAAGCACACCGTATTATTCTTAAAGCAATAACACGATAAAAACACCCGTTTTGGAAAGCATCCGTTTTCATATTTTTTTATAAAACAAAGGAGGGGGTCTCCAACAACACCAGTTTGCAGCACCCACAGGAAAACCCCAAAACACCCAATGCAAAAACACAAAGCAGACAAGCACAGAAAAAGACTAATTAGGAACAAGGAACGTCACAACACAGAAACATCAAACACAAAGGACCACACAAAAACCAACGAAACCAATGGGCAACCGGTGCCGACTTAGGACGGCCATCTGCCACGGAAATAGCAGAAGGTGCGATTATCTTGAATTACGTGCGCACAACCCTCCCACTTTTCGGATTACCAAGAGGTCTTGAAGAACGTACAATTGTGGTGTAAAAAAACCTCCTCACTGTCAGATGACATCACACAAAAACAACACCGCAAAACGCAGGGCCCAAACAACACAGTTGAATATGTAAATGAATATCAAAAGAGGGCGTACGTAATACAGTCCGTGCTCTGTTGGCTGTAGCGAGCTCATCTGTGTTATCACCCGAGGAGTCCGACAGACATTCAGAGAGGACAGGTGGTTGGGGCCCTGTCTTCTCTAAAGATGTTTGAACAGGGCCCGTTTTGGGGTCACGTCGTCAAAGTCAGTCAGAGTGCAAGTTTTAAGAATGCGCTGGTACAGTCCCGATTACGTTAACTGTTTACCCCTCAAGCAGGAATTTTTGTTAGACGAAGGAGAAATTTTGTGAGGTAAAATAAAGACGAAAAAATTGAAGAGGAATTTTAAGGCGAAATGTACAAGGAAAAATAGAGGAGAAAATTGCGAGGTGAAAGAAGAAAGAGAAGAGGAATTCGAAAGCGAACTCGAAAGAGAAATATTTCTCCTTTAATTCCCGCTTCGATTCTCTTCATGTTCTGTTACGTTTCTCTTACGATTCTACGGAAGACCGTAGGTGACAGGCATGAATTAAAATGTATCTGGCGGCCGCCACTTAATTATCTGGCGGCCGCCAGATTAATTAAGTGGCGGCCAACAGATAAATTATGTGGCGGCCGCCAGATAAATAAGTGGCGGCCGCCAGATAGTTATGTTGCGGCCGCCAGATAAATTATGTGGCGGCCGCCAGATAAATAAGTGGTGGCCGTCAGATAATTATGTGGCGGCCGCCAGATAAATTAAGTGGCGGCCGCCAGATAAATTAAAATTTATACCTGTCGCCTACGGGCTTCCGTACGATTCCGCTTACGTTTCTCTTTCAAATTCCGCCTTCAGTTCCTTTTCAATGTTCGCCTCCAGCCTCGTTTTGGAAATATATATGGGCGGGGCTTAAAGCGATGAATGTAGGCTGAAAATCTTAATATTACAATATTTTTAAACGTTTATTTACCCATTTTCTTTTATCATACTAATTATCAAATTATATGCTATGATTATTGTTTTAATCTGTGTAGATTTATTGAGTCTCTGGATTAAATTTATTCAGTTTAAAACAGCTAAATTTATCGTGTAAAATAGGTCCGTTTCACGGATTATAGAAGTTATTTAACAATTATTTCAAAATATGAGTCAAATAGCAAGTCATTTTATTCATCTAGATCTCAAGTTCTCATTATCGACCCCTTGTACTTTACATGTGTATATACCCCGTAATCGATCGATTATGACAGGTGTCGTTCAGGTAGGCATGGTAGTCTACCTGCGTGGAGTCAGTAATGCGTTCAAGTATTTACGTCCAAAAGTGACAGTGTCTGGAATGGTCAGATATAAAATGCATAAAAAACTATTTTAGAGTGATACTGTGTTTAATTTATGTTCTTTTCAACAATAACTACAGGAAACATGTAAGGGACCTCCCCCCCCCCCCTTAAGAATATATTTAGGTGTTTTTATTATTTTCCCCCCGGTCATTTGTGTATACGGGGCAAACTTTTATACTCTATATTCCCTTCCCCCTCCACCATTAGAAATTACAAATTAATTTGATACCCATTTTGTTTTTATTTGCGGGAGGTTCATTTCCATGCTCTGAAAAAGAAGTTCTAACTTCACTGTTTTTCTTTTTTTTTAATAGATTCTTCATCTTTATTTCGTTTATCTCTCGTTTTTTTCCTTGTTCTTTCATCCATTTACAAAAATCCTTCTTTGGTTCTATGATGTGACTAAAATTTCTCGCGGATTCCAACATATCGATCGCTGGTTACCATATCGGGAAGGAATTACGGCCGTCTTATCAAACAATTGAAAACTTTTCTGGACGGACAAAAACTATATTGTTTCAATCTTTATTGGTGGCGCATTCTCGATACAATATGCTGTGCTTGATTGACGATCCTGGTATGTGAAGCCCTGGTCATGAGATGAATTAGGCACATTGTTGACATAATTTTTTTCATAAAAATATCAACATGTAATAGATTTAGAGACATTGTTTGAATGAAAGCGCGGTTCTAGAGCGAGACTAGGAGGACACGCCATCCGTTCAAAATTTGCCAAAAATTCTTCTATTTACATTGCACATGTATGATTATTTTTGTTTTGTACGTATAACTTTTTTATAAAATCATAAACAGGATGCTCGCCATGACCCCCCCCCCCCGAAAAAAATCTAATCACCCTCCTTTCCCCTGAAGAATTGTTGACAATTTCGGCATGCCATGCAAAAGAAGAGGTAGCATTAGAAAATGTAAACATTGATAGGGGTTCCTTTTTAAAGATATAGACGTACGCGTCTGAATCATGCGCTCGGTCCAATCTTATGTTCAAGTACGATCCAGAGGCCACCTTTTTTTCAAAACTTTATCGGGCAAGGGCCCCCTTCCGAACCCCCGCAAATGGGAGGTACTGTACACCCCTCCAATACCCACCCACCCCCTACTCGGCCATCCTGGCCTCGCAATTCATCCAAATAAAAAGCGTAAGAACTTCCCGGCAGATGAGGTTCTGAATCCGCCCCTGCTTTTTTACTATGACAATTCTTTTTCTTTTTTTTAAACTTCGAGCTTTCAATTGAAATGTATTACTATATGATAACATAGCCTTCAATATGTCATTATGAAAAAAGTAAAAGAAAAAAAACCGATAAAATAAATAACAGGTGAAGAAAAAAATCTCTTTAAAAATCCATCCTTGTAAACTGGTTGCAATGAGAACGACACGACCGGTGATTTCACGCCTGGCAGGTAATAGATAAACGACATCTACGTACTTGTACCCTGCGCGGTTGATTCACATGTGGGTATTTGTCAAACAAACGATTTGTTAATTGGTATGTTACTTAAAAAATGGATTTGTGCTATAGATGTACAAATGCGAAGAAAACAAACCACGATTTGTAACTTCTACTTTTCGATGATTTACTAATAAATGTTGAATATGCAGAAACAATTCGTTTACAATGTATCTAAATAAAACTAATTAGTCGTGTATTTTAATGCAACACAAAGAAATAACATAAAATTACGTTTGTACCCTCTATCTAGGGAAATCCCTTAATATGCAAATGAGGAAGCCTTGCTTTGATTGACAAGAGGAGTGAAAGCGAAATATTTCGCTTTCGTTTCTCTTCTGTTTACGCTTTGCGTTTCTCTTTCCTTTTACGTTTTGCTTCTGTTTCTCAAAAATTCGTGTTCATTTTTCTCTTCCAAAACTGAAGGCGAAATTTTGAGGCGAAATAAAGGAGGAAAATTAGAAGAGAAATTTTGTGAGGGAAAAATAGAAGCAAAATTTGGAGAGATGAAGGGAGAAAAAACGTTAAAGGGGGGACAGTTAACGAAATCGGGACTGTACAAGACTGTAGATTGGTCAAGTACCAAGCCTAGTGTCCGTCTGGTGACATAAGGATCATATCCACGGTATAAATGGCGTTTGATGATTCTGACGCAGTTTTGATAGTGATATTGTCTATCTTTGATCCTTCTTATCTTGTTAATTATGGCACCATAAAATGCAGGTTGTGATGTTTAACGTCTTCAAATTCAATAGCATCATTTAAGACCTGATAAATGTACAGCATTGACCATACATGCACGTTTCGGATACTTAACCCTCGTCTGTGATCCTCAGTCTAAACAATGTAAAATGGCCAAAAATATGAAAATCATTATGTCCAAAAATCTACCAAAAGATGTAGCAGAAAAGGTGGGATATGATGCTACAGGACCCATGTTTTAGAAATTTCAAGAAATTTGTAACGGAAATTTTCAAATGAAGTGAAATACCCAAAGCAATATACTCTTTTGCCTGTATTGGTCCGAATTGCTGAAGAAGTTGACAATATTTTTTTGTAAAATTTCCAGACTCTGTTGCATGTATAGATCCAAATTTTAAAAGAAGTTGACTGTAATTTTTGTAAAATTTCCAGAAAGTCTCAACTAGTTTATGAAAGCGGAAACATTGACCTAAAAGGTTTTTGCTAATTTGTAAATTTCTACTGTGAAAATTCAAAATATCAGTATATGCTCTAGCGTACCGGATGAGCTGTGATATGTAAATGCCGTATTACTGTAATCTTGGAACATCACCGTCAAGCCAGGGGAAATTTATTATGTTGAATCCAAAATCATCCCTTTTGTCATATACACTTGTATGAATCTTTCCGTTTACAATTTTGATATTTAGGTCCAAAAACGGTGTTTCTGTATTTGAAAGGTTTGCCTTGTTAAGTGTTAATTCTTGTGGATAAATTTCATTCTTATATAATTCAAAAGCAGGATTGTCAATGGTTAGAATATCATCCAGATACCTAGAAATATTATTGAAACATTTCAGATCATCAAAATTTCTTTGCTTTTGAAGATTTTGGATAAATTCTTTTTCATAAATGTATAAAAATAAATCTGCAACAAGAGGCGCACAGTTAGTACCCATAGGAATTCCTACAACCTGCTTGTATAGATCCTCACCAAATCTAACATAAATATTGTCCAATAGGAAGGACAAGGCATTACACAGGTCACTACATGTCCATGATTTGTATGATTTGTAGTCTGTCGAGGAAAAGAAACCTTCGATTAAGATGTACATATGTAAGTTTTTCGCTCTCGATCAAAACACCATTTAATAAGATTAGATAATCGATCATTAATTTTGTCATGAGGAAGTGTGGTATACATATTAGAGAAGTCGTATGAAGAAATTGCATTGGCTTGGAAATTTCCAGATTTCATTTTGTCAATCACATCCCCTGAATTCTTAAAAGACCAAAATAAATTTACATCGTTCCTGATTAGAACCGTTTCACAATATCTAGTTATGTGTTCTTTAATAGCAGTAAGTGCTGACGTCAGATTTCTGGATAAAATGGTAGTGGAACAGTTCACTGATATGCTTGCTTAGAATGTTAGATGCACTTTCATTGCTTTTGATAAATGTATTAGAAGACGAAAGTTCCGAAACCAAAGTTGATATGTAGTAACGTTTTCAAATGATAATGGTGTTGTTGGCTGCTTTATCAGCTGGTGCAAAGACATATTTTTCATGTAATTTACTTAGTTTGAATTTGAAATATCTTTCTGATTTGGAACGTGGATTTTGAAGAAGATGAGGGTTTTTATGGAAGTTATCTATACGAATATCCCTTATATCTAAAATGAGGTTTTTCCGGTCATTCAGAGCATGCGGTTCGACTCCTTCCGATTTACACCATCATTTCGTATAATTATCTAAGGCTTCCGTAAGCACCTCACGGCATTTGACAAAATCTATCTTGGATGGGATTCTATACTTAGGTCCTTTTTTAAGAAGACCACGGAGCTGTCTGTCTTGAATAATTGAAAAGTCACCTGAAACAACATGTCCAGCTGGTTTGTAGAGATATTTAGAAGTTGCACATTCTCAAGAAGCAGGACACGATTCAAGTATGTCAGGATCCGATGTAACTTTATTATAGTTAAAAACAAAGTTTCGAATAGGTTTCGTGTACTTATAACAAATAATAGGTGGCTCTAAATTTTCAAAATGATGAGGAATGGTTCTTTGTACGCGATGATCCCGAAAAATATTAGAGATGTTTAGAAGATCAAAACCTTTGTTAATAAACGGGATTTTTATGAATCGTCTTTTAGGTTATGTGTTTTTCACAATAGGATAAAGGTTATACTGTGCGAATGAGACAATGATATTAAGTCTGAATCAGTCGGTGTTTCTTAAGAATGCAACCCCTGCTTCATCCAAGATAGATTTCAAGTGCATAACTGGTATTGACGACAGAGCATGTAACAGCTCATGTCTGTCGCCATTGCGTGCTATAGTAAGTAAATCGTTGAGAGATCGGTAGATTCTGGATCGTTTTCTTTTTTGTCTGTTTCGTCTTTTCCCGTGCGACCTGTTTTTCCTTTTAGTGTTTGGGCGAATTGAAAAGATGTTGATATTGGTAGAGGCTGAGGAAATGTTTCCTTGTAAATAGATTTGATCGTTTAAGCCAAAAGGGTACGCAATCTGAAGTTTGGTGATCCAGGCAAGTTCAGCTTGTAGTATGCGTTTTTTAATTTCGGTCTTACTTTCATTTTTACGTTTTGTAAAAGTCTGAACTGGGGTAATGGTGATATCCGAAATAGAATTATTATATTCAACAAAGTGACTATAAAGAAAGTTTCTGTGTTTTTGTTAACGTGAGGTTCTGATCTTATAAGAATGGTTCCTAAAATGATATTTTAAAGGTTGGCCTGTCTCACATACATATTGTGCGCCACATTCCCTGGCATTTCAAGTCATAACGTAAATAAGATCTTGAGGCGATCAATCGATGTCTTCGTCTACCTCGATTTTGAATTTCTGCCCATTTTCACTTGATGTTATTGTGGAGTCGCAGTTGACGAGGTGACACAAAGATCATCTTCTACTATTGCACTTTGAAATAATCGAGAACCCTCTGTGTCTGTTGTTGAATGTGGAGCCTGTTGATGGAGTAGTGCGTAAAATACGACTGTGGGGTCTAAATTTGAGAGGTGATAAGAGTACTCTTGGTGAGGAAAAAAGTTTTTTACTGTTGAATGTCGATGATGGTAAAGTGACTGTAGTGACAGAGGGTAATCTCAAGGGGGTTAGTTTAATACGTGGCGATCTTAAAAATGCCATTATGCGATAATGGAAGAAAAGTGAATTAGAGTCTTACGTAGAAGACAATTCAACAAAGCCAAGTTAGAGAACACAAAGAAATTAAAACACTTCAAACATCGGGTCGCGGGGAATTACTTTACTAACTCCACACTGCAATACGAAATAAGTGTATATATAAAAGAATGGAGGAGATCGCCAACAAGACCCCGTTGAAGCATCAACAGCAAAACACCAAAACCCCTGATGGAAAAACACAAATGACGAGTGCAACACGAGACGGGAAAATGTAAACATCAAACACAAAAGACTACACATAAACCGACGAGACCAATGGGCAACCGGTGCCGACCTTGGACGGCCATTTGTCACACAAGTCGCAAATGATGTGGTTATCCTGGATTACGTGCGCACAGCCCTCTCACTTCTCCAATTACCCAGAGGTCTCGAAGAACGTACAATTGTGGTGTAAAACAACCTCCTCACTGTAACATGACATCACACAAACAAGACCGCGAAACGTAGAGGTCCCAGAAACACAGATGAATATGTAAAGGGATATAAAAAGAGGGCATGCGTAATACAGTCCGTGCTCTGCCGGCTGTAGCGAGCTCATGTATGTAATCACCTGAGAAGTCCGACTGACATTCAGAGAGGACAAGTGGTCGGGGCGCTGTCTTCTCTGAAGAGGTTTGGACAGGGCGCGTCATGGAGTCCCGTCGTCACAGTCGGTCAGAGTGCAAGTCTCAAGGATGCGCTTGTGCAAGACTGTAGATTGGTCAAGTACCAAGCCTAGTGTCCATCTGGTGACATTAGGATCATATCCACGGTATTAAAGGCGTTTGATGATTCTGACGCATTTTCGATGGTTATGCTGCCTACCTTTGATCCTTCTTATTATGTTTATCATATCACCATAAAAGACAGGTTGTAAAACACCCAATGTAAAAACACAGAACATACACACACAGAAACATCAAACACAAAAGGGACAAGGAAACCCAACATGCAACACAGAAACATAAAACACAAAAGACCACACATAAACCAACGAGACTTTTTCGATTACCCAGAGTTCTCGAAGAACGCAAAATTTGCTTTCAGCAAAAGTGTTTTTCATAAGCAATTAGATGATTTTCCTTTGTAGGTTGGTTTGGACTTATGTTTTGACAAAATAAGTACGGCAAGAGACGCAGAACAGACATAGCATCATTAAACACAGAATTATTACTATTAAACAAACTAGACCAATAGCCATACGACAAAAAACATTAAACGCAAAAGGATACATAAAAATCAACGAGCTCAATGGACCAGATGAATACTTCAACAATCAATGTCAGGTATCAACACATACCGACAGAGAGCAAACCCCGAATTAGGCTAATTAAAATTCTTAATCATTTTGAAATCGAAACCAAGTAATATGGAAATAAAGTCCAAACCTACAAAGGAACCACATATATGCTCAGTGAATCTGAAATCAGGTATTTAAAGAGGGTATTTATGTCATGGTATACATCTTTGAAAACATTTGAAAAGATAGAGGCCATTAAATGCTTCAAATTCCTTCTTTTAAGATTACTTAACCCTATGTCTCTTGCCATATTGGATTATTATAACGTTTTATATTTTATTGTATGTCCCTGGTAAAGTCGTCTTTCCCTTAAACAATGTAATTTTAGTATTTGCATGATACTGAATAGCATATCAACTGCGATATAAATACTCAATGGGTATATGATAAGAAGTGTCTGATTATAACGAATTTGAATCAACCGTATCAGTCATAAATACTCATCCCTTATATATAACTCGACAAATTACATATCTTATTGCACACTATTAAACGACTCGATGCGTTGTGTAAAATGTTTTCAATGAAGTCGGAAAACCGATGTACGTCATAGAAATATAATGCTAAATACCAGGCAGTGTTGTTCAAGATATCACGTCACCTTCATATGACATTTGTTATGCTAATGGAATGTAAGGTTAACAATCTCAGCTTGCATAAAAATCTAAAAATAAATTAAGTCGTGGTTCGAAACAACAAAAATATGACATATGGAACTCAGAAGGACAAAGAAAAAGTTACTTCAACAAGTTATTTTGAATCTCATCGATTCTTGATATTTGAAGTTTAATGAGTATCGGACGATTTTAGTATAAATGTTCAAACATTCAGTAAAACAAATATGAATTGCCATGCATTTTAAATCTTTAATACAAATATAATAGACATTTTAATTTTGAACAAACTACAGAAGTCATAGGAGTCATAAGACATGCTTACCATCTAGTCCCTCGTGAAACGTATATTTTACCACGAATGTTCACAAGAAATGGTTTTTTTGTCTTTTTTAAGTGCTCAGCTGTCAGGCTTCAAAAATAATATTGCATTTTGATATTGAAAATGCATGCGTGATTGTTAGTTTACATGCTAGTCTGTTAATCTTATCTGCATGAATTTGGTTTCCTTTTGCCTGATATCATCATCGCACTTTTTTCTTTTTTTTTATGCATTTTGTTCAATTTAATTTCAAATACATATTTATTGATAATGCATTTATTGCAATTATACATAATGATAAGTATAACAATAAGAATTAGATCAGTAGTTAGAGTGCATTAATTAGTTATCATTGATGGAGGTGGAGACTGAAATTTGATATATGTTACTGACTTCACCAATTATCTATACGTACATGGATTTTTTAAAGAGTTTATGACTTTTGTTTTTGAATTGCATTTTTTTAAGAATAAGATTTCGTTACTAATATATCTGAGTATTCTATTTGATAAATTTTCTGGAAAAAATGATTTATTTTGAAATTTTATTTCATTTCTTATTTTCCATATAATCCATTTTGTTGAAAATATGATAAAATTAAAGAAATCTTGATAACTTTTCTCAAAATCATTTATGAACCAAAAAAGCATTATACTGTCACTAATTGAAATATGCAGCCGATTTGTAAATGATTCGTTTAATTTTCTTTCAATTCAATTTATAATTGGTCTAATATTTTGACATTAATAGAAGAGATGTTGATTTGTTTCATAATTAACTTTACAGAAATGACATTTCCATCGCTGTTTCCGAACTTTTTTTATTGTAGTCTCAAGATATAAAATGTTGTGGATACATTTCCATTAAGAAATTTGGATTTTATTCAGATCTAGAATTAGAGGGTTATTTACGTTTCTCCAATTTAAAGTGGTATCTAGCTTCTACTCCCATTTATCCTCAATTCTAACTTTTGGATAAAAAAAAAGTGTGTGAATTCCTTCAGTATAGAAAATGTTTTAAGATTTACCGGCATTATTATTTTGTTTTGTTTGTCTCTGAAAAATAAATTTTCGTCTACGTATAGGTTTGGACTTTCTTCTGAATTTTCTTTTTTTAAATTAATCCAGGCATTCTTTCGGAATTGCCTTTTTTATCCTGGATAATTCAGCTATGCAATTACGTTTTATCTCTCAGTCTTTGATATATATGTCTATCACATAAAAATGATTTTCTATCGTTATCCCAAATATGGTCTATCAGATAAATACCGCTTCTAGCGAAAGATGGAAAGAATAGAGGGTTTTTCTTAAATTGAATTATGTTACTGCCGAATATCATTTGCTTCTTTATTTGATTATTAGTTACAGGTTTAAATATATCATGTAATTCTCTCCAACTTAGGTTTTTGTAGTACTCGGACATGTCTGTACAGCTTGCTATTTTACATAGAAAATAATTAATTTGATAAGGGCTATCCAATTATGTAAACTAATATTTCCCAATAGCATTCTATAAAGCACTCGGAGAATGTATAATTTTGTACAAAGTTTTTACTCTAATACTATCTATATAGAAACGTAAATCTACAATTCCTATTTCTCCTTTTAAATCATTTGACATCATTTTCCGGTTCACCATTTCTCTTTTTCCATCCCAAACAAATGACCAAATCAATTTATCGATTTCTGTAATATATTTATCCGGTATACCCCTTGCCTCTACTTCGAATGATATTTTTGATATGACTAAATGTTGAATAATCAGACGTTTACCCTTTTAAGAAAGGTTTCTTGTTTTCCATACTTGCAAGCAATGTTTTATTTTATCGAGCTTTTATTTCCATACTGCATTATTATTTACAAACACTCCATGGTGCACACCGAGAGTTTTTACATAAGTTTTTGTTCAAATAATATCTGTAAATTCTGGGGTTTTATTTTTCCATTCCCCAATATAAAGATAAATCGTTTTTGCTAAATTAATTTTTGAGCCTGAAGCTACTTCAAATAGCCTTAAAATGTTAAAATTATGTATAATGGAATTTTCATACTACAAAATAATTGCGTGTCGTCTGCAAACATTATTTTAATATCTTAATTTCATTATTTTGTTTTCGGCGTGCAAGCATGCTCCTGTGCTACTGTTGGATAATCTAGAAAATATTTAATGCAGTCGAACATTTTTTGCGCACCTGCAGGGTTAACATGGAGGCCAGAATTGTGACTTTGGTCAACAAGTTCCGTCGCAAGGTTACCTTGACATACAAATAAAGATGGTGTATCTGTGTATGTGCACTGTTCATCTCTTGGACATAGTTTCACTGTGAAGCGATTTACACTTCCTAATATTGAATTGAAGTTCTTCGTTTTCTCGCTTCGCCCCTTTCTAGGAATTATTCCACATATCCAAACGGAATATCGGGGAATTCCGTCTTGACTTCATTTATAGCTAATGTTATCAATATGATATCTTCATACGACTTTTCTAATATGTACACCATGCTTCCTCACGACAAAATAAATTATCGACTGTCCAAACTCATTAAATGGTGTTTTGATCGAGAGGGGAAAACTTATATTTGTAATTCTGAATCGAAGGGTTTCTTTTCCGCCACAAATTACAAATCATACAAATCACGGACATGTGGTGACCTGCGTTTTGCCTTGTCCTTCCTTTTTGACAATATTTATGTAAGATTTGGTGAGAAACTGTACAAGCTGGTTGTAGGGATTCCAATTGGTACTAATTGTGCGCCTCTTGCTGCAGATTTATTTTTATACACGTATGAAAAGGAATTTATCCAATATCTTAAAAAACAAAGAAAAAATGATGATGTGAAATGGTCCATTGGTACTTCTAGGTACCTGGATAATATTCTTACTATCGACAATCCTGTTTTTGAGAAATATAAAAATGTTATTTATCCACAAGAATTGATTATAAACAAGGCAAACTTTTCAAACACAGAAACACCATTTTTGGACCTAAAAATCAAAGTTGTTAACGGAGAGATCCATACAAGTGTGTATGACAAAAGAGATGATTTTGGATTTAACATGGTAAATTTCCCCTGGCTTGACGGTGATGTTCCTAGATAACCGTCCTATGGTATCTGTATTTCACAGCTCATCCGGTATGCTAGAACATGTACTGATGTTTTGGATTTTCATAGTAGAAATTTACAAATTACCAAGAAACTTTTAGGACAAGGTTTTCGCTTTCACAAACTAGTAAAGAAATTCTGGAAATTTTACAAAAATTATTGTCAACTTCTGAAATTCGGACCAATACAGGCAACAGAGTATATTACTTTGGGTATTTCACAGCCTGCATTTTATGGTGACATTATTAACAAGATAAGAAGGATCAAAGATAGACAACATCACTATCGTCAGAATCATCAAACGCCTTTTATACCATAGGTATGATCCTAATATCACCAGACGGACACTAGGCTTGGTACTTGACCAATCTACAGTCTTGTACAAGCGCATTCTTAAAACTTGCACTCTGACTGACTGTGACGACGGGACTCCATGATGGGCCCTGTCCAAACCTCTTAAGAGAAGACAGGGCCCCGACCACCTGTCCTCTCTGAATGTCAGTCGGACTCCTCGGGTAATAACATACATGAGCTCGCGGCGGCAGAGCATGGATTGTATTACGTACGCCCTCTTTTTATATCCATTTACATATTCATCTGTGTTGCTTGGGCCCCTGCGTTTTGCGGTCTTGTGTGTGTGGTCATCTGACAGTGAGGAGGTTGTTTTACACCACAATTGTACTTTCTTCGAGACCTCTGGGTAATCGGAAAAGTGGGACGGTTGTGCGCACGTAATCCAGGATAACCATACTTTCTGCTATTTCTGTGGCAGATGGCCGTCCTACGTCGGCACCGGTTGCCCATTGGAGTCGTTGGTTTATGAATATTCCCTTGTGTTTGATGTTTCTGTGTTGTGCGTTGGCATCCCTTGTCCCTTACGCGTCTCTTTGTGCTTGTCGGCTTTGTGTTTTTGAATTGGGTGTTTTGGGGTCTTGCTGTGGGTGCTACAACATGGTGTTGTTGGATATCCCCTCCTTTGTTTTAGATTCAATGTGACCTGTTCTGAGTCACCCTTATTCTGGGATACATCATTTGTTCCTAGGTTTATGACAACCTTTGATACATTTTGTTCACTTTTCAGCTATTTTTCGCTTTCTCAATATTTTGAGATATGTTGTGCGGCGTAGCTCCAGATATTGAAGCATTGATGATGTTTTCATTGACCGACATTCGCATCCTTAATCGTCACCTTGGTTACGGTCTTCTCTACATCAATAATTTGTACACTTCTACTTTTGACCTCTAGACCCATAATCTGCAACTCTCTTTTATTTTCTAAATTCTGACATGTAATGACACACCTATCCTCGGTAATTTGTATAGCCTTTATTGATTTCTCCGTCTTATTCTGTTTTAAACTTTCACATACATCATTATGGGTTAAACCCGTCAAATGCTTATGGTAGAAATGAACTGACATGTCCCTTGTTATTTCTCCCATGTTTACAAGGTGACCGGAGTGTTTTAATACATGTACTTGTTGGTAGTACCTGTCCGCGTATGATTTATCAGGACTCACGGTTGATTGACCATCGATACATGTCAATAAACACAGTGAAATCACACTAGCCAAAGTGACCAGTTTGCATAAAAACATCGAAATTACCGTTTTTACTAATTTTTCTGTAGATATGACACCGCCGCTGTCCTTTTCTCTGATGCAAGCTAAGTTAACCTGGCATTTTTGTGGTCCGATATGAAGAAGAAGTCAAGAAATATCAAATATTATCGGAGCACCTATTTCACCGTCTTACCGTCTCGAAGGGCCCATAACATTTAAGTAATGGTTATTGATTTTTCCGATTTATTTGTGTCTTGTCTGCTTTATACTTTATGCTGCTTACAAAATATTAAGAATACTAATTCATATGAAATCTAAACCTTAGAGAATGTAGAATTACCATATTAAAGTAAATTTTCTATCGTTTTAATTTTGTGCAATTTGTGTATTTCCTTACATATTGTAACATGTAGCCAAGATCTATCAATTTCGATTGGTCATTTCTTCAAACGCATTCAAAAATTTCTGTCTACAAAGTTTTCACTGATTTCTGAAACCTGGGTCCTGTAGCATCATATCCTAGCCATCTTGGTACGCCTTTCGGTATATTTGGACATAATTATCACATATTTTGGCTATATTTCATTGTTTGGATTGAGGATCACTGACAAGGGCTAATTACCCGAAACGTGCATGTCTGGTCCACGCTGTTTATTAATCTGCCTATAAATGATGCTAATGAATTTGGAGACGTTTAACATCAGTGCTACCCGAGGACACAGAGAGGAAATGAAATTCGTGAATGTATTAAGATCAAATTTAATCATGGACGTTAACTATATGTCAAAACATCCACATAAGAACACAGCTCTGTGCAAGGTTTTTTTTTCAAATTAAAGAATGAAATTTTGTTGATAGTCTAGCGATAAAAGTCTCCACTGAGAACAAATTTAAGGTATTCAATAGGTACATGTAAATAATGAAATTCTGCCAAAACATTGAAATTAAGTTTATTCATTATTGAATATCTTTCTGTGTCATATCATATCATAACAACTTTTATTCTAACTTTTTAGATATCAAAATAAGACATATTTTGAAAAGGGTCATTTCCCCTTGTTGAAAAAATTAGAAAAAATGATTGCGATAAAAGTAACTGGTGAACTTTCGATTTTCAGCAAAATTTAATGAAATATATTTTTTAAGAAATTTCTAACCAATCGATGTTTGATGTCCCATCGTTCTGCTGAATTTTTTTTGGAAAAGTTAACTTTTTCTCATGGAGTTCAATGTAAACTGTAAGGGCCTGTGACTCTTAAGTGCAAATCTACGAGAAAACCATGCAGAATTGCTATTTTTCTATACAAGCTATTTTCAAATTTTAACTCCAAAATCCGCTCATAATACTTGGAAGGGACAAGATAGTATGTAGTAAAAAGGAAATTTCCCTTCAATCGACCATTCGGGAAATATTTTTAGTAAAATATGAAAAGAAACATTGTAGAGGCAACCAAAACTTTAAAGAATAACAAGATTCTAAACAGATTTTATATGACTTTTTCAAATTTATCCCCTACATTAGTGTCTACCCCAGTCTTTAGAGAATAGGGTTAAAACAGTTAAACCGAAATAAAAGCCCATACAACGCTTAATATCTTTAATTTCTATGTTTTTTGGATAAAGCACCTCCCATGGATTATTCCATCAACTGGAATTTCTTGGCAAATATATATTACCGGTTTTATAGACGAAAAAATGTTTGCAATTCAATTCAATGGCGAAAAAATAATCGGGATCGAGCTTTGATAAATCCGGGATTTTCCCACCAAAGACGAGGAACAGTCACAGCTGTATTTTTTGCGTTTTTCCTGGTCATTTAAGCTGAATTATATTCTGAATACCCTTGAGGACATATTACATTCATTATTCTGGAGTTTCAAAAGGTCTACATCACGGACTCCATTGAAGAATCATGTAAAGAACCGCAGGTGTTTACATTTTGAAAGAGAAAGTAGAACCTGTTGTACTTGTTTGCGTTATGGAGCATGGAGCTTTGCTGCAGGTATGTAGAATTATTAAACTATTCTTTTGAATGAAATTATCTATTTTAAAATTATAATTTTTTGTCAGGTTCAGTTTACCTTTGTAAATTTGCTGTACTTTACTTGGGTTACTCAGTATATATATGCAGTACAGTCATATTGACGTGATACTTGCCGGCATAATTTTATATTAATATAATGTCATGGTATATTGATCAATGCTTGACATGCCATTTGACTATGATTTAAGGGGTTTCTAGGCATCGATTCGGGGAAGGGAGGGTTCCATTTGTACAAGATCCATCACCAGTCAGGGGTGCTACTTCAACAAGTAATTAAAAAATTACTTCTACAAGTTATTATCTGACTGATATCAAATATGCCCATGATTTCACATAAAAAGTTAAATAATGTCTTATTTCCTATGGCAAGTAAGAAAATACAGCAGTAGAAGGCAAGAGCACTTCCATTATTTTCAAAAGGAAAGGCCGGGTTAGCGCAGTGGTAGCGCGCTCGCTTCTCACCTCTAAGGTCCCGGGTTCGAATCCCAGATTCGGCGAAGGGTCTTATGTGGGAGGGTAGGTGGTCCCCCACCCAGGCCTCAGTAAGAGGTTTTTCTCTGGGTACTCCGGTTTCCTCCTGCTCCTTGGACCCCCTCACGCCAACATCTGAGCCAACGTGAGACATTAATATAAGTTGTGTAACTTGTTTGTTAAACGTTGTAATAAAGTTTAAATTTTAAAAGGAAATAACTTTTTCAGAAGAAACTGTTTGAGTTAAGAAAGATAGCCGAAATTGTAGCCGAATTTCACTTAAAAAGTTGCAAATTTGTGCAAGTTTGTAACCTTGTAGATTTTTAAACAGAATTTTCATCCCAATAGCAATAATTTTTCCTGAAAATTCAGACTTTCCTTTTCAAAATGAAATTTAAATATAAATTACGATAATTGCTTAAAGCTTTACTCCTTTCATTTAAAGATAAGCCTCTTTCACTAAATACTGTATTACTTAAACAAGTAATTTTAAGGGAATGGTTTTACCTTGATATTTCTGTTACTGAAGCAGTTATTACTGATATGAATAGCCCTTATAACAATTAAAAGCTACAGAACTTTAAATGTGTATGCTACAATCATTACAAACCATCCATTGCCTTACTTTTTATGTATATTACTTGTATAAGTAATATGTTGCATGGACATCACAAGTAAATCAGTTACTTTTAGAGGTAATCATTTGAGAAGGCAAAATTAAAAAGTTACTTGAAAAGGTAATTTTTTTTAATTACTTGTTGAAGTAGCACCCCTGACTGATCACCGCATCAGTATACCGTGAGTACGGAATGACACGTACATGTGTTTGTGATGAGCAATTGGACTAATTTTACTATCCATTATCGGGACACTTTTTGAAACTTATTACTGATGTATTATCGGAATCCAAATTGAAAATGTTGTTCAAGACCCGTGAACTGGTGAAATACATGTACCTAGCTGTAGCCTTTTTAACATACTTTTACACATACAGTATACTAGTACTGCAAATGAGCAGAAATGCAACAATTCAGTATGGTCATTTTTGTCGACTAAGCATGATGTCATTTTGCTAGCTTTCAACAATTTAGATTGTTCATGTTGTAGTTACTTTTATTTCTGATCGACAATCTATTGTCAATTTTTAAGTATCAATTATCAAAAATTGAAGGGGTTTTACCAATAGAAAGACGGCAACTATCGTCACATCTCTAATGTGTGTGGACTGCACATCTTCTCTCTAGGTAGCCTTATACATGTTTATAGTTTAAATACATGTAATGTCTTATATATATGTTCTTTTAAAGTTAATCGGTCAAAACCTTTACTTGAGCTTGTGTTCTGACATAGTTGAAAAAATGTACCGAATTTAAATAAATATTCATTTACATGTATTTTAGATTTAGTTTAATGTGTTAATCTGCTGACAGATCTGATTTGTCGATCACAAACTATGAATTTTTTTCCCTAAACATGCTATAGCGAACTAATAGTTATTTAGAAATAGTTGAGGATGAATACATGCATCAAACAGGTCCATATTTTTCTGGACATGTCCCATAGACCAGTTTCATTTTACATATGGCTAAACTTGCATTTATATCTATAATCACGTATGTCAAAACCGGACATCCCCTCTTTTGTCCTCACCATTGTCACAGAATGAAATAATGTCAAATATTATGATGTCAGGTCTTAGTGAGCATAAAAGTCAAGTTGAATGCAATAATAGGAAAAATATAAATAGCCTATTACATTTTGTACATTTATATAACACTTTTATAAAACTTCTAGCATATAATGATTGTTTTCATGCCAGAGAAGTAATGCTTGTTTTCATGCCAGAGAAGTGTTAAGGAAACATCTTGCTAAAATTATATGTAAGGAACTGTTCAGATAAGGACTCAATTGATTTAGGCCTGAAATCACCTGATTATTTCTTGTTCACTGTCTTACCTATTTAAATAAATTTGGTTGGGATAATAATGAATTTACTGAAATTAAGCATTTAGAAATTTTGAATTTTTAGGGCAGATTTAACACATTATCTGAACATCTATATACATGTAGATAGCACATGATTGTCTGACTGTCGTTGAAAATTTGAGACCCACAAAAATTAAATTATTTTACAGTATCCCATCTGTCTTCTTTTCAGCTTTGCAGTTACATACTAGCAGCCTATTCTGCACTTACAGCTTACTGAAAGAGTGGGTTGAAAGAATTTGAGGACATTTAACAATTATACCCAATTTTGCAAGGTATATATTCAGCAGGTATTTTCAATCATGTTAATTGGCCTGCAAACTAGAGTGGCATACATGTATGCATGACATATATATGAAGGATCAGCCTTTGGTGACAATAAACAGTAATCTTCATTACGTCATCCTTTTATGTGCACACTTCACTTCATACAATATAATACAAGCCTATCATAGTATTTATCATGTTTATACAATGTACAGTAACAGTTATGTTACATGAAGAATATTCCCATAATCTTCAGAATACCATACTGATTTTAATGACACCTCATATATATGTATATACATGTATATTATATACATGTATGTACATATATATGAGGTGTCATTAAAATCAGTATGGTATTCTACATTATATATGACACAATTTCAATTTTAGATCCTTGCTAAACTCTACCAACTTAAAGAAAACACTTAGAGCAAAATACCGCAAGATTAGAGGTTCTACAAAATTATTTATTGAAGCCTTTGCATATCATGTACTTTCACTTTCATTTATGCACACACACACACACATACTTAAACTGTACAAGGTTCAATTATTACAAATAAAACACGTCGGCAAATCTCAATTTCTTTTATAATTTCTCAAAATCATAGACGTGAATCTTCTGTTCTGATAGTAATATAATTCAGGCTACTCAAATGTATTGTAATAAACTTAAAGTATGTTTATATTTATCTATTTTTAGATCACCACAACGTCTTCAGCCTAGCTATGGAAATAAATGATACAACAAGAACATGCTCTACTTGAAATCTTGCATCATTTGAAAATATTCAGATTTACAGCGCAAGATCAGTATTACATGTCAAGCAAGAACAGAATTTATGAATGTATTGCACCGTCTTTACCAGTACTAGTATTGAATTTTACAAAAGAAGTGTGTGAGATAATTAAATCAAAATTAGATACTGAAGCACAAGTAGATAGTGATTATACAGACAATGAAAAAGGAGCAAAGAAAATTTGAATTTTCATTTGTTACTACATGTATGTCAAACTGCTACTGGATTTTGAAATAACTCTTAAACATGGTAAAGGAGAAAAAAATTATACTATTATTATTAGCTATACTTATTAGCTAGCCCCTTAAGGATAGGAGAGTGTTATGTCATGCATAATCTTCATTTTGTATCATAATACTTCAACATGCTTTACAGGAGGAAAGCTGTTGTACCAAGGTGACCCAAGGTCATTCCTGAAAGGTCAAGTCATTTGATTAAGGATACAAAAAATACTGAAAATGTTACCTCTTTTCAACAGAAATTTAATCGATGTTGGTTTTTCAGTTTTCGATATAAAAGTCTACATGTTCACTGTAAGTTTATTAGTCAAACTTATTAATGCCAAAAATATATTTAAAGAATCACCACTCATGATAATTTCTGAAAGCTACTCAATATCAATTTCAGGAAACATTCCTTAGTCTCACAGGTTTTCTTGTGATCTTGAACTGGCCCAAGAAATATAAGATTGAGCATTATTTTGTTATCTGATAGTGACAAGATATTTATGAAAATATTTCAAATTAGTATTCCTATTGACAAGGACTAAACTGAGTATCAATGGTTTTTAACTATATGACCTTGACCTGAATGTACAGGTAAATACTACATGTATGCAGGCAATATATGTGTCTGTTCCTAAAAATCTCTAGTTGTTTACATGGTTGATTCAATATCTGAAATCTGTATATGTCTTTATTAAAAGCTTTGTTTAAAATATTAAAGTATTGCTGTTTTTTTTCATCTTTATGTTGCTTCATTATGATATACGATTAGAATGGTCAATTTACTGCTTTGATTTGATAAATATCTTTGGATTCTTATGCTATGGTGCTTTCATAAAGATACATGCATGATGTATATGGAAAGGTCCTATCCTTGAGGCAATTATATGACCTTGGTATTTATATTTCATTAATGGTATGTCAAATTGAGGACTAATATATTAGTCCGCAAAGTTACCAATTTCTGTAAATTAGCTCTATATTTTCTTATTTATATGAGACAGATACTTCATATTTGGCAATAATGATCTATGTTGTAAGACCATTGAGATTGAGGTCAAGTAATAACCATGACCTTGAACTTTGACCTAGTTTCAGCAAAGTTGTGTGTAAAAAATGTGCCTTCACGGGGTCAAATTTTCATGTTCTTGATTGCCCTCTACTGCATACATACATTTAATGCCGAGACATTCCATTTGATGGATAATTCTCTTAGATATGCCCTTTAGATCAAAAACACAATTTTTCCTTTTTAGGCGTTGTATCGGTATTTATAACTATTTATTTATTGCATTAAATTTCTATTTTTAGAAACTGACCAACTTGTAAGAGTTATCTCTCTTTGAAAATTGCGAATTTTTCAATTTCTTTAGTATTGCTCATGAAGCTTTTATCTGGTACTAACCAATTCACTTATAGTCTTTGGATATTTTCTGTACTGCAAATGGAATTTTTTGTTGACAAAATATGACAATTTCAGCTTGATTTTCACATGTATTAGGCTATTCTACCAATAGGTGGCGCTGCATGCCAACTACTTACAAGAATTTGATTTTTTCATCATAGAAATTTCTAAAAGTCATTGTAGTAAATATTTATTATGAAAGAAATGGAAATTGAAGACCTTGCTTGTATAGCTATCTGCATGGTTTTCTCATAGACTTGCACTTAAACTGACAGATTTTTTCAAGATTAGAATTGGTCACATTTTTTTCAATTGAATTTAACATCATAACTATGCTGCTATTTCATAAGTATTTCATAAATGGGTACCCCAATTACCTCTCACTACCCATTGAATACCTTAAATCCTGTAATTCTGCATAGAACACTTAATTTTAACATAACCTCAAACATGATATGAATTACCACCCGATGATTAATAAAAATGAAACAGGAAAATGACGTAAAGAAATCTGAAATTTTACTCACATTTTTAGGAACAAGGCCTATAACTCTTGTAAAGAAATCAATTGAAACCAAATTCTAAAATGATCTTTATTCAGCTAATATACATCAACAACAGCAGACGAAAAAAAAAGTAAATTGTTAGATAAATAGACTGACTGTCAGATGGATACTAAAAGAGTGGTGATCAAGTAGGATACACATTGTCGATTTTGAAAAACACGTTCTGTTATAAAAAGAATTAGTGCACCATGTGCGCATTTAATCAGAATATGTTCAATCAGCGGTACTTCAGGCCGCAAAAGAGGTAATCCAAATGAAATTAATATTATGAAGACTGCTAGTCTGAACATGACCTAACATCACTACCAAAGAACCATAAAAGACAGAGCTCTGTCGTCATGGAGATACCACTTAGGTTAAGACATTATTCATTTCATTTTCTGAAAAATACCTTTCAATTTAGCACTGAGTTACATTTTAGAAATAATACACTTCCTTGTATATTTCGGGCTAGTCTTTATATATGATAGTAATACGCAGATAGTACATCAAGAGTATGTAAAACATTTCGAAATCCAGTCTTGCAAAACGGCATTTAATTTCACGTATGGAATTTGTTTTATTGAATTTTTCTTTCTTCAATGTTTATCCTTTGTAAACGATCATCTATATTTTGTTCCACTTCGTCTTGCGTAAAGAAACTGGCAAACTAAAGACATCTTTTTTGTACTGAAATATTCACCAGTCGGTGAAAAACAATTTTTTTCATAGAGTCTAAACTCTTAATGTGCATATGGGATAAGGAAGATCCTGGCGACAATCTAAACAACACTCACAAAAGAGCGCCAAATTGAGCATGGACGGAGGCTTAGCAGACAAGAGGTAGGACCAGGTGTCAAAGTACAAAGCATCCCCATTTTGAGTAGCCGCACCCACCGTTGATGTTCACGCACGATAATCAAATCAATATCTACAAAACATTCACTGTTTGAGGTTTTTTTCTATATAGAAAGTGCTATGGTGACCATAGCAGGGAAAACATCTAAAAAAAACACGTACTGTCAAACCCAAGTGACATGTTCACTCTTATAAACACAGTAGGCCTTTCTCTTTCGTTAACAGGTTCAAGAAAAACCTTGAGTGCTGAATAACTTTGCATGTGTCTATCAACAAGGGAGAATCATCCGGATGTTTTAAAATCTCTATTATAATGTAATCGGTGATTTAGCAAGTTGTTTTGGCACTTTATCAATTTGACATCATACATATTATTTGGCTATTTCGAAAACTTGTCATTCCATTAAAAAATATCATCGAAATTAAAGGAGGTTAACATCTAAGCACCATCCCTCCAATGCTATTTTGAACATAGATTTTATTTGGAAATGCTACTGGATCGACCCTACAGGTAATTTGGAACCGCGTACTGTCTATTCAGCAAATACACAAATTAAAATTCTAAAAAGGGCGCTACTGTAATGAATTTAGGCGGCTTGTGAAAAGCACATTAGCTGGAAGCATCACTGATGAGATTTTTTTATTCGAATGACATGTCTGGTGCATTATAGATTGAAATGAATAAATACCCAAAACACTCAAATACATAACTTTTCGACCCCTTGGTCTTTATCAAGTGTAAAATCGGCGATCTATAATAAGTCCTAGTAAAATCCATCTTTTCATCACCGGCGTTAATTGCAAATTGTTGGAGTTGGAACCCTTCCGCATTATTACAGGTTGCAAATTGCTTGCGGAAGACGCTTTAGATTTCGAGATGCGCCAAATTCATTTGATCGATTATCATTGCGTATGTACATGTATTCACTAATTGCATTTAAATTTTAGACATGTATTTTATCATTTAAATACGTCATATGATTAAGGTTCGTCAATCAGAATATAATCTTTCCATCAGTTTGCATAACAATAGAAAATATGAACTTTCAATTCAGCGAAACACACTCACTTTCGATTTATATATATGCAATGTATATAACTAATTTCAATGACCGAATTTCGAACTTAATCTGTTTTTTTCAGATGGACAATAAAACCTTCAATTCTGAAAAAGCTGAGCAATATGTTGAATGTAAGACGTCTTCAAATCAAAACTAACATTATCGGACAGATAAATTAACAGCATGTACCAGACATGCACGTTTTGGGTACTAAACCCTCGTCAGTGATCCTCAATCTAAACAATGTAATATAACTAACAGATATTTTCGAATGCGTTGAAGAATCGGTGAACCAAAATTCGCTACATATGCCCTCGGGGACCAATCGTTCACCAGCAGTGGCACTCACGAAGTGGTACAAATGTAAAACGTCTTCAAATTCAATAGCATCATTTAAGAAAAGATAAATTTCCAGCATGAACCAGGCATGCACGTTTCGGGTACTTAACCCTCTTCACCACTGATCTCAGTCTAAACAATGTAATATTGCCAAAGAGTGTGAAACTAATATATATATATAGGAATAATCAAAGAATTTTATTGACGAAGTTATTTCGAATTATTGTATGACTGGAAAACATGCCCATCCCTGGTTGGCTGAAAACATGTCTGGAGCTTCTAAATATATCGCTTTAACCACTTCCAGAGAGCTAAAATTAGAAGAAATCTCATATTTCCCCAGTATCTTTCTAAAATTAGTATTTTAGTCATTATATTATAATAGTAGCGACATATGCATTTATTTCGTGCCATCAGAGAATACCTATAAATTACTTACAGCAATGGATTCTATCAAGCTGATCGTTGTATTTCATGATCATACAATAAAACAATTAATTGCTTTGTATTCAGATGATATAGCAGTATAGCAACCCTTAGTATATGTCATTCACATCGCCCTATTGCCTCGGTGGATAACATATTCTTCGGGTTGCTAAACTGCTATATCTACTGAACACAAGGTGATTAATTGTATAATATTTGTTGTTTGACATGCAGTACAACTGACGAGGATTAAAATATCCGAAACACGTTTCTAGTACAACGGAAATGGTACTATAGAACACATATTTCAATATTGACAATTGTAACTGTATTAATTTGAGTTTTTTAAGCAGAATACAATGAACGATTTTGAAAGTTACGTACATTGAAAATTGAAAATTTTATTTTCTCTTAAATTCCAGAGTGCATTTACAAAAGGTTCAAGATTACTATACAAAGCGACAGGTTACAGGTTATACTTTAAGCAGATTGATATATATGTTCCAAAATCATGGTCAACGAATGCTGCATATACAAAAGTTACAGGGACGAGGTTTGAAAGTTTCCCGATTCGTATTGACTTACCAAGCCCTTTGTCGAGTGCGCCATTTGTCCGGGGCTTAACATCTTGTGGTGGCTTAGGGCAATACATGCATTTAACTCCATCCTTGTTAGCAAATCCTGAATCAAGATATGGAAGCCATGGTGAGTAACTTACTATTCTTTCAGAACCTCTGCTTCCTATCAGTGATGGATGATGTGATTGAACTATGTTAACCAGATTCAGAGCAGTAACACACGTTTCTCCCTATTCGCCATTGATTCATTTGTTCTTGGTTTTGCAATTGGGTGTTTATGAGTTTTACTGTGGGTACTTCGACCGAGCAAGTTTGGGGATCCCCTCCTTTTATATCATGAAACAAATCATCGACTCATTTGTGCAATATGCAAGGACGTTTTCCTTAAGAAATCAAATTATTAACAATACTTTGTTATAGATCATATCATTGTTCACGAGTGGGGTCACCTGAGATTTGGAGTTTTCGATGAATACCCTACAATTATAAAGAAAGGCATTTTACAGCGCTTCTATAACGAGGGTGGAACATGGAAACCCGTTAGGTAAGTATTCTAGTCATTCCAGTTCTACGAGATTTGCATTAACCAGAAGTGACCAATGAGATCATATGAAGAACCTGTCGTTTGACACGTGAAATGTTTAACCTCTTCAAATTCATTAGCATCATTTAAGAGCAGACAGATTTACAGCTTGGATCAGTCATGCACGTTTCGGGTATTTAACCCTCGTCAGTTATCCTGAATCTAAACAATGTGATATAGAAAATTATGTTCACAATTTACCCAAAGACGTAGCAAGATGACTGGGATATGATGCTACAGGACCCAGGATTCAGAAATTCAAGAAAATTTTGTAAACAGAAGTTTATTATTATTATTCTACAATATCTGCTAGAGAGTAAATTCTTATTCGACACAAGAAGGAATTCATCAAAATCGATTTCTTTTATATCCTATTGGACAGTGTATGTGTTATGTTATTTACTTAATTACATTGCTTATGACATCTTCAAACAGCGAGAAGCTATTTTCTTATGCTTGGAATGTTTCTGCTGCCATCGACTCTTGTTTGGGTTCCCCTCCTTCCTTCTATGTATTGGTATAAATAAGAGATTCATGTGGATATACTCCGGACCGGATGATCGCAAAATCTGCTTTGACTACAATAAAAGTTTCTGGTCAAGTTTTATGGAAAAGGGAATGATCTTTAGCATGACTACCTCACTCACCCAATGAAATAAACTCACAAGAAAGTGACATATAAATGACATCAGACATCAAATAAACACAACAAACATTCATTAGAATATAATACAAAAAATAGAAACAGACGCACAGAAACATCAAACATCAATGACAACACATAAACGAAAGGATACCAATGTGCGTCCGGACGGCAATCTGCTATTAGCAAACGGACAACCCTCCCACTTATCCGGATAAACAGAGGTCTCCATAGAAGCACAATTGTTGTATATTCTCACTGTAATGTAACATCACAAACAAGACATTTAAACGCAGCGGCCTCTTGTAACACAAAGTCGATGTAAATTGATCTAAGAAATTCTATGGCATGCGTATAACAGTCTGCGCTCTGCTGTCTGAAGTGAGCTGAAGATCAGGTACCCGAAAGGTCTGACCAACTTTTAGATAGGACAAAGAATTAGGACCCAGTCTTCTCTTTAAATTTTTCAATTTTTAACAATGGCCATTATTGAGTCCTGTCGTCACAGTGTGCAACGTTGGGAAATACACTGGTAAAAAATGTAGGTTATGTTCCGTCTCAAATTGCTTGTTCATTCGGTCGTTGAGTGTGCGTTTTGTTTTGTTTTTTGACGTTTCGTGTGAGTTGGAAATGATAAGTCTTTAGTTCATCCTTTTTAATTTCCATCGTAAATTTTAGCAAGTTAAACGCAAATCATGCATTGTAAAGTCCCCGACGTTATATTGATACATGATCATGTAGGCATACAGTATTTTACTGCGGCGTCATTTTGACCTTGCATCTCTTTGCAACAATTCGATTGCCAATGTGTCCCGTCTTGGATGTAAAGATGAAAGGAGATGATATTAATATACATAGAATACATTCGGGTATGGTTGCGGCTTTTACATAATTGGAAAAGTTATCCCACGTTGATGTAAAATCATATACTGAATAGAGTATATTCAGTTTCCCTTGACTACAAATCATACAAATCACGGACATGTAGTGACCATTGAACATGTAATGCCTTGTCCTTCCTCATGAACAACATATACATGATGTATGAGTGGAAATTATCAACAAGAATTAACACATAACATGGCAAACGTCTCAAACACACTGTGTCAGAAACACTATTTTAGACCTAAATATTGTTAAAGGAGGGATTCATACAAGTGTGTATGACAAATGAGATGATTTTTTATTCAGCACAGTAATTTTTCCCTGGTTTGACATTGATGTTCGTAGACTTCCTATTGTCGCTAAACGGACACTCATCATGATATTTGACCATCTACATGTAAAACATTGTACCAGCGCATTTTAAAGATTTGCACTATGACTGACTATGACGACGGGAATCCATGACGGGTCCTGTCCAAAACTCCTTGGAGAAGACAGGTCCCCGACCACCTGTCCTCTCTTAATGTCGGTCGGACTCCTCGGTGATCACATGCATGAGCTCGCAACAGCCGGGAAAGCACGGACTGTATTTCGTACCCCCATCCCCCATTTTATGTCATTAACATGTACATATTTATCTGTGTTCCTTGAACATCTGCGTTTTACTGACGATCTTCAATTAACTACCCTGTCACGAACAACCACCCATTTAATTGTATACCACTGGTCAACTTTAATTTGCACCATACCTCTAATCATTTTTTGGACATACATTTAATTCAACTATGCTAATGAATCGACACCACAGGGAATTTGAAACCACGCACTGTTTGTTGAATAGATAGAAAAAAAATTAAAGAATACAAACTAGAGGGCATTTCTGAAATGAATTTGGCCGTGTCTAAAATAACTTTTGCTGGAAGCATACTTTATGAGAATCAAGTTTAACATGCCCTTCCAATTTTATTGTCTTATGTTTGTTCCTTAAACCATGTAATCTTGTCATATATTTCCACCTTATTGAATCTCAAAATCAATGAAATACGGATATCAGGTGCACAGAAGAGATACAGGGCTTCATCTCTACAGATTGCAGCGACCGGTCCAAAACATGTAGACGTTCATCTGACGGGCAACCAGAAAAAGCTTGCCGCTTCTGTATAAACAGTCGGGCAACTACAGCAAAAGCATCCTTGATGGGAAACCAGTGGTTACCAACTGTAAGTCCCGATAATCTGGGGTTTTTTTATCTTCTAGGGGGGATTCTGGAGGTGTTTTTCTGCTTCCAACTGATATTGATTTTATTGAAGAAATGAAATTTGACTTGACCATTAGAACTAACCTCTTATGAGATGTCTTACGTCTTCAAACGCATAGTTGTCGAATTTCAGTGAATAGAAATACACTATCATATATATTGCTTTATTTTAGGCCGTAACAAGTTTTTTTCTTTGTTAAGGGGATTCGGGTATCGTTATTTTGACACAGTTTGGATGGTCAAACTAACTTCATTTTTGCTCTAAAGTAAACGTCTATCTTCAGATATTCTAAAATGTATAAAATATATGCATCGTGCAGGGCATCATTAGGATCTAATACTTGAACAAAGACGGGCACTTTTAGTGGAAAATCATATTTTGCCCAAATTTTGAGTATATCTGAGGAAAACTGAATAAAAATGAATATAAGGTATCTTAAGTCAAATTTTCTCATGGAAAAGAGTTGTTTAAGAACTGCAGGTACTTAATATTAACAGTAGAAGACAAGACAATTGTAATATTTTGAGAAATAGCAATGAAATGGTACAAAATGTCACAATTTGCGGGCTAATATTTGATGTCAAAATAATACCAGAGACTACATTCATATGCCCTTTAATTAAACTTGATTAAATACTTGTTAAACAAACTATTTTAAACATCTGCAATTAATTAAGGCAATACAGTGTTATTCTAATATATATTTTGGAAATTAGTGATGACGTCACGCGATACCCGTACCACCTTAATCGTCAGTAGACGGGTAAGTTTCCGGGGTCTGTATTGTTTGGCAGAAAAACAAAGAGTCTTTTCCACCATCATTCCCTTGTTGTTGTAATTTTATATAGAGTATTTAGTCTTACAAAGGCTGAGTAACCTGAAAAAAATCAAATGAGTCAAAAGTATCATTTTGTGCTTCCCCATGATATGCTATTCTCTTTGATATTTCTTACAATTTCGTCTTACAAATGTATGTATTCACGTCTTTTTGTTGTTCGTTTTTAACGGGAACGTGAATATGTTTCCGTTGCTTTACCTGATAAATAACAAAAAACAGATACTAGAATAGCCTTATTGCATCATACTTTTATATGCATGAAAAGGTGTTTTACAGGCATTACCAAATTTAGCTCAAGGAAATTTATTTTGCGATGCCATTGTAATAGGAATGGAATAGATGTAACACCCCCTGTTCTGCACTTGCCCATAGAACATTTCCGAGTGCACAACTTTGTTATCGTCCCATACGTTATTGCAGATCTCACTTCCAGTCATATAACCTATATGGCTAGATAATTCAACTTATATACGTTTTATACTAAAATATAGTTGATCATAAATGAATTCAGCAATGACTATATCCCTGCATATGTATGTTTTAAGAAATAAATCTAGCGTTCGTTATATCAAGTGAATTTAAAAAGATCATGACGACAATCTCAACAGCACTCACAATATAAGCACCAAATAGAGCATCGACAGACCCCTAGCAAGCTAGAAGTAGGAAGATGTGCCTGGGGGAGAAGCATCCCCTGTTTTGCTAGCCGTACCCACCGTCGATGTTAATGCACGAAAATGAAAAGAATTTCTACTACATATGCAATGTCTAACTGCATTAAGTTATTTTATTTAGCTTCAAGAATTCTGCGATGTGGATAATCCAAATAGTACTCCAACTAACAGACATACAAGCTCATCTGTAAATAGACAAACAACTTACTGCGATGGGAAAAGTATTTGGGAAGTTCTGAGGACGCATTCTGATATCCAAGGTTTGCTTTCCTTACTCATTGTCTATTCAGAAGATTCAATAGTCATTCTTCAAAACAAAATGAAAATTGAAAAATAATGTTTATTTGACGGCAGAGCACGGACTGTATTACGCACGCCCTCTTTTTACATCCATTCAAAAATTCATCTGTGTTACCGGGGCCCCTGTGTTTTACGGTCTTGTTTGTGTGTGGTCATCTAACAGTGAGGAGGTTGTTTTACACCATAATTGTACGTTCTTCGAGACCTCTGGGTAATCGGAAAAGTGGGAGGGTTGTGCGCACGTAATCCAGCATAACCACAACGTCTGCTACTTACGTGGCAGATGGCCGTCCTAAGTCGTCATCGGTTGCCCATTGGTCTCGTTGTGTGGTCTTTTATGCTTCATGTTTCTATGATGTGACTTGGTGTTCCTTGGCACTTTTGCTTCTCTTTCTGTGGAAGTCTGCTCTTTATTTTTTTTTTTTTGTATTGGGTGTTTTGAAGTTTTGCTGTGGGTGCTACAACTGAGCGTTGTTGGAGATTCCCTCCTTCTTGATTACATTGTCACGGCAAGTGAGCAAATGAGCGAATTATTGCATTAGCTTGTTCGTCGATGTCTGTATTTTGGCTGTCTCATGACCACTTATCAAATTTATTAGTAACAATGCGAAATCATGTACCTATGGTATTTACAGAAAATTAGATTCACGGGGTATCTCATCTATGACGAGGATATCACTAGAAGATAGGGAAACTGTTATATTATTGTACGCTTGGTCTTTTTTTTTTCCTAAAAAATATAAACTTTCTACCGAGGAGTCAAGTCTAACCAAACTAATAGCGGAAAGTTGTTTCTGCCATTAGGCGGCTGAATTGCTTTGATCATGGCTGCTTAATAAATTTGATATACACAATTTGCAACACCTAATAATATGATAAGGTATCCAAAGAAGGAGTATCAATAGTAGTTCAAGAGTCATAGATCAAGGGGAATACGGCATAAATTTGAAAGTCTCCATTATCATCGGAATCGTGAACCCCGAACTGAGGCAGAATCAGGTGCCAGGGAAGAGTGACTGCATGCAACACCCGCCACGGATGATATATAGAGGCGTATCAAACCTGGTTATGTCCAAATAGGTAACATGCGGTCAATTGGAGAGGTCGTACTCAATATTTTTCTTAATCACACTTTGAAAGGTTAGTGTCGAAATATGTAATAAATTCATTGATTTACCATAGAACTTCATCTCGGACATCTTAAACCGTTCCCTTAAATAACCTTAATGAACAATCTTTCTGAGCTTCTATGCCCTTGATATGGAGCTTTCGTACTCAGATAGTGCTCAAACATAGCGTATAAGTTGTCAATGAAAACACCATAGATAGGCGAAGAGGAAATGTATACATGAAGCTTTTCTGAGTAGCATCATCCCATCGTCGACAGCTTATGGTGTATTTATATCTCAGTTGATACGCTATGCCAGAGCAAGTACCAAATATACTTATTTTGTTCTGATAGCTAGGCGTCTTTCAGATAAGCTTCTCAGTAAGGGATATGTTTGTGACCGACTAACATCGTCACTGAGGAAGTTCTACGGTCGATATGGGGAACTCGTCATACAATATGATATCCCACTCTCCAGAATGGTGGATGATATTCTGTCATAGACCATTTGAACCATCCAACCAAAGATTATACTCTACGTCCTCCGAAATGGAAGTAACCGGATGTGACAGTTCTACCGAATTGAAGCGGCGGGTGTTGCATGCAAGCAGGAGATGATTACTTTTCCTGTGCACCTGGTCTCACTCCCATATTGGGAGTTCGCTTCCTTTATATGGTGGAAGTTTTTGTTTGTTTGCTTTGGTTCCTGTTTTGCTCTGGTTTTGTATGCCTTCGGTTTCTGATTTTCTGAATTATCGACTTCCGAAACGTGCATGTCTGGTCCATGCTGTAAATTTATCAGGTCTTAAATGATGCTTTTGAATTTGAAGACGTTTAACATTTGAACTACTTGGTGAGTGTCACTGCTGGTGGACCAAGAGTCCCAGAGGGCACATGTAGCCAAGTTCGATCAACTTCGGTTGATCGTCTGTGTTTTCGACGCATTTGAAATTTTGTGTTACAAAATTTCTTGAAAATTCTAAAACGTGGGTCCTGTAGAATCATATCCCACCCATTCTGCTACGTCTTTTGGTACATTTTTTGGACATAATAATTTTCATACGTTTTGGCCATATTACATTGTTTAGACTTAGGATCACTGACGAGGGTTTAGTACCCGAAACGTGCATGTCTGGTCCATGCTGTAAATTTATCAGGTCTTAAATGATGCTTTTGAATTTGAAGACGTTTAACATTTGAACTACTTGGTGAGTGTCACTGCTGGTGGACCAAGAGTCCCCGAGGGCACATGTAGCCAAGTTCGATCAACTTCGGTTGATCGTCCGTGTTTTCGACGCATTTGAAATTTTCTGTTACAAAATTTCTTGAAAATTCTAAAACGTGGGTTCTGTAGCATCATATCCCACTCATTCTGCTACGTCTTTTGGTACATTTTTGGACATAATAATTTTCATACGTTTTGGCCATATTACATTGTTTAGACTTAGGATCACTGACGAGGGTTTAGTACCCGAAACGTGCATGTCTGGTCCATGCTGTAAATTTATCAGGTCTTAAATGATGCTTTTGAATTTGAAGACGTTTAACATTTGTGCTGTATACATAGATATGGTCATTATCCATATTTGTCATGTAAAGGGGAGGGTTTTTGCTTTCATCAACAAGACTATACGGAAATTTAACAAAAAAAAACAAACTGTCAGCTACTTTTAAAATTCGGGATTACACAAGTAACAGAGTATATTGCATTGGGTATCTTTTATGGTGACATGATAAGCAAAATTAAAAGGACCAAAGGTAGAGATATTTCCCATAGAGTATGCGTCAGAAACACTAAAGCCTTTTATTTCGTGGATATAATCCTACTGTCACAAGATTGACACTCGGCATGGTAAGTTACCAATCAACAGCCTTGTACCACCGCATTCTTAAGACTTGAACTCTGACTGTTACGACGGGATTGCTTGACGGGTCCCGTCAAATACAAGGTCTCTGAATGTCCGTCGGACTCCTTGGAAGATAACATGCATGAGCTCGCTAAAGCTGGCAGAGCACGGACTGTATTTTGTGCGTCCTTTATGCCCATATCCATATACATATGGGTATTTGTCTGTGTGTTTCTTTGGTCCCTGTGTTTTGTTGACTTGCTTTTTTTTGTTTTGATTTGTTTTTGGTAATCTTACAGTGAGAAGGTTATCATTCGCAACAATTGTGTGTTCTTCCTGACTCGTAAACCAGAAAAAAGGGATGGATGTGCGCATGTAATGCGGATAACCAAACCATTTCCTACCGATGTGACAGATGGCGTTCGAAATCGGCTGCCCATTGGTTTCGTTGGTTTATGAGTAGTCTCTTCTGTTTAATGTTTCCATGTCGTATTTACTTTTCTTACAGCGTTGAATTTTGTTAATTATATTCAAATCATACTTTTTGTCAGGCATATCCGTGTACCTTCGTGTCACGTACACTCGGTAGCAGCACCAACAGCAAAACCCCAAACACCCAACGGAAAAACACACAGCATACACCCACAAAAAGGGCCTCAAAAGGGACAAGAAACACCAACTCACACCATAGAAACATGAAACACAAAAGACCACAGATAAACCAAGGAGAACAATGGTCGACAGGTGCCGTCTTAAGACGGCCAACTGCCACGCAAGTAGTAGACGGTGTAATTATCCAGATTACGTGCGCTCAACCCTCCCACTTTTACGACTACCCACAGGTCTCGAAGATCGCAAAATTGTGGTGTAATACAAGCTCCTCACTGTGAGATGATCGAATTTGTCTCGTCCTTTTTTTCTTTTGTACACTCATTTGTGATTGACAAAATGAAATCTAGAAATTTTCAAGCCAAAACGATTTCTTCATACGACTTTTCAAATATGTACACCACGCTTCCTCACGACAAGATTAATTATCAATTGTCCAAACTCATTAAATGGTGCTATAATCGAGAGGGGAAAAACTTAAATTTTTGCATCTCAATCAAAGGGTTTCTTTTCCGCTGCAGAATACAAATCATACAAATCATGGACATGTGTGTAGTGCCTTGTCCTTCCTCTTGGACAACATTTATGTAAGATTTGGTGAGAATCTCTACAAGCAGGTTGTAGGGATTCCTATGGGTACAAATTGTGCGCCTCTTGTTGCAGATTTATTTTTATACACATATGAAAAAGAATTTATTCAAAATCTTCAAAAGCAAAGAAGACATGATGATGTGAAATGCTTCATTAGTATTTCAAGGTACCTGAATGATATTCTTACGATCGATAATCCTGTTTTTGAAAAGTATAAAGATGATATTTATGCACAAGAATTGACTCTAAACAAGGCAAACATTACAGACACAAAAACACCATTTTTGGACCTATATCATAATTGTCAATTGAGAAATTCATACAAGTGTATATGACGAACGAGATGATTTTGGATTCAACATAGTAAATTTCCCCTGGCTTGAAGGTGATGTCCCTAGATTACCGTCATACGGTATATACATTTCACAGCTCATCCGGTATGCTAGAGCATGTACTGATGTTTTGGATTTTCATAATAGAAATCTACAAATTACTAAGAAAGTTTAGGTCAAGGTTTTCGCTTTCACAAACTAGTAAAGACTTTCTGGAAATTTTACAAAAATTTTGATCAACTTCCTTTGAAATTCGGACCCATACAAGCAACAGAGTATATTACTTTAGGTATTTCACAACCTGCATTTTATGGTGATATAATTAACAAAATAAGAAGGATCAAAGGTAGAAAACATAATTATCGAAAATGCGTCAGAGTCATCAAACGCCTTTTATACCGTGGATATGATCCTAATGTCACCAGACGGACACTAGGCTTGGTACTTGACCAATCTACAGTCTTGTACAAGTGCATTCTTAAGACTTGCACTCTGACTGACTGTCACGACGGGACTCAATGACGGGCCCTGTCCAAACCTCTTAAGAGAAGACAGGGCCCCGACCACCTGTCCTCTCTGAATGTCTGTCGGACTCCTCGGGTGATAACATACATTAGCTCGCTACAGCCGGCAGAGCACGGACTGTATTACGCACGTCCGCTTTTTATACCCATTTACATATTCATCTGTGTTGCTTGGACCTCTGTGTTTTACGGTCTTGTTTGTGTGTGGTAATCTAACAGTGAGGAGGTTGTTTTACACCATAATTGTGCGTACTTCGAGACCTCTGGGAAATCGGAATAGTGGGAGGGTTGTGCGCACGTAATCCAGGATAACCACACCGTCTGCTATTTACGTGGCAGATGGCCGTCCTAAGTCGGCACCGGTTGCCTATTGGTCTCTTTGGTTTATGTGTAGTCTTTTATGTTTCATGTTTCTATGGTGTGAGTGGCGGGTGCGGCTAGCCAACAGGGGATGCTTACTCCTCCCGGGCACCTGATCCCACCTCTAGCTTGCTAGGGGTCAGTCGATGCTCATTTTGGAGCTCTATTGGGAGTGCTGTTGAGATTATCGTCAGGATCTTCTTTAACTCATTGGTGTTCCTTGTCTCTTTTGCGTCTCTTTCTGTGGGTGTCTGTTCTGTGTTTTTACATGGGTGTTTTGGGATTTTGCTGTAGGTGCTGCAACCTGGTGTTGTTGGAGATCCCCTCCTTTCATTTATCTCCCCTAAATTCATCTATCCTTATTTCCAACTTTAATATAAAATTCAGACAATTAGAAGGAATATCTTATGGATTTTGTTTTGACTTATTAGTATTCCACTTAACAAACAGTACCCCATGTTCTCTTATCAAAATTGGTATTTCTATTAGGCCTGACCTTAGAATATTACTTTCTATTACATGTAAGAAGGTATAAGGTTCAGATAATTTGTTTTCCATTCTTTGTCACGGACCGTTCTATAAGTACCAAAATTCACTCATAAGTTCTTATGTTAATTATGTTTTCTGATATATAAATTCAGAACATTCCTTTCACGGATTTTGACTTTAAATCTGACCGAATTCTATCATTCTCTAACGAACATTTCTTTTTTTTTGCAAGGGAATACTCCAGGGTCTCAAAACCAAAACACAGATCCAACATTTCGTCTATTCCAGGAGAAGGATGATCTTATAGTGGTGTTAGTGCTAGATGTATCTGGAAGCATGAGAGTATGTTTATTTCTATTGCATGTATCGCAATATTTCACCATAACGTCACCATGCTTCACTTTTATCAAGCTTAACTTCATGCTTTACTTCCCGTTCATTTATGTGTAGTCATTTGTGTATGATGTTTCTATAGAAAATGGAGACAACAGCCTGACAACCCTGAAGACAACTAGCGAAACAAAACCACAAGAAACTGACTCAGATTGACATCAGACAAAACTACAAACCTCACAAGGGTATAATAAAAGAATATGTAATCCTTATCTCAGCAGAATCTATCCTTCTGAGCTTGAATTCAGAGATACTACAGAGACAAATAATCCAGTCTCTTATTTCGTCATAATGTTGTCCCGAGACACTGATGGTCACATTAACACCTCACTCTATGACAAACGGGACGAGACGGCTTCAATTTCAATATCACAAACTTTCTTTTTCTGGATAGCAACATCCTGTCATCACCTGCTTATTGTGTGTAAATATCTCTGTTGATATGCTGTGCCAGATCCAGTATCAAATATATAGATTTTGTTCTGAGAGCAAGGTGTCATTCAGTTAAGCTTCTCAGTCAGAGATATGTTTCTGAATGACCAGCATCGTCACGCAAGACGTTCTACAGTCGATATGGGGAACTCTCCAGAATGGTGGATGATATTCTGTCCTAGACCATTTCAACAATCCAACCAAAGAATATACTTGTATCTACCTCAATGGCAGTAACCGGACGTGACAATTCTACCAAATTGAAGCGACGGGTGTTGCATCCAAGCAGGAGATGTTGACCCTTGCTGGGCACTGGTCTCACTTCCATATTGGGAGTTCGCTTCTTTTCATGTGGTGGAATGTTTTCTTTGTTTGCTTTTGTCCATATTTTATCCCGATTTTATATCTCTGTGGTTCATGATTTTCTAAAATATCGATTTTGTACTGCGCATTGGTATATGGTCATTATCCATATTTGTCATCAGATCCCCTTTCCATTGATATGCTAGATTTCGATTGAATGGCAGTCATCATCATTCAACAAGACATAATCACCTGGTATGTACATTAATATGTACATCGAATCAATCACTGAATTTTTTTCATGGAGCTGTTCCGACGGTTGTTGCATGCACTCAGGAGATGCTGACTCTCCCCGGGCACTTTGTCTTACTGAATGAATGTTATAATTCATTCCGCGGTTTGCGACCGTTCCAATGGAAATTCTATTGATTTTGAATTGCCTTCCTGACTTTGAGACTGAATAAGTGATATGTTCTTCTGTTATGTTTATTTACAAAGCTTTCCAAGGCAAAACTACCATTCATGGTCAGTAAACTTATTTTTTTGCTTTTTAAATTGATTTCGACTGTTTATTGTTTTGATATTAATACTCAGAATCATTTATTTGACATAAAAGAGAAGATGACTTTTAATTAGACAAATGACTTCAACTTTTCATGTTTTTGATAATGGAGGAGCTAGTATTATCCCCAGATATTCGAATGAACAAGAACACATTTCATAATCTCCTCCAAAGAGAACATAACAATTTTTTGTTTTTTGTAGATCTATTTTCTAAGAATGGTGATGTTGTTTTTCCTACAGGGTCCAGTTTATCTAATTGCCAGGCAGAATCATTTAGTATATTTTAAGTAGCATTTTCTGATCTATTTTAGGGAGTTCCATTACAAAAGCTTCGACAAGCCGTGACAAGGTATATTATGAACACTGCTTCAAATGGAACATGGTTAGGCATCGTCAAATTTAATGCTTACGCAACAGTTTCAAGAGTATTGACTCAGATAACTTCAGTAGCAGTAAGAGAGTCCTTGAGGAATTCTTTGCCATCCTCTGCTGCGGGTTCAACATCTATAGGAGCTGGTCTAGAAAAAGGATATGAGGTAAATGTATTATTAAATCTAAGTCCATATATTATTAGTTACACGGTTAGTAAGTGACCTGATACGGAAAAATACATGGTGTGAAAAGAAAACCCGTATCGGGCGAGGCGAAAGCCGAGCCCGATACAGGTTTTCTTTTCACACCATGTATTTTCCGTATCAGGTCACTAACTAACCGTGTAACGAATTTATCACGTCGAAGACCTCTTACTGTATGTGTGGGGGTCTCTGTATCATACAATTCACGACGTCATAATAAACTACTCGCCCGATACTGATTTACGGCTTTTTTCACGGCGTCATGTGATCATGATCTGACCAATCAGATTCCAACATTTTTGTCTGAGGCGTGATAATACATAATATGATATGCTCGTTTGATATTCAATTTCGAAAAGCCATTCTAGAAATAAAGGAACAAATATCTTAAATACATAAAAATGGTCAACCTGTACACAAAGCCTTGCACTTTTGGCACAAGAGAGTTTCCATATTTCATTAAGAAATCATTTTATATACTTTTTGGCCATTTTAAACAGTTTAGATTGAGAATCACTGACGCGGGTTAAGTACCCGAAACGTGCATGTCTGATCCATGCTGCAAATTTATCTGTTATTAAATGATGCTATTGAATTTGAAGACGTTTTGAACACTTTTTAGAGTTATATATCTTATTGATCTATTTATGCGTTTGACCTTTTTTTCTAAGAAAGATATTTTGGACATTATTTGTCATTTCACAGTTTTTGGCCATATTTCATTGTCAAGATTGAGGATCACTAACTAGGGTTTAACATAAATAAGCTTTCTCAAGGTGTCATTTGAAGGAACATGGTTTTCATTATTTTCCACTCTTATACTTTTAAACCAATATTGAAATATCTACTTTTCAATGATTTATTATGTTTCCATTAATAAAGGGATAGTATATTTCAACATTCTTTCACCAAAAAGTAATAACGCACTAACAAGTATTACTGAAATAAACTTTATATACATATTCTAAATATGTAAGTAAGCTACTCGTTCAGGGTTATATTGCACAACGGCTGAAATCATCTTAGTGGAAGTTCTTCAGTCTCTACGGGGATATATTAAAAGCATGATCCCGCTTCTCAAGGATGATCAGTGACATTCTGGATTGTGATTGAATGACTGTCATCATCACCAAACAAGACTTACCTGACGTGCACACCAATATGTGCATGGAGACAATCACCAAATTCCCATGGAGACAATCACCAAGTTTCCATGGAGCTGTTGCGACGGGTGTTGCATGCAAACAGGAGACGCTGACTCTCCCCGGGTACCTGGTCTCACTTCGCAACCGTTCCTTATCTAATTGTTTTGCCTTGCCTTTTCGACATTGAGACTGAATAACTGATCGGTACTTCTTTAAGGTATCTGATGTACAATAGGGCATTTTTCCATCCCTGGTAAGGTACTATAAACTTTATATTTTCTGAAAGGTTAAACTGCCCACTGCTCAAAAATAACAATTTTGGGGTCAGAAAAATAAAGGGGAATAACTGGTGAAGCATTTAAATTGTCTCTTTCCTCTATATAACCTATGCAAAATGACAAAGTTGTACAAGAGTTTTTCCCCTTTGATATTTAAGACCCGGGAGTCTTATATCTGTACTCAGGACATCATTACCTTTCAGAAAATATATAGTTTATAGTACCTTACCAGGCATAAAATTTACCATACTTCACAATGGAGAAAATTAAAACGCTATGTAAAATGACTCTATTGTACAACGGATACCTTAATGTTTATTATAGATGATTGAAGCGCAGAGTACAAACATAATTGGCTCAACCTTACTACTAGTCACAGACGGTAATGAAAACAGAAGTCCGTACATCGCAGATGTCAAGCCAGATATTGTTTCCAAAGGCATCAAAGTAAACACCCTGGCATATGGAGTAAATGCAGATCCAGCTTTGGAAGCTTTGGCCTTTGCAACTGGGGGAAATAGTTTCTTTTACACTGGTTCTGACAATGCTACTGGCCTCGATGATGCATTTGACACACTTGTAACTTCAAAAGAACAATCTCTACAGGTGCAGTATAACGACATTTTCGAGATTTAATTTCCATATTCAGTACTTCAGAAATGATTAATGGGGTGACACTGTGTAAAGAAAATAAGGAATGTCCAACGCTGTTGCAACATCAACTGCAAAAAAAAATATCCGAAACACAAAAGCATGTAAGCACTGAGTACACGAGCACAACGAGAGACGCCAAAGAGACAATAAGTACCAACAATCAAAGACAACACCAAAACAAATGAATATAACAGATTGCACACTCTCTTCTTAGAGAATGAAGCGATAAGTCTGTTGCATATTATATATGTGCGCATAATCATGTTCCATGCCACCCGATTGCTGTGTATTGAATCTTCTCATTACGGTTTTTTAAATACATGCATATATTTTTTTTTTCTAATTTTTATTTTTTAGACATATATATATATTAGACACATACATACATATAGACATAGTTCAAAAGTCCCAATGCATTGAACTAACGTTAAAGCACATATCATGCACTGTACCACATAGAAGCATATAACATGCGCACATAGTTGACAATACCACATATACTATAGCTCACTATACTACACAAAAGCACATAACATGCACGATACCACATATATAGCTCACTCACATGTACTTCACAAAAGCACATAACATGCACACATAGTTGACGATACCACATATAGCTCACTGTACTTCACAAAAGCACATAACCTGCACACATAGTCGACAATACCACATATACTGTAGCTCATATAGCTCACTCGCATGTGCTTCACAAAAGCGCATAACATGCACACATAACATGCACGATACCACATATATAGCTCATTCACATGTACTTCACAAAAGCACATAACCTGCACACATAGTCGACAATACCACATATAGCTCACTGTACTTCACAAAAGCACATATTAACATGCACACATTACAATACCACATGTAGTCATAGCTCACTGTACCACACATATAGCACATGTACTTGCAATATATTTGCATTGTTTTCAAGCAAGAAGACAAAGACACATACACACAGTCAGTCATTTGTAACACATGACAGCACAAATAAGCACACAGGTATATATACAAACAATACATATAAGCAACATATACTTATAAAGCAAAGAAGCACATATAGTCACATCAAATATACTATATATTACTTCATATGTTTCTGAATCAGCAGTTTGTTGCTGTCTAAATAACTAAAGAATAAAAAGCATACAGCACTAACACATACACAAAGACATAAAAAAGAAAGGAAAAGAGAAAAGAAAAAAGAGAGAGCAAGAAAGGGAAAGAAGAAAAAAACAAAAAACAAAAACAAAAACAAAAAAAAAAGAACTCCAGTTGCATATACAATGTTATCAATTCATAATTCAATTTTGAATAAAGTATAGAAAAATTACTGAGTTAGTATTTGAAACATTCCCCACTTCTTTGAAAACTTTTCACTTTGAAGATTCTTCTTAAATATATATTTTTCTGATTTTAAATAATTAATAATACTCATTTTTGCACCAGTAAAATAAGGTATGCATTTTGCCATCTTTTGTTGGAAAATGTAATGTTTTATTACACAAATAATGACATTCAGTCTCTTGTACTTTTTCTCAGTAAAACCAAGGATGATATTTTTAATATCTAATTCTAATTCAATTTCAAATGTTTCATACAACCAAATTTTAAATTCTTCCCATAATTTGTAAGAGTATTCACAATAGAAAAATGGATGGCAAATTGTTTCCGAAAAATTTTGACAAAAGGAACATTTATCTGAATCTTTAATTTCAATTTTATGTAAAATTACATTTGTTCCCAAAATTCTGTGAATGATACGATAATGAAACCATTTGTACTTACAATCATTTGTATTAGTATGTACTGCTAAATTTATAATTTCCCAATGTAGTGAGTCATTGGTTAGTTGTAACTCAGTCTCCCATTTCCTCTCACTTTTTGGTCTGATATATGTATTTTTTATGAAAAGGTCATAAAAATCTTTTGAACCCTTAGTATTTTTTCTGAGAATTCTAATATATTTTGGATACTTGGCCTGATAATGAAATAAGGAAAACATATCAAATTTTAATCTCTTTCTTTCAATACATGTTTTTATACCATAGTACAAGGTAAATGGGGGATGAAAGTTGTATTTTTCACAAAATAATTCGTATGACAACAGTTTTCCATCATTGTCCAAAAGATCGCTTATGTAAAGGATCCCTTTGTTTATCCAGTTCTTATAATACAGCATTTCATTGTTGATTTTAAACAAGTTATTGTACCAGAGTGGTTCATTCACGCTATCTTCATTATCAACAAGAAATCGAAACTGATAAAATGAAATGAATACGTCTTTCCAAAAGGAATTCTCAACTTTTGCAAGTAATTTTGAATATTCTGGCCCAAAGTTCAAGAAAAATCTAAAATCTTTTGGAAGTGAGCCGGATAAGAGTTTAAGCCATGAAAGGTGTTCATCTCCATTTATTATTCTTCTTATCCATGTAATCTTAAGACTTTTCATAAAAGATCTAATGCTAATCATTCTTAATCCACCAAACCTATAGTCTTGTATAATGCTTTTTTCTAGAAATTCTCTCTGTCTTTTGATTCCATATGTATTTAAAAAATAATTGTTCAATAGCTTTTATAGTTGATTCACATGGGTTTGGAAGAGCAATCAGTAAATGTGTAAGTTTAGGTACTAAGACAGTTTTTACAACAGTTATCCTACCATTTGTACTCAAGAGTCTTCGAGACCAAGAATTAATAAGTTTTTTTTATTTCCTGTATCTTTTGCGGAAAATTTAGCTCTTCTATATTTGAAAGATTCGTAGAGAAGTTAATTCCTAAGAATTTGAATGGATTTTGTGACCAGGTTAATTTATATTCTTCACATAAAATAAGTCTAGAATTTTTTAAAGAACCGATTCTGATAACGAGCGTTTTACTGTAGTTAGGCTTCAGACCAGAGAATTTTTCAAATTGACCAATTAAAGTAAGAGCATTTCGTAAAGAATATTCAGTACCATCAAGCAGTAAAGCAGTGTCATCCGCGTATTGCAGAACTTTATACTCATTGCCACAGATGTTTATTCCTTTTATATCTTTATTTTCCCTAAGTAAAATTGCCAAAATCTCAACACATAATAAAAAAATGTAAGAGGATATAGGATCCCCCTGCCTGCAGCCTCGTCCGATTTGAAAGAAAGATGAAAAGAAACCATTTTGAGATACACAAAGTTTGAAGTCTTTGCAGAAGATATTAACCCATCTAATAATATTTTCACCAAAATTGAAATAATGTAATACATTGTTGAGGTATTTCCATGATATTGTGTCAAACGCTTTTTCAAAATCTAACATTAAAATAATTCCAGGGAGATTTTTTTGATTACATATGTTTATGATGTCATACATTAGGCGCGTGTTTTCTCCGATGTATCTTCCTGCTAAAAATCCTTTTTGGTTTTCATGTATGATGTTTGGTAGTACAGATTTTATTCTCTTGGCAATAGCTCCAGATAAAATAAAATGACACATTAAGAAGTGAGATGGGTCGCCAGTTTTTCAAATATTGTCTGGGTCTATCTCCCTTTGGTAATATAGAAATTATTCCTAATTTTTGTGTAGTGGATAATTCTTCTTTTTGAAAAGTGCAATTATATGACCTAAAAAGGAAATCCCCAAGATCTTTCCAGAAAAATTTGTAGAATTCAGTAGTAAAGCCCGATGTGCCCGGAGTTTTATTGTTCTTACACGTCTTAAGTGAGTTTAAAATTTCGTCTTTAGTTAAGGGTATGTCTAGAGATTCTTTTTCTTCTTCTGACAATTTGGGTATATTAAAGTTGTTTAAGAGTATATTCAAGTCAACATCATTTAGTTCATCATCTTTACTACTGTATAGGTTTTTATAGAAGTTCGTAATCTCACTTAATATTTCTTTTTGATCAGTAATCTCTTCTCCATTTTCTTTTATGATTTCTGTCCAAGTCTTTTTTACGTAATTTCTTTTTTCAAGGTTACAAAAGTATTTGGTTGGTTTTTCACCATCTTCAATCCATTGAGAGTGTGTTCTAATCAAAAGACCTTCAAGTTCAATTTTTCTTATTTGCTCAAGCTCTTTATTTAGATCAGTTAATTTAATCCCATCTTGCTCATTGTGAGTATTATCAAATCGTGATTTAGTTTCTTCAATATCTTTAATAATTTTATCTTTTCTCTCCTGATTTAACCTTTTTTTGTTTGAACAATATGGTATTGTTATTCTTCTAATATTCATAAGCATCATATCAAAAAACAAGTCATCATCTATAGTCAGAGGAAGAGAAATTTCTGGAATTTCTGGTATTTTATCTTTCAAAATTGGTGATGGAGTGTATTCTTGTTTAGTTTTCAAAATGCACTCTTTGACCTTCTGTACATATGATATGTCTTTAAGTAGAGAGTTATTAAATCGCCAGAAGCCCGGAGCTTTCTGAAAATCTGAAATTGTAATTTCCAGTTCAATATAGGAATGGTCCGTCCTGTATCCATGCATAATATTTACTTTTCTTACCAAAGACATTAACTCATTTGATATTAGAAAGAAATCGAGCCTTGATTGCTTAATGGGATTGGTGCGATGCCAGGTATATTCTTTTTTATCTGGGTTTTGGATTCTCCAGGGGTCAACAAGATTATAGTTATTTTTAAGTTTTTCAACAACAGATCTGCTTCTTGGATGACCATGATTTATATAATTATAACAGTCATGATTAAAATCTTGTGTTAGATTCCAATCGCCACATATAATTACAAACTCATTATCAAATTCTTCCAATATATCACAAATTCTTTCAAAAAAAGCATATTCATCCGAATTAGGTCCATAAATATTCACTAGAGAAATAGTAATTCTGTTTGTAAGTTTAATTTCAGATACCAGAAGGTTACCTTGAGAATCCTTCTTAGTTCTATGTATGGTATAATCAAAGTTATTATTAAAAAGGTTCAGTACTCCACGAGAATCATTTCTTCCCTGACTTAACATACAGTCAAAGCCCCATTGGGTATACACAGTAGTAAGGTCTGAGTCTACAAGATGCGTGTCTTGTAGGCAATAGATTGATGATTTTTTTTCTCGCAAATATTTAAAAACATCTTTACGTTTTTTATTGTCCCTTAATCCTCTGCAATTTAGAGATGATATTTTTATCGATGTAATATTTAAATACAAACAGTGGGTCAAAATCAATGTGAAACAGCGTGTCATTGACACGAAGGCTTGTGTCAAGGCTACATAAGCAAGGATATGGCATTATGAAGATGGGAATGAGTTCATTTAATATGGAAAAACAATAAATGCAAGCAACTGGACAAATGTACATTTTTCATTCAACACATTCACACAACACACTTACAACATACAAACCAGGACTAGTAAGAAAATATAACTTGATTCAAGTAGAATTAATTTCAACCACCTTTGTTAAAGAAATTGGCTTTTTATCGCATTCACACACTTAAGATTATATATAACTATAGAGTCTAGTCTGAAAGTAACATGGAACGACTCGCTCGCTGCCGACGTCAAACCGGAAATCGCTCGTATGTAATATCAGCACAGGGTAAATCCGTCCCGTGCCTATCTCAGTCAATGTTTTCCGGAATCATCGTAAGGAATAGAAAGAAAGTAAATAATCACTTACGTCTCTTTGATGCTCGTATTCTCTCTGCAATAACGTCATCTATGTCAAATTTCACCTTCCTTTCTGATCTGTTCACCTTTCCAAAAACACTGCCATTAAAGAACCAGCACGATTCTATCATATCATGTTCATTTAATCGTTCCATCAATTTACTGTTTTCACGTGTTACATCATCGGCAAGTCGGACACCAATATTGGCGGATTTTATGGTGGAACGCTGTTTGATGACACGGCTTTTTACATCCGAGTTCTTTAATTTAACGATTACTGGTCTCGGCTGGTTTGGCGCTCCAGGAATTCGATGAGCAGCCACGATTTCCTCCGGGAGTAAAGTAGTATCTGACTTGTCCTTGAGCAATTTAATGACCTCGTCTCCCGTATTCTCGCCCCTGACCTCCTGTAAACCGTAAACTTTGACATTGTTTTTCCGCGAGTACTGCTGATTATAATTGGCCCATCTCCGTGCTTCAGATGCCTTTTCAATAGCGGCCTCTGAAATATCTCGCAACTCGCCGATTTCCGCTCTCTTCGCACTTAGGTTTTCTCTCAAATCTTCATTTTCCAACCTCAATTTGTCAATTTCATCTTGCATTTTACTTCTTTCCTTTCTGTTTAAGTCATTAGCTTCTTTTATTTTGTGATCAAACTCCTTTCTCTGCTCCTTCATTAGTTCCTTAACCATGGAAGTAACTAAGTTTTTCAAATCATCCTTCTTTACTGTTGATTTTATGTCCGATCTAATTTCTTCTAGTTCTGATGTTTTCACAGTAGATTTGATCGCATTTTTAATTTCCTCCAAATCACTCAGAATTCGTTCGTTTTCATCACTGGTAGAACTGACGCTTGTATTACCAGTATTTTCACTGTGAGATCGAGTGGACGGTCTTTGTGTATTGACACCCTTCTTCGTGGTGAAATATTTTGATCGGGTCGTACATTTTCTGATGAGTACTCACTGCCAATCACAATACAAAATGTTTACTGATCAAAATCAAAATTTCAGATTTTTCATGAAAAAAATTCCGTCACGTCATAGAAAATATCTCCATGCATATGTCATTCAAATTCTATACAACTGCAATCACTAGTTCTGCCGTAATCGCCAATTTCTTTGGAGCTCTACATTATGCGTGTGATCACTTCAAACGCCATCTTGAATCTGGTCAATACATGCATATATAATCAAGTTAAGAAAGATCGATAAACGGACCAGGTTAAGATGAAATATTTCATTTTGGCTATTCATGTATAAACGTGAAAATACAAATATTACTGAATGAAGAATACCGATACATTTTTATTAATTATCTTTTATAGATACTCAGTTCACCAGTTGTTTTAAGAAGTGGATTGCATACGAATGTTCTATTTCTTATCGATGCGAATACTGGCCGCGACATCACTGTCCGGCTCTCTCTTACAATCACCACTGCTACTGTGAACATTACGATAGAGACCCCGTCTGGAATGTTGATCAATAAGTCAAGTACTCAAGAAACTAACGACGGCATATCCAGCATCCAGCTAGAAGGAGACAATGAGGTAAAAATACTTATAATACAATAAACAACAGATATAAATTGACAAATTAAGTGTCATATTGAACCGCCGTCGTTTATGAATATGACTTGTAATTTACATGAAATATTCGTCTTCGCTCCTGCAGATAAAGCAGACAACAATGCCATAATCATTTGAAAACTTTACTATATATCAACCTTAGTTTCGGAACTTTCGACTATAAACACTTATATCAAAAGCAAGAAAGTATCCCCAATATTTTGAGCAAACATAACAGTGAAAGTTCATTATTCAACATTCCGATTCCTTAATTGAATCTTCCTATAATATACTGCATACCAAAGCATCACAAGTCTCCTAACAAATTTCAATACATTGCTAATTCTAGCAACTGCTTAACTACAATTTTGCCTAGAAATCTGACGTCAGCACTGACGGCGATAAAGGAACACGTAGTAGCAAAGTATTGTGAAACTGTTTTAAACACGAATGATGTAAATGTATTTTGGTCTATTAGAAATTCAGGGGATGTGATTGACAAATGAAATTTAGAAATACGATTTCTTCATACTGCTTTTCAAATATGTACACCACGCTTTCTCCCGACAAAATTAATTATCACTTGTCCAAACTCATTAAATGGTGCTTTAATCGAGATGGGAAAGCTTATTTATGTTCATCTGAATCAAACGTTTCTTTCCCGCCTGAGAATACAAATCATATAGATCATGGACATGTAGCGACCTGTGTATTGCCTTATCCTACCTCTTGGACAAACTTTATGTAAGATTTGGTGGGAATCTCTAAAAGCAGGTTGTAGGGATCCCTATGGGTACATATTGTGCACCTCTTGTTGCATATTTATTTTTATACACGTATGAAAAGATCTTATCAAAAATCTTCAAAATCAAACAAATCATCAGGATGTAAAATGTTTTATTGGTACTTCTAGGTACCTGGATATTATTCTTACTATCGACAGTCCTGTTTTTTTTCAAAGAATACAGATATCATGCTGGGGATCCTTCCCTTTTCTTTTTCCACTAGAATTGATTCTAAACAAGGGAAATGTTACAAACACATAATCACCATTATTTGACCTAAATATCAAGATTGTTGATAGAGAGATTCACACAAGTGTATATGATAAAAGAGATGATTTTGAATTCAAGAAAGTAAATTTTCCCTGGCTTGACTTTGATGTTCCTAGATTACCGTCATACGGTATATACATTTCACAGCTCATCCGATATGCCAGCGCATGTACTGATGTTTTCAATTTTCATAGTGGAAATTTACAAATTACCAAGAAACTTTAGGTCTAGGTTTTCGCTTTTACAAACTAGTAAAGACTTTCTGGAAATTTTACAAAACCTATTGTCAACTTCTTTTGCAATTCGGACCCATACAAGCAACAGAGTATATTACTTTGGGTATTTCACAGCCTGCATTTTATGGTGACATAATTAACGAAATAAGAAGGATCAAAGGTAGATAGAGAAACCATCGAAAATGTGTCAGAATAATCAAACGCCTTATGTACCGTAGATATGATCCTAATGTCACCAGACGGACACTAGGCTTCGTACATGACCAATCTACAGTCTTGTACTCTGACTAACTTGCACACCGCCTGCTACTTGCATGGCAGATGGCCGTCCTAAGTCGGCTCCAGTTGCCCATTGGTCTCGTTGGTTTAAGTGCGGTCTTTTGTGTTTAATGTTTCTATGTTGTGAGTTGGTGTTGTTTGTCCCTATTATGTCTCTTTCTATGGATGTTTACTCTGTTTTTTTGCATTCGGTGTTTTGGATATTTGCTGTGGATGCTGCAACCTACTGTTGTTGGAGATACCCTACTTTTCTGTGAGTCATCACAAAGTTTCCATCGAACCCAATTCAGTATTTCATTCAAATAAGAAACTCCCTAATTTGCTACATGTAATAAACCTCAGATTTCATTGAAATGTATATCTCCATAGCTACAAGCCCATCGGTAAACCTATCTAGATCTTACCAAAGAATGATGTCTATGACTGATAAGAGATAATCTGCCTGTATTTTTCTAGACAGAATAACATGTTATCTTTCTTTCAATTTAACAATTTGCATTTTCTTAGGAAGGAGAATATCAGATACAGCTTTCTACGGATTCTACATTAGACATATCAGGAACAATACTGGTGACATCTAAACGGAAGAACTCTAGTACCACATATGAGACAGTAGAACTCACAGGGTGGCTGTCAGATAATATTTTTGATGTTCTTGGTATGAAAAGATTGTCGCTTTATGCTTCACTTCAGAAAGGATATGCGCCAATAGTTTATGGGAATGTCTCAGCCCTAATTGAAAATGGCAATGGAAATACCATGGAACTAAAACTGAAGGATGATGGCATAGGTATTTTTCGAATTTTTGATCTATTATCTTATCAAGAGTAATCCTGACATATACTTGATCGAATCATCTAAATATTTTAAACATATCGTTTTTTGATTCCGCTAACGGCAAAACCATAGGGTTATCTACGTTTTTAGCGAGTCGTGACCAATTTCAGGGGAGCTTATGACATAGCCTGATCGCCGTCGTCGTCGATTGCGTGGACAAAACTTTAACCTGCTAGTGGGCTATATCTCATGAAGTGTAAGGGGTACAGCTTTGATATTTCACATGTGAATACCTTATAACAAGACCTCATTTTCGACTTGTGATTTTGAACATAGCTTTTATTTGGATATGCTACTGAATCGACCCTACAGTAATTTTGGAGCCGCGCACTCTCTGTAAAATAAAAGCAGAAATTTAAATTCTAAAAATAACGCAAGATGGCCCTAGTGAAATTAATTTGGTCTGCTTATGAAGAGCACTCTGGCTGGAAGCATCACTGATGAGAATTTAATATTTGAAACACGTATCTGGTGCATGCAAATTGGTTTGGATTTTTTTTCAAGAAGGTATAGCGTTGGAACCCTTCCACAGTATTTTGATCTAGTTTCCTTAACTTTTAAAGTTTGACCTATTTTAGAAAAAACTTTAACCTGGGCTATATCTCATGTTCTTTAATGGGTAGGGCTTTTAAATTTCACATGTAGAATCCCCATTACGTGCCCTTTTATTTGAAATCTTTTTCGATAGTATATTTCCGTATCGGTATCGACAAGATGTGGATTTTAAAAAATTCGAAGGAACTTTTAGAACATCTTAAATCCACTAATTTTAGTAGAGTCCATTCGATATAAGCCTTTGACTTTTCGACACTTTACATTACAATCCCACATTCTGAATTGAATAAAATCTTAAACGTCTTTTAATTCAAAAGCATCATTTCAAACCTGACAAATTAACAGCATGGACCAGACATGCACGTTTCGGGTACTAAACCCTCGTCAGTGATCCTCAGTCTAAACAATGTAATATGGCCAAAACGTATGAGAATTATTATGTCCAAAAATGTACCAAAAGACCTAGCAGAATGGGTGGGATATGATGCTACAGGACCCACGTCTTAGAAATTTCAAGAAATTTTGTAACAGAAAATTTAAAATGCGTTGAAGACACAGACGATCAACCGAAGTTGATCGAACTTGGCTATATGTGCCCTCGGGGACTCTTGGTCCACCAGCAGTGACACTCACCAAGTAGTTCAAATGTAAAACGTCTTTAAATTCAAAAGCATCATTTCAAACCTGATAAATTTACAGCATGGACCAGACATGCACGTTTCGGGTACTAAACCCTCGTCAGTGATCCTCAGTCTAAACAATGTAATATGGACAAAAAGTATGAGAATTATTATGTCCAAAAATGTACCAAAAGACGTAGCAGAATGAGTGGGATATGATGCTACAGGACCCACGTTTTAGAAATTTCAAGAAATTTTGTAACAGAAAATTTAAAATGCGTTGAAGACACAGACGATCAACCGAAGTTGATCGAACTTGGCTACATGTGCCCTCGGTGACTCTTGGTCCACCAGCAGTGACACTCACCAAGTAGTTCAAATGTTTAACGTCTTTAAATTCAAAAGCATCATTTCAAACCTGATAAATTTACAGCATGGACCAGACATGCATGTTTCGGGTACTAAACCCTCGTCAGTGATCCTCAGTCTAAACAATGTAATATGGACAAAAAGTATGAGAATTATTATGTCCAAAAATGTACCAAAAGACGTAGCAGAATGGGTGGGATATGATGCTACAGGACCCACGTTTTAGAAATTTCAAGAAATTTTGTAACAGAAAATTCAAAATGCGTTGAATACACAGACGATCAACCGAAGTTGATCGAACTTGGCTACATGTGCCCTCGGGGACTCTTGGTCCACCAAAGACTCTCAAAAATTATAAATAATGCGTTTAAAAGCAAGAACAGCAATCGCAAATACAATTTTATAGTTGCTAACTATGACAAAACCTATTTTGTTAGAGAAAAGTCCGATTCTGAAAATACCTACACTGAAACAGAAAGTATTCAGATATTAAACTTCCTGATCGACAACATTTTTGGAGATGCTAACTCTTACAGGGCACCTGGTCTCACACCCATATCGGGAGTTCGCTTCTTTTCATGTGGTGGAGGGTTTTGTTTGTTTGCTTTGGTTCCTGTTTTTTCCTGATTTTGTATGCCTTCGGTTTATGATTTTCTGAATTATCGATGCTGTATATGGTGATATGGTGATTATCCATATTTGTCATTTTTGACAAATATACACATGGCTACTTTAAACATTATAAATATTGCAAGTTTATTAAGTTACCAATATATCATTTAAATCTATTTCGTAAAGGATCTGATGTAGAAGCCAATGATGGAGTATACTCAGCAAGTATTTTGTCATCAAGCATTACATCAACTGGAAGACATTTTGTTAAGGTCATAGCATCTAACTTGGAAGGAAAGGCTAAGCTCTTAGTAATGGATGAAGAACAGTCAGGTAACAAAAGTTTTTGGTTGCTGAATAAAAAAGAGGATTTGGAAAACTGATTAATAATCTTCATTTTTATCTCCGTAAATGGCAGTAGAGGGAGGGGCGAGGTGAAATTATAATGTACCTTTGAGAAAGGAGGGGATCTCCAACAACACCTAGTTGCAGTACCAACAGCAAAACACCCACTGTAAAAACACAAAGAAGACACGCACAGAAAGAGACGCAAATGGTACAAGGAACGCCAAATCACAGAGAAACATCAAACACAAATGACTACCAACTAGATAAACGTAGCCAAAATTGTTAACAGTACCGAACTCGAACTAAATACATGCTGTAATTACGAAACCATTTAAGGAAATCCCACATATTAATGATTTTGGGTTAATATCTTTACCTTTCACTCTATTCACATGTGAAATCACTAACAAACGCAATAACATATGCATACACATATGTTTAAACTAGCTGACAAATAATATACAAAAACAAAACCCAGCAATTTAGAGCGTCAAAGGTGAACGCATGGCAAATGTTCATTAAAAAAAGTCTTTCAATATTTTATTATAAAAATTATTTCAAAGGTTAAACGTGCGAAAACTAGATAATCACACATATGTAACATATTGAATTTGAAGACGTTTAATACGGTCAAACTGTCACAATACAAGTTGTAAAATTCGATACTTTTGATGATGAATACTCTTAAAATCATGCATTGACTGCTTCATGCGTTCTGTCTATCATCAGGATTTTAAATGAAAAACAACACTGATAGTGTTCAGTTAAAACTAATATCATTCATTTTTCTGTCGCCTGTGAAACATAGAAACACTTAGGGATCACTTTGTCCGTTGTGCGTCTCTCCGTTTGTCCGTCTGTTCGTCTTTTTGTCACACTTTTGATTTGTAAGTGAAAGGATAGATATATTACACATGTATATTCCTTGTGACAAGACCTTTCTACAAATACCATAATTTCTACCTATTATCCATGACCTAGATATTTGACTCACTTTCCAACAAATTAAGATTGACTGTATCTTTTGATTGGTAATCCTTGTGACAAGACCTACACATAATTTTCCTGCACATGCCATAATATTGGCCTAGTGACCTTGATCTAGATATTTGACCTACTTTTCAAAATAATTGTAATTGGTTATATCTTTTGATTGGTAAGTGAAATGGCTTTGATATGTCATATGTCTATGTCTTATGACGAGACTTTTCATTTGTGTATTCCTTGTGACATGACCTTTCTGTACATACCATCATTTTTACCTAGTAGATTTGATCTATATGTATGACATATTTTTCAAAAAATCATAACTGGCTTGATTTTTGATTGGTGAATAAATGGACCGATATTTCATATGTAAATTCCATTTGACAAGACATTCCTACTGATACTAATAATTCTTGCTTAGTGACCTTGGCCTACATATGTGATCCTTTTTTTTTTAAATAAGCCTCTTCGCAAGCGACACATTCATTCCTTGGATTACCTTTTTTATTGATAAGATACATTTCCAAGAGAATTATCTACCATCTAAAGAATGTATATTTTCAATGATATTAGCAAAGCGAAAACGTGAAAATTTTGATATGAATAATTTGATGTGATATTTAATTTAGATTTGTACGAAATAGTGCCAAAGGAAGAAAATGTTGTCAATTTTCAACGTGAGAAAGTGATAGAGGGCTTCTCCGTGAATTCCTCTTCAATCCCTCAGATCCAAGATGACGACATTCCCCCTTCACGGATCACTACTCTGTCCATTAGAAATTATTCAACCGTGGAACAAGTATTTACTCTAGAATGGGTGGCGCCTGGAGATGATTTTGAGTATGGTCAAGGTAATGCTTTGTTATCATATTATGTGTGTAATATATAACCTGGAATCAACCCAGCGGCTTCTTTATAATCAAAAGATCATATATAAAGGTTACAAGAAAGGAGGGGATCTCCAACAACACTCGGTTACAGCACCCAATGCAAAAACACAGAGCAGACATCCACAGAAAGAAAGGAGAGGATCTCCAACAATACTTCAAAACACTCAATGCAAAAACACAGAACAGACATCCACAGAAAGAAAGGAGAGGATCTCCAACAATACTTCAAAACACTCAATGCAAAAACACAGAACAGACATCCACAGAAAGAAAGGAGAGGATCTCCAACAATACTTCAAAACACTCAATGCAAAAACACAGAACAGACATCCACAGAAAGAAAGGAGAGGATCTCCAACAATACTTCAAAACACCCAATGCAAAAACACAAAGCAGACATCCACAGAAAGAAAGGAGAGGATCTCCAACAAAACTTCAAAACACCCAATGCAAAAACACAGAGCAGACACCCACAGAAAGAAAGGAGAGGATCTCCAACAATACTTCAAAACACTCAATGCAAAAACACAGAGCAGACACCCACAGAAAGAAAGGAGAGGATCTCCAACAATACTTCAAAACACTCAATGCAAAAACACAGAGCAGACACCCACAGAAAGAAAGGAGAGGATCTCCAACAAAACTTCAAAACACCCAATGCAAAAACACAGAGCAGACACCCACAGAAAGAAAGGAGAGGATCTCCAACAATACTTCAAAACACTCAATGCAAAAACACAAAGCAGACATCCACAGAAAGAAAGGAGGGGATCTCCAACAACACTAGGTTGCAGCACCAACACCAAAACACCCAATGCAAAAACACAAAACAGACATCCACAGAAAGAAAGGAGGGGATCTCCAACAACACTAGGTTGCAGCACCAACACCAAAACACCCAATGCAAAAACACAAAACAGACATCCACAGAAAGAAAGGAGGGGATCTCCAACAACACTAGGTTGCAGCACCAACACCAAAACACCCAATGCAAAAAAACACAAGGCAGACATCCACAGAAAGAGACGCAAAAGGGACAAGGAACGCCAACACACACAATGGAAACATGAAACATAAAAGACCACACATAAACCAACGAGACCAATGGGCATCCGGTGCCGATTTAGGACGGCCATCTGCCACGTAAGTAGCAGACGGTATGGTTATCCTGGATTAAGTGCGCACAACCCTCCCACTTTTCCGATTACCCAGGTATCGAAGAACGCACAATTTCGAGACACGACTGTATATGGACTGACTGTAAAATGATCAAGATCTTATTACTCAATTAAAGAACGGTTCGATTGTGTCTGGGTGTAATGTGTATGAAAAAACCCTAATCCTATTCATAAGTATTCTAATTGAGGAAAAGAATACGTTCGGTGATATCATAAAGAGCATTTTCTCTTTTTCTTTTTTTTTTTTCTCTTTTCTCTTTTTTTTTTTCTTTTCTCTTTTTTTTCCATCGATGATTTCTAATTATTTTGCCATGCTTTCTCGACTTGAGACTGAATAACTGATGGTTACTTCTATAATGTTTATCATGAGAAGAATTATAAAATGGCGTCAAAATTACCTGATAACGAAATTTCTATAGACCAAAATTTGTTTTAAATAATATCTAGAAATGCATAATTTTAGATGGAATAATTAAGAGCAGTTAATCTTGTAAATTGAAATTCACATGTGAGTTTCCAAACCTTATTCTCCATCCCGAATGTTATTTGTTAGACCACATAAGCTATATTCAAAACATAACAGCACCTAAAGTATTCAAATTCATTGTCCGCCAACACTATATCAAGAATATGCATAGTTTTCACACAAATCGTTATATCTTAAAACTGCCCAAACGAAACACCTTCCGTGAACTTGGACGTATCGTAAACTGAAACTTGCATTGCATGGATAGAACAAATGGATTTAATAATTAAGAAAAATCTGAAATAAAAATCATGGTTTTCCTTTTTCTAATATCCTAGTGTCAAGATATGACATCAGAATTGCTGAAAATTCTCAACGTCTGAGACAGGACCCTGATTCAGAAAATACGCTTCCTATGCCAACTAGACCGAAAATGGCCGGAGAGATAGAAATATTCATCATAAAGCCAAACAAATCAGAAGAGAACGTTACTTATTACATCGGTATAAGGGGGATCGATGAAATGGACAACTACGGGGAAATGTCTAACATTCTTTCAATCAGTGTCCTTACAGATCCACAATGGCTGTCAGAGTCTGATACAGATCAAGAGAGCGAAGGATTGTCCTTAGTCCTCATCGTTTTAATAGCAGTCGGGGCTTTTGTTTTTCTTCTTGTTGTCATTATTTGTTTCCGTAAATGTCAGGGAGGCACAAAACAAGATCCAAAACAAGCAAAGAGCTTTACAAATAACGCATATGTAGTTTAAAGAAGGTGCAGCGTTGTAATGGAATTAGCAAGAAAAATATGGAGAAAAAAATCATATTTATTTTAGTATATAACATATTACTGATATCAAATACTAATTTCACATTTTCTTGGTAAAAAGAAATAGATATTCTAACTATTTAACAAACATTAATGTATACGCATGTAGTATAATATCGACCATATCATTACCAAATTACTATAATTAAATATTCAAATTTGTCATCTTTATAGATAGTACCACTATAACAATGAGATGTTATGATTCATTCCATAAATTAATTAATATAGATGTCGCCTGTGAATGTTTGGGGACCAAACGTATTGATGATACATATGTGTAGTCTTTTGTGTTTGTTGTTTACATGTCGTGTGTCTCTTTTCCGTCTCGTGCTGCACTCGTCTTTTGTATTTTTGCATCGGGTGTTTTGGTGTTTTGCTGCAACGGGGTCTTGTTGGAGATCTCCTCCCTTCTTCTATGAGATGGAGAGCTTTGTATCTTTTATGTTTTTCTTTTCTTTTGAACAAGATTGTGAATGTTTTAAAACAATTTGGTGGTATCAATTATGTGATATAATTTATAATGTTAATTTTTCATTATTTGGCCAATGCAAGTTCTCTTTCTTCAATAAATTGTCTCTGATATATACGTTTTGACATCTTCTTCAAATTGTACACTTAGACAATCAACATATTATTATCTATTTATGTTCGAAGGGGACAGATAAATTTTCCGTCATTTTACTCACTGACCTCTATAGGGTTAACATCTCTAATTGGTATCTTATTGGTTCCTTTTTAATCCTTTTACCCCTATCAATTTTCGATTGACAGTCTTCGACAGATTAGATTCGGGTATGACATTAGCATAATAAAAGATCACCTGTCGGAATGTTTTGGTGTAACAAGCCACTCGCAGACGGCATTATCTTCAAAGAAGGTATACCAAGCTTACGTCACTCAGGTATGCATATAAATGACCGGGTGGTTGCCAATGTTATTATTTGTATTTATTATTTATACATTATAGTATATAAACAGAAGACGCTGAGTGTCTTCCTCGGCATCTTGTATAGTCCCACAAGGGGTGCTATCTCGGTTCCTTTGGTTTGTAGATTTTTAATACCAGAGTAATGATTTTAGGGCTAATTATTTGATGCAAGCTTTGACCTGCAGTGCATGTGAGTATTTGTGTCCAGCTGCAAGAAAATCTTACTTGTTTTGAACACGTTTAATTGTGTTGTCAATTCTATGTTATGCTCTTTATAGAACCATTATAACGTATAATATATATTGTTTTGCCTCGGACTAGTTTGACCCAATGGGAATGCTTGAATTTGGTCATGTGACTGCCCGACAAATTCTTGTGGAAAGTCAGTTTCAAAAATTTGTAAGGCAATGGCCGACAATTAGCAAAACTGGGTAAAACTTTACAGCACTATTCTCCTGAAATGGTCCTCGACAAAACAAATCAGTTATTAGGTTTGTTACTGACCTTACACGGAAATCTGTCGGGTTGATAAAGCCCATAGAAGGCTCGGCGCAAGCGCCTCGCCTTCTATGGGCTTTATCAACCCGACAGATTTCCGTGTAAGGTCAGTAACAAACCTAATAACTAATATTGATAAAGCGTTTTTACACTCATAACTAATATATATATATATATACAAAATGTACATAAAAAAACATTCACATTTATAAATCGTATATTTTTGTTGTCAAATCTATTTTGTTCCTTTTATAGAACAATTATAACGTACATCTGTATATGCATATATCAAGCATTGCGGACCATTATTAGGCCGCCCTAAATAAATTCTACGTTTAACGTCCAGGTTCAATCTTCAAACCTACGAGGGAGGGAAGAAAATGAAAATCAAACGAAATATTCAACCAAAATCTTGATTCAATAGAAATTAATAATTACACATTAAATTGATTTAAAAATTACATTGTGACCTCTTTCATGAAATGACACGAAAACTTATAAGCAATATATAAAGATAATTATGCAGAATAAGGCTGAGACAGATGGAAACTTGCCCATTCTCTGAAGTTAATGTAACTGGAACATGACAGTATGTGTTGCCATATGAAACAAAATGACCATAGGATATCAGCTCGCATTAGGAGGAATATTGGGGTTACAAAGGGAAGGAACAGAGCCAAGGACTTAATAACTCTTGCTTAGAATTTCGCTCTTCATATACCGTCTGACCAAACATTTTCGCTATATTCGCGAGTGCTTTGGAATCGCGAAAATAAATTCCCGCGAGAAGTTGTCTTAGATAAGGTATATCAAAAATTTATATAAGTTACAAGCTGTTCTTATTATGTATGTGCAATACTTTTTTTCTAATTTAACGTTAAGAGAAGTGCATATAGTGTATTCTCATATAGAACAAACTAAAAATTAAATAATGAAAGGTACAAAACAGTAGAATCATGTGTTAATATTTGTTCATAACTTAGGAATCGCAAAAAAATCGTACTTGCGAAAATAAAGACCCTATTTTATCATAAAATCGCGAAATTTGGTACTCGCAAAAATTTCTGGTTATAGGGTATTCATTATTTGGATTTCGTCTCTTTCGGCTCCGAGCAAAACTGACGATACATTGATGATTAATGTTTTGTTGAAATGATTAATTATTACGATTGAGCATATACATGTATTTCACTATGGCAATATCAGAAAGATCTCTGCATCGAGTTTTCTCAAGAATAGTACACCAATATTTCATTTTTTTAAAAGTTAATCACTAGCAGTTTAGTAGCTTTTTTACGCTTTCTTCTTAAACAAAAAAAAACAGCGTTGTTATCATTCTTATGCTTAATAAAAATGTCAGTTAAAACATTTGTTTTCCCTTGTTCAGTTATTTTTGTTTCTATTAATTTTGCGATACTTTAAAATCCTGTCAAAAGGAAGAGCGCAAGAGAGTCGCAAGCAGCGCCTTATCATCGCCTTGACTGTGGCGTGTGAAGCTCGTAAAAAAGTTCCCGACGAGGGGTTTGACAGTAAGTGTTTTGAATATTTTCCCTGACATGGTCGCCATAGCACTTTCTATATAGACATAACGTTAGACAGTGTATGAATTTTATATATTGTTTGATTTTCGTGCTTAGACATCGACGGCGGGTGTGGCTAACCAACAGAGGACGCTTACTGCTCCCGGGCACCTGATCCCACCTCTAGCTTACTAGGGGTCCGTCGATGCTTAATTTTGTGCTCTATTGTGAGTGCTATTGAGATCATCGTCAGGATCTTCTTTAACTCATTCGCAATGGACTCTTTGGAATCACTTAGGACACACAACCCTGATATTTGATTTGAGCATGCACAAAACAGTCGCCTTGGAAAAAACTCCATCAATTTAGATCGCAGTAGTATCGTAGTAGCAGCGCAATGAGGTTTCCTATAACGCAGTAAGAGCGCTGAGAGATTATAATAGAAATGTAAGGTATGTTTGAGACTACACTGTATCTCTATCGTGCTTCCTCGGAGTTGTATGAGATTGCACTGCGTGGTTACCGCGTGTTCACTGCGATAACAGCGATACTACTGCGTTTCTACTGCACCTACTACACTTTGAAATTAATGTTTTGGATTTTGGATTGAACTTCCTAAAAAGAACATTTTAGGTTAAGGTTTTCGCTTTCACAAACTATTGAAGAATTTCTGGAAATTGTACAAAAATTATTGTCATCTTCTTTTGAAAGTCGGATCCATACAAGCAACAGAGTATATTACTTTGGGTATTTCACAACCTGTATTTTATGGTGACATAATTAACAAAATAAGAAGGTTCAATGGTAGACATAATTACCATCGAATGTGTTACATGTAGGATCAAACGCCTTTTATACCATGGATATGATCCTTCTGTCACCAGACGGACACTTGGCTTGGTACTTGACCAATCTACAGCCTTGTACATGTACCAGCACATTCTTTAGGAAGGTAGGACCCCGACCACATGTTCTCTCTAATCTCGGTCGGACTCCCTCTATGCATGAGATAGCTTCAGTCGGTAGAACAAGGACAGTATTCCGTATGCCTTCTGTTTTATCTATCTGTGTGTTTCTCGGGCCCTTCCAGTATGCTTTCTTTTTGTATGTTCATCTTACAGTTTGGAAGGAACAGACAGTGTGTTTATCCGGATTACGTGCGCCGATGACGCATGTCGGCTGTAGCGAGCTTATGCATGTGATCACCCGAGGAGTCCGACTTACATTCAGAGAAGACAGGTAGTCGGGGCCCTGTCTTCTCTAAAGATGTTTGGAAAGGGCCCGTCATAGTGGTACAATGCTGTAGATTGGTCCAATGATGCCATACTTTCAACCAGCAAACACTAGGCAATCGGTACGATATGTCAGAAAAATTCTCAGACATAGTCTGCTATAAAAGATACTGTATCGGTGTCACCCTCGTGGTCTCAAAGTCGTGCAGAACCATCGGAACTCCTCCTTGATTACATGATTTTGAGCCCAAACAGATGGAATCGATCTATTTCTTTAGCAGACCATGAGATAGTCTTATGGTCTTGCTTTCTTTGGAGGTCAAATTAAGATTTACGCTGGTATTTGAATTATAAGTAAATCCAATGTATTTCTATGCGCATCAATAGGAAGAATATTCTATGTACACTCTATGTAAAAATCATGCTAACGCAAGATCACACAGTCAAATGGAGGGTTTGGTCTTGGTGAAAACAAGTCATCTTTAATAAAAGTAAGTTAATTTATCCGGATATAGTTAGCAGCCCCCCCCCCCCCCTCCTACCCATGCAGAGCATCCGAACAGACGGACAGATGAACGAGGAATTGTTATTTAGACACAAACGCAATATAACAATGTTTTTGCATATTTCAAAACCATCGATTTAATTTCCTCAAGGAGCAATACATAACCTAAATATATAATAGTGTGCTCATAACGATTGTACGGTGGTTAGTATGTAAAAGTCTTCGAAAATAAGTATATCTGATATGTGAATGAGAGCACAAGGATTGAAAAATTAGAATTGAAAATTTTAAGATCTTGGACAGAAATAGGCACACAAGGAGAACGTAAATGTTTACAGATATAATAGGATTTTAAAGAGTCTAATATGTGAGAAAAACTGTATTTTTTCATAACATGATCTTGTTTTACAATTCATCTTATCTTAGTACTAAACATAATTACGGATCTACATAATAAACAAAATTTACTTCTTCCAAAGAGACTTTTGCAAAACAGATAAATTTAGATACAGCTATTGATTCTTCCTTAGCAGTTTGCCATACTATCAAGAAGATTATTCACCGCATTGTCTTGCTGTACTGCCATGGGTATCAAAGGTACCAGTTCAGCATTGAACGCCAACCGAAAAGACTCCGGAAGTTGACAAAAATGTTCATCATACGTTGTATCGGAAAAGCAAACGACATATGCTTCATGATATAAAGTATCGGTGAAGTCACTACACAACGATACGTCAGCCAGAAAAACTGAAGTCATTAGATAACTTTGAAAGCATTTGCGTACGTCTCTAATCCAGTTATTGCTTGAACAATTCTGATTCAAAGACTTGCCAGCAAACCACAGACATTGTTCATGAAGCTCTGTCATGGCTTTTTTTACATTGTCGCAGGTGGAGAATCGGCTTGGTACACAGGAACTGAAAAAATCGCAGTTGCCTTGAGGAGTAAGACACCAATTGGGAAGTTGTGTCTCAGTATCAGTATTACCTGACGTGCCACAAATACATTCGCTTGTCACTTCGGCTGTGTTTTGATCGCCATATAGTTCTGCCATACATGTGAGATAGCAATACTCCCTACAGGTATCGGCACATCTTCTTGTGTTATTTGTTCTTGCCAATACGTCAGCAGCGCTTACGCAGTACGTTATTTGAAAGTCGTCATAAGGTGGCATTTTGACACACTGCTGGTAAACTCCACCAGATTGTGGGTCACAAGTGTAACTGTTCATGTTGAAACCTATAATGAATGATGTTCAAGATGACATGAGATTTCGAACCTACCAAAATAAAATTAGAAGAAACAACTTCGTTTTTTGTTCAATATCATACGGTTAATCAAACTTCTGAAAATGTACATGACAATTTTTGCACAGACTTTTCCTTGATGAAATGATAACGCGATGAATTTTTCTCTAAAAGTTGGATATGGTCTCGTGAAGTTATTTTATGGAGAGCGAAGTTTGTCGTTAAATGGTCTAAAAGTGTACCATTTCAATATCTATGGTAGATAAATAATTTTTGGCGAGGTTGTTTTATAGACGTTTTTATGTACGATGACTCGCGAATTCTATAAATTTCGAAAAAAAGCTATTTACCAATACACTGTTTTCAAATGTGTCACACACTTAAGTCAGCTTTAGCATGTTTAGGAGGCCACAAAAGCGACAAATAGCTTGCAAAAACTTTGCATTAATGAATTATTACGAAACATATAGGAAGCCACGTCTATTTTATTTTTTTTTGAAAATTCACAAAGTTAAAATATAGGAAAAAAAACCTATTAACTCATAAGTTGAGATCCTACTCTAATCTAATATACTCAGCTACGTATTGAACTTTTATCTAATATATTGACTTGATGCGATTTGATAAGCATGCTAATACCATGCTTGAACTGCCGAGAATACAGAGAAGAATGAGCCAAGAATATCAGCAAAAATATCTGAGTCGTCTCAGAAAAAAAAGATTGAACATGTATACCCTTACACTTACATGTATACCAGAATAGCATGGACCAGACATGCACATTTCGGGTACTAAACCCTCTTCAGTGATCCTCGGTCGAAACAGTGTAATATGGCCAAAATAATCATCATCTCAAATAAATCATTTTTAAACGAGTGAAAATTTAAAAAAAAATTGTACCTGCAACGGAAAGTATTACGCATCTCTGCTCGCTCGTATCTCTGCAAAGAAAATTTATGATTAATTCAATAATGCCTTCAGAAAATTGAAGTTTTTCAACCCGTTACCTCCTAGAACTATATTTCAAACTATTATGCATGCACCAGACACGATTGTCGGATAATTAAAACTCATCAGTGGCACCTCAAGCTGAAGTTATTTCCTGACACAGTCGATTTTAGAGCCATCTATTTTTTTTTTTTTTTTTTTTGGTTTGTTTGTGTTTTTAATTGGTGAATCTACTTTTTAAAGAGTGCGCGACTTCAAAATTCCATTAGGTTGAATCAGTAGGTTATTTAAGTACAGGTCCAGGTAAAAATCAGGCAGGGGTGATAGATGAAAAAAAATTTGCAGAACTTTTCATTCCTGTTTTGAGACATATGATCGGTACAAACAAACAGAATGAAAGTAGTTTGGCAAGATTATTAGTGAAGCGATATATTCACCCAATATCTAAAAAAGGATTATATAGAGAGAAAATGGCGTGAAAATTATCCTTATTAAATTTGGAGACTTTTAACCCTATAAAATTCAACACAATTTGATACCCCTATTACTTTCTTCGCCCTCCAAGAATGAGGAAAATGTCTTCAGAACATCAATTTGGAGGCTGATCTGAACACATTTAAAAGGAAAAAATCATCAAAAAGATTAAGGTTTTTGAACTGCCTGATCTATACGTGGACCTGTTCTTGAATAAAAGCTACTACCAGCAAGAACATCAGAGGATTGGTGTATGGATGTAAAATCGTTTTATAACAATGATATTTTAGAATTAAACTTAGTTGTCTGGGATGTATCACTGGGTTGGGTGCACCCCCCCCCCCCTTGATCCTCCAAAACCGGACTAACTTTGTAGCATTTTTTTGCGCTCTTTCAGATAAAAATTTGTCTCATGGAAATTTCCATTGCAAAAGTGGTGTTTTTTGGGAACAACATGTTTTTTTAGTCAAAAATCACTGAAAATAGGAAAAGATTATAACTTTTATATGGTTGATGTTTTTAAAAATTGAAAAGTGTGAATATATAGTGTATTTGATGCTCTTTCAGATGAAATTAAAAATTAACAGAGGATACTTCAAATACATATGATGTAGAGGACAAACTATGATATACCCAGGAACTCTTTAGAATATAAATAATAACGCCTGATTTCATAGTAATGAGGATTTCCAGATATTAGCGATTTTTAAATAAAAATCGAGACTTTCCACCCAAAATAGCAAGATAATCAAAGAAATCTCTTCTAACTCATTTAACTTGATCACATTTATGCCATCCAGTTATATGAAACCATTCCAGTGTTGATTCAATAAAAAATGTAAATTTAAAAAATATCAACAGAAATAAGTGAATTTTTCACATAAATAAGTTTTTTTGCCCCAAAAGAAGATAAAAATTAAATTTCAGTTATCAAATAACATTTCTATCCATTTATGATAAGAAACAGCATAATATCAAAGCTAAAACATATCAATTTAGGCAAATTAAAAGAGCTTGTACTTATTTTCTCAAAATAAGTGGTTTTTGGATAAGAAATGCATATTTTACCCAAAAATGATTGTTTTAATTAATCATTACATTTAATTTCACAATCATCTGACAAGATGATTACTTTCTATAATGATTATGGCTTTAAATGTATAGTTTTAGCAAAGAAAATGAATTGATAAAAAATTTCCAGAAATCTGTAATTTTTAGACTAAAAACAGGCATTTTCCCCCAAATTAAGTAGAAAATATACCTTTAATGTTTCATACATGTAATTTATGAGTGAACCTAAATAATTACAGTTCAAAATACATTCCTGCTATTATTTCAAGAACTTCTATAGATTCAATAAATATTCTCCAGAAATCAGCTATTTTCAAATGAGAAATACGTTTTTCCCAAAAAAACACTTTGATTTTGAATGAAATGTTAGTAATACATATATAATCTGATAGAGTGTGAAATGTTACACTAGAAAATAGCTTTCAATCATTGCTTTCATAACAATTAAGGGTTTTCTAAATAAATATACAGAAATCTGAGATTTCTTATTGAAAATACAGGTTTCTGTATAAAATAATTGATTTCGAGAATTTAAAAAAAAGAAGAATATGAAATATATGTTATTTGAAAATGAAGACTGTAAAGATGTTTTTTAAATCATCATTGAACGAGCATATGCAATATTGAGAAGCTGAGAAGCAGAAATCAATTTAAATTTCCTCAAATTTCTGTGAATTTTGGCAAAAATTCGATTTTTTACCCCAAAACACAAAGTAAAAATAGGAATTGGAACTTGCAACTTATTTCATCTGAAAGAGCATCAAAAATACTATATATTCACACTTTTAAATTTTTTAAAACATCAACCATATAAAAGTTATAATTTTTTCCTATTTTCAGGGATTTTTGACTAAAAAACATGTTTTTCCCTCAAGACACCACTTTTGCAATGGAAATTTCCATGAGACAAATTTTTATCTGAAAGAGCGCATAAAATGCTACACGTTAGGCAGGTTTTGGAGGATAAAGGGGGGGGGGTGCACCCAACCCAGTGATACATCCCAGACTGTATGTTCGTTGTCTCCTCCTTTTCTCTCTAAAACACATACATGTACATTATATTCCTCTTTTTTATATGCGTTTATATATATTACCCATTGCTAGTCTTGACAGAAAAGCAAAATATATGATCTCCTTCTTGTTCCGACGTAGGTGTCCATGTCACATTACTGTACCATTCTGTTCCTGTAGAAGTTAGTCTTTCCGGAGAGGTTGTTACCAAATTCGTAGGTGGTGACAAGGTATTAAGTTCCGTTATGCTACAAAACATAAACAATGGAATAAACATATAAAACAAAGGAATGACTCGGCATACTTATTCCAAGACTGAGGTACATAACGCAATACTAAATTTCTATTTCTAAAATACATAATGTGATCTCGGACCGGTCCCGGTTGCAGCACCAACAGTAATGCACCAAAGCCCCTCATATGAAGTAAAGGAGGGAAAAGTGAAAACACAGATGGACAATCACAGTACAACAAAGGAGGGGATCTCCAACAACACCAGGTTATAGCACCCACAGCGAAACCCCAAAACACTGAATGCAAAAACACAAAACAGACAAGCACGGAAAGAGACGCATAAGGGACAAGGAACGCCAACGCACAACACAGAAACATCGAACAACCTCCTCACTGTAAGATGACCACACACAAACAAGACCGCAATACGCGGGGGCCCAAGCAACGCAGATGAATATGTAAATGGATATATAAAGAGGGCGTACGTAATACAATTCGTGCTCTGTCGCCGCGAGTAAGAGACGCAAAAGAGTCATATTACATAGAAACAAGAAACATAAAAGACTACACATAAACCAACAAGACAAATGGACAAAAGTTAAAGATGTAGAATTAGATTTTATAAGTCTTTCTTGAGTGTTTGTTGCCAAGTTGGTTGGTTGCTATAGATGTGTTAGACCCATATACTGCAATAATCAAAGGGTTACAAAGCATGAAAATGAGTCACAATGATTCTGATTCTGAACGTAATATTGATGGATGATATTCTGTCATAGACCATTTGAACCATCCAACCAAGGATTGTGCTCTATGTCTTCCGACATGGAAGTAACCGGATGTGACAGTTCTACCGAATTGAAGCGGCGGGTGTTGCATGCAAGCAGGAGATTCTTACTCTTCCTGGGCACCATGTCTCACTCCCATATCGGGGGTTCGCTTATTTTCATGTGGTAGAGGTTTTTGTTTGTTTGCTTTGGTTCCTGTTTTATTTTGATTTTGTATGCCTTCGGTTTCCGATTTTCTGAATTATCGATTTTGTGCTGTATACAGGGATATGGTCATTATCCATATTTGTCATTCAATGGGTCAACTTGAGAAGATTTCATTGGAAAAATCCGTCTTGATTCTTAGATTGGGTCAAAATTCAAGGATTTTCTACGAAAAGACGTTAATGACGTCACAAAAAAATATCGCGTGTTTTCAATATTTCATGGTAAAACGAAATCAAGATTATTAGCGATAGTGATAGTATATGAAAATCCTCTCACGGGTTAAAATTGTCTGATGTAACCTTATGGCCTCTCCCCCACGATAATTATGCAAATTAAATATTCATATAATTGAAGAACTTTAATATGAAAATTGCTTACGTGTGTTGACTATAGTTAAAGGGGAATCACTATAAGTAAATGATATGACTTTAATGTTCGAACTTCACATTAAAACAATTAATTTTAGTTTGTAAATTCTGTTATCTGTTGAATTTGATTCCCACGATGCTAAGAACACTGCAGTAATTGGTACACCTGCAAAAGCTACTTAAATTAACGTAAGAGTGAATAAGAAGCCAATTTCAAAAATTTCTTTTTAATTAAAATGCAATATATTTATTGATGAAAAACTATCCATTTGAATTTGACATGATTATTGCGCGTGTATCCATTCATATTAATGGTTGAACGCTAAAAGCTAAAAAACTGTCACGATAATGAACAATTCAGGCTTGACCTTAGGTCGATTTAATTGCCATTCGAGTATATGTATTTCAAGCCGTGACCAGCGCTGCGTATCCGATAACCTAATTAACCTGGCGGCTTACAAGTAAACTTTCTTATGTAACATAAGGACCAAAGGGAGCCACATCGCTCACCTGAGTTGCAGACAAATGAATCATAGCGGACAGTTTTTGGAGGCCCTTGAATACTAACTTCCTGTAAGGTTTCGTGATATTCTATGCAGCGGTTGCAGAGAAGTTGAAAATGCGTCCGCCAATCAGAGCTCTTGACAGCAATATTTGTCGACCAATCCGCATAGAAAAAACCAAAAAAAAAAACCCCACAAATTTGGTAAAGGACCATGCATACTTCCTTCCTGTAAGGTTTCATGAAATTGGAGAAGTGGAAATTGCTCAATCCAACCAGAGCCAAGGATGTAGAACGATTGGCACAAAACAAATTCGCAGTAGAGGACATTTATCACTTGCTTCCTGTAAGGTATTGTTAAATTCTGTGAAAAAGTTGCAGAGGAGAAGTTTAAAATGCGTCAGCCAATCAGAGCACTCGGCAGCCATATTTGTTGACCGATCACCGTGAAAAACAAAAATGTGGTAGAGGACATTGATTCCTTGCTTCATGTAAGATTTTTTCAACTGCCGTGCAACAGTTGCAGAGGAGATGTCGAAAATGTAAAATATTTTTGACCGTCGCACGCAAAACACAAACTCGGTAGATGACATCGAATACTTGCCTCCTGTAAGTTTTCATGAAATTCTGTGCATTGGTCCCAGATGACAAGTCAAAACTGCGTCAGCCAATCACAGTTCTTGGTGGTTATATTTGTTGACCGATCACCATGAAAAAACACAAACTTCATGGAGGACCTTGAGTACTTCCTTTCTATTAGGTTTTTTTTTAATTCTGTGCAACTGCTGCGGAGGAGAAGTAAAAGATGATTCAGCCAATCACAGCCAAAGGCGGCCATATTTGTTCAACGATCGGTACGAAAACACAAACTTGGAGGTGGACCTTGAGTATTTAGCTCCTGTAAGGTTCCATTCATTTCTGTGCAGCGGTTGCAGAGGTGAAGTTGAAATACCCTAGCCAATCAGAGCCCTCGGCCGCCATATTTGTTGACAGATCGGCACATTGTAGACGACTTTAAATTTGAGTACTTGCTTCCTTTAAGGTTTTGTAAAATTCTGTGAAACGCTTCCATAATCCAATCTGAGCCGAAGGCGGCCATATTTGTTCAAAGATCTGTACGAAAATTACAAACTTGAAAGAGGACCTTGAGTATTTTGTTCCTTTAAGGTTTCGTTAATTTCTGTCCAGTGATTGCAGAGGAAAAGTCGAAAATTCGTCAGCCAATTTGAGCCCACGGAGGCCATATTTGTTGACCGATCGTTCAGCGAGAAAAAATTTGGTAAATGACCTTGAGTAATTGCTTTCTGTAAGGTTTTGTGATACTCTTTGCAGCGTTTGCAGAGGAGAAATCGAAAATGCATTAGCTAATAACGCCTCTCGGTCGCCATATTTGCAAACCGATCGGCAGATATAATACAATCTTGGTAAAGGACATTAAGTACTTGCTTCCAATCAGTTTTCTTTAAATTCTGCACAGCGGTTGCAGAGAAGCCGAAAATGCGACAGCAAATCAGAACCCTCGGTGGCCATATTTGTTGACCGATCTGCATAAGAAACACAAACTGCGTAGAGGTACTTGCTTCCTGTAAGGTTTCTCTTAAATTCTGTGCAGAGGTTGCAGAGGAGTTGAAAATGTAAAAGAATACAATTACGCCGAACGGCGGACGAACGGACGAACGAGGGACGGCACGCCCTTTTTATAGCTCTCTTGAGCTTCGCTCAGCTGAGCTACAAATAAATTGTTATGAAAACATGTCCGTGTAAATTTCTCCAGGAAACGATTCATTCCTGTGAAAACACGTCCGAGTAAATGCACAAAAGTCGCTTATGTCGCCCGGACTAACGTGACAAAATAACATTTGATCTGGACGTCCTTTCCCGAAACTACCGTCCGGATCCGGAACGCGAATTTCTTGATTATCGGATCATGTTTGCACTTTGCACGTTTGTTCCCCGAGTAATCGTACGGAGTAACGAATTAATTCCAGACTTAAGAATCATCACATCACTGTACTAGGCACGCCGTTTCTTAGTCAGTTTAAGCGTGCTCTCATACGGCTATGAACAACATGTAGCGCTTTTAATAAATTTGAAAAAAGAACTTTATTTTGACTTCCGTATACGGTTTTCAAATTGAAAGTTTAATATAGGGCACATGTAGCCAAGTTCGATCAATTTCGGTTGATCGTTCCTTCAACGCATTCTAAATTTCTGTTATCAAAATTTCTTGAAATTTCTAAAACGTGGGTCCTATAGCATCATATCCCATCCATCCTGCTACGTCTTTCGGTACGCTTTTTCGACATAGTAACTTTCATACTTTTTGGCATATTAATTTTTTTTAGATTTGAGGATCACTGACGAGGGTTGAGTACCCGAAACGTGCATGTCTGGTCCATGTTGCAAATTTATCTGTGCTTAAATGATGCTATTCAATTTGAAGACGTTTACACATACAACGCGAACTACACTCATAACCTATTGGTCCATAGGCCTGCAGTGATAATGACTCGTTACATGACAATGCCCAGCCAATGAAAATGGAGGGGATCTCCAACCAGACCCTGCTGCAGTACCAACAGCAAAACACAAGAACACCCAATGCAAAAATACAAAGACTAACACAGCAAGAGACGAAACAAGAGCCCCAGGGGGCACAACGCTCACCTGATACCCATGCACGCTCTAATTGACATACTGACATTGAATACTGATAGTGCCAGTACCAGGATTTTAGCCCACAACCTTTCTAAAAAGATTTTTGCCGGATGCAGAGAAGTTTTTTTTTTCAGACAACCTTTGAAAGTACAAAAAAGAAAAAATAGCCACATTTCAAAACAATAACTTTTTTACTGATTTGAAAAGACGGATAAAGTGGTCCAACGTCATATGCCCAGCTAGTATAGTTCAATTATGCAACATCAAAAATAAAATCATATTGTACATTAATGTGCAGCAGAAAAAGAATAAAACAATGAAACGATTTCATAAATTAAGTTTATTTAAAATTGAACACAAAACCTTTCATTGTTGATAGCTTGCATGCCAGAAATTATAAAGCCTGTGTTTGTGAAACGAGAATGCCCCCGGCGGCATCTTTGTTAGTATAAAGGCCATTTTCTGTTAAGTATGTGAGAGGTCAGGGTCAGCGCAATATTGGTATCAATGGAAAGATCTTGTCACAAGGAATACACATGTAAAAATTGAAACCTCTATCACTAACCATTCAAAAGTTATGCCCAATGTTAAAAAGTTTTTGAGAAGTACGTCAAAGGTCAAGGTTATGGTCACGAGGTCAAAAATTTTGGTATCAATGGAAAGGTATTGTCACAAGGAATACACATGTGAAATATGAAACCTCTATCACCAGCTTCCATTTAAAAGTTATGCCCACTGTTGAAGTTTTTCGGAAAACAGACAGACAAACAGAAAGACGAACAGGCCAAAAACTATATGCTCCCGAATGTTTTATTCCAGGGGCATAAAAAACAAAGACTTTTCGGTTTTCCCTTTATTCATATTAAAGTATACTGAAATCTATGAATGCTTTTGAATAGTATTGATTTAATCTCAAATACATGAAACGTACAGTTAAAATCGTTTTAATTCAATATTTATCAATTCAAGTGAGTTGTGCTGCTTGTGCAGAAATTGGGCCAGCTTGTTTTCCAAAAAGCAGTGTATGGTGTATCAAACCTCATGACCCAGTGAAGCCACTTGAACAAATAATTTTCAGTGAATATGCTGAAATGCAGCGCTTCTTGCCTATGCATATTTCAACAGGCGAGAAGGAGCGTCGCATTTCAGCATACGCTGTTCAACAACTCAAGTGATTTCTCTAGGTTTCGTAGTTTGAAACAAATTAAAAGGCCCATGAAATTGTTAAGGTTGTCCAACTAGCAGACCTACAACATCGTTATTTACTGTTAAAAATTGTTTTACCTCATCAAAGGTCTGTTACACGGACAAGTTGTTAGCGGAGAGAGTTCATGAAATGTATCGGTTGCATAGGATTTGCCGACAAAAAGTTATTTGGTCCGATAAAAACTCATCATGTATCTATTATTTGAACAGATAAAAATTCCCAAATGTCTTATCACAGGAACCTGTCATTTTATGAGAGAAAATGTTTTATTATTCACAACCTCAGGCCTCTGTGTTCCTCTTAGAAATATTATACATACAAGATGTCGAACACAGTGGCTTATGGTTGTAAATAATAATTTATTTACTCTAAACAACAGCTTTCTGTGGTCCAACATTTCATAGGAAGATTTCAGGAACTCTGAACTGAATTATTTATTTCAAGAATTTCAGATATTAAATGTCCTATGCATTCTCAAAATCCGGAGGAAGAGATTACTCATTAGACGTTTCTTCAAGAAATCAGTCCGTAAATTACTTCATCTAAGAGAGTCTAAGACAGAGGAAATTCGAGCAAACTTTATGCATGATAACAAGTTGCAAGTGTTCCAAGTACATGAATGATAACCATTATGAAAGTGTTCCAAGTATAATGCACATTTCATTAAATAAAAATCTATTCCGTTTGCACTGTATCTCCTGAAATGTATCGCAGTACTAAAGGTATCACATTTCTACATGGGGAATCCCCTTCAGGTGTAATCCAAGGAAATCGGTTTAGCGGGGAATCCCTTCAGTTTTGACTGGTGAACAGGGCAGAATAAAAGGTGTCACACCATTGGTCAAAACTATTGAAAATTTAAAAATAGCACATGAAATCAATGTACCATTCCCTGTAGTCGGGATAAATTGAGTTTTGAACCTGTTTTTGTCTTTTATGCAATCTATTGATCGATTTAAAAATAGATGAAATTTGTAAAATTTTCGAAATGGATAGAGGGATGATGTAAAAAAGTGGAATTTGTGAGAAAACGGTATGCATGACCCCCCTTTTTTCTATTATTTTTATGTGTGTCAAAGGTGTCCAAATCCAACGAGACCAAATTCATAATTATTGAATAAAGGATTGGAAGTCACTCAAATTGAGGTAAATAATTGATCATACAAAGAAGGTTTTTATTTCTTTGGATGACACCTTCAGGTACACGGCAAAACATGGCCGCTTTTGAAATCTTGTTCCCGACTTTAAAAATAAAATTCTAAATAAGTATAAAGAATTTAAATAATTGAATCATATCACATAAAAGGTCAATCAATAAGACATTGAAGCATGTGTCACTTGTTGAATTATCAGCTGTAACAATGGATGAAAGGTCGATCAAAAAATGATTAATCATACAAAGAAGGTTTTTTTCCTGTAGTTGCACCTGAAGCATTGGGCATGGAAAACATACATTATACCTATGTACAATCTTAAAAAATATTCCTTAAAAATCCAAAAGTGGATATCTGGACAAAATTCTTTCACTTGTAGGGTACCATGCATGAGTACCTCATACCTACAAATTGTCATGACAATCTGAAGAGTGGTTATAGAAAAGAAGCAGAAAATGTATGAAAATCACCCCCCCCCCTTCCTTTTTACATAAGAAAAAAATTCATAAAAAATCAAAAAAATAAAATTTAAGCATAAAACACATATCAAAGCATTAAGTAAGTTAAATATGATAAATATGTAGTAAATGAGTGTGTAAAATCATACACTTATTGAGTTATTTAAAGAAATAGTGCAAAAATGTGCATTTCTGACTAAGTCCGAAAAGACGTCAAAAACGCGTCAAAAATTAGTTATCGGATTTTAACGAAATGAACAAACTTGAATCATACATCCTTCTAGATCACATAGATACAATTAGTTTTTCAATCCATTTAGTGGAACTGGAGAAGAAGATTTTTGAAGAGGGGTACCCTCCGGGGCCTATTTGACCCCGCCCTGGATCCACCCCTGAAGGGATCGAGCCGAAATGAACAAACTTGGTAGAGGACCTTTAGTACTTCATGCATACCAAGTTTCATCAAAATCCCTTCAGCCGTTCTTGAGAAGAAGTTGAAAATGTTAAAAGTTTACGACGGACGGACGACGGACGACAGACGACGGACGACGGACGCTACACTATGACAATAGCTCACTTGAGCCTTTGGCTCAAGTGAGCTAAAAAAAGATATACGACATAGAAAGATCAAACACAAAAGACTACACATAAAACTACGAGACAAATGGACAATGGGTGCCGACTCAAGACAGTTATCTGCTACGAAAGCAGCAAATAATGTTGTTATCCGGATTACGAACGCACAACCCCGCCACTTTTTCGGTTACCAGAAGGCTACAAAGAACGACAAATTGTACGGTAAAACAACCTCCTCACATTGACCACACAAACAGGACATCAAAACACAGAATATGTAAATGGATATTACAAGGGGAATGCATAATAATGAAATTGCATATTTGAAATGATTTTAAACAATATGTAAAATACATACGTTGAGGTACTATTCACGATTATTTGCATGTTGAAGGTCGTTCCGATGACAATATTCACACGACTCCCAGCGGCTAGCGTATCCCCTGTGAAAGAAGGAATGGCAGAACAGCCCGTGGAGCTGCTAACGACGTTTAGAAGAAATTGAAGTGGAACACTACTCAGAGGCGTTGTATCTGAAGATGACAGGAAGTCTTCTATTTGAAGAATAACACCATAATAGCCTGTCGAGGTGGGCTGGACTACCAACTTACATTCATCCTGTAAAGACATAATGAATATAAAGCGATTTATTAATTTCATTTAAAAAGATTCCTTATATTATGGTCATAGGAAATGGATCTTTCTATGTCGTAGGAAATGGAACGCTTATATAAAATATGTCTCTGAATAATAATATTACCCTTTAAGTCCCTTTACGTCCCTAAGGTGGCTCCGCCCCTCAAGGGTGGACGACAACCTACATCCTTTGTGGAACAAGCTACCAGGATCCGACTACCCAGATAACCACTTCAACGTTCGGAAGATTGGCCAGATATACTAATACTTTGACTGACTCTTTCTCTAGTGCTTGTGAACTTAAATAAACCGTTGATATGATCTTAATGTCACCAGACGGACACTAAGCTTGGTACATGACCAATCTACAGTCGTGTACCAGCGAATTCGTGAGACTTGCACTCTGACTGACTGTGACGACGGGACCCATGTCGGGCCCTGTCCAAACCTCTTTAGAGAAGACAGGGCCCCGACCATCTGTCCTGTCTGAATGTCAGTCGGACTCCACGGGTGATAACATTCATGAGCTCGCTACAGCCGGCAGAGCACGGACTGTATTACGCACGCCGTCTTTTTATATCCATTTACATATTCATCTGTTTTACTGGGGCCTCTACCTTTTGCGGTCTTGTTTGTGTGATGTCATCTTACAGTGAGGAGGTTGTTTTACACCACAATTGTACATTCTTCGAGACATCTGGGTAATTGGAGAAGTGAGAGGTTGTGCGCACGTAATCCAGGATAACCATACCATTTGCTACTTGCGTGGCAAATGGCCGTCCAAAGTCGGCACCAGTTGCCCATTGGTCTCGTCGGTTTATGTGTAGTCTTTTGTGTTTGATGTTTACATGTCGTATGTCTCTTTTTCGTCTCAAACTATGCTCGTCTTTTGTGTTTTTGTATTGGGTGTTTTGGTGTTTTGCTGTTTTGCTGTTGGTGCTGCAACAGGGTCTTGTTTGAGATTCCCCCTTCTTGTTGTGCTTGTTTTTCGGCTTTTACCTTTTTATAACTATCTTGTAATTCATAAGTTTATTTAAATTGTGATGTATCTTGAATAGTGCTTTGAAAATGATGTACTTGTGTATAAATATTGATTGTCTCTTTGTCTTGAAATTTGACATTTTACACGTATGACTTCATTAATAATAAATGGTATCAAATGTGAAATTTGTATCTGTCTATATCTGCTGATCAACAAAGAGAATACACAAAAGATATATCAATATGGACAATCCTTATACAGCCTTATACAGTTATCATTTATTTACTCATAGAAAAAATGGCACCGGCACAGGAACATTCACTTCGTAATGATTGTGCATTTCACCCCCCACCTTATATATTAAAACAGCAGAGATCTTACGAAATTTCATGTCTATAAGCAACAACAAGCAATCAAAGCCGCCGATAAACAAAATGCACAAGCCCATTATTAAAGCGTAATTAAGTAATTATCAAATGAGGGCGAAATGACCCACCAATAACAACCACAGAAATAAGGGTGAAACAACTCACCATGCAGAGAGAGTATTTCTAAAAGAGGGGCGAAACGACCAACCTTAAGGGGCGAAATGACTCATCTAGAGGGGCGAAACGACTCACATATGAGGGACGAAACAACTCACATTTGAGGGGCGAAACGACCCACCTTGAGGGGCGAATCGACCCGGGGCGAAGGGGAAAAGGGGCGAGACGACCCGAAGGCGAAAGGGAGAAGGGCGAAACAACCCGACACCCTTAACCCTCGTCGTGATCCTCAATTTAAACAATGTTAGATTGCCAAAGAGTGTGAAAATTGTACCAAAAGATGTAGCAGAATGGTTAGGATATGATGCTACAGGATCCACGTTTCAGAAATTTCAAGAAATTTATCATTAATAACAGATATTTTCAAATTCTTTGAAGAAACGATCGACTCGAACTTGGCTCGTGTTTTGCGTTGGTGTTCCTTGTCCCTTTTGCGTCTCTTTCTGTGCGTGTATATAGACTTTAAATTAAAATAGAAAGACAGTACACATGATTTATTGCTCGAACTTTCAAAGTTGAAATATCTACATCTCATTTGTTTATCATGGATTACCTCTATTAATGTAGCATCAGGCACTTGTTGACAGGGGTTTGGACCGCATTCATTTACGACGCCGTTAGCGACTGCCCATCTGCAACGTATGACGTCACCATCAGGATCACTCACTAAAAGACAAAAATTAAATTCACTTCATTCAGAAAATGAAATTCTGATTTCCTAGGATTCTTTTTCTCCAATAATTACATATAGATTGCCTTCTATGGAAACGATTTCAATGTAATCCGACAAACTTCAAGAATAATTCAGTTTACATTTCATCAATAAAATACTTAACGGCGACGCTGTAAATTAGGTCTGTTCTGTGTTTTATTATTGGTTGATGTTTGATTTTGCTGTGGGTGCTGTAACCGAGTGTTGTTGGAGATCCCCTTCTTCCTTGCAGTAAAAATAGCGATAGTAAAAATGTTACCTGGTATTGTTATTGTGTAGTTGCAATTTTGGATCAGTCTTGTTACAGGAGACACTGACGTCACTGGCGAGCTGTTGATTTTCATCACTCCGTTCCTATCTATGGAAGTTGTATTGACAAGGGACATCACTGACATAGACATGGCTCCTCCATTCTCCAGAGTTATCCAGCAACAAGTTGAATACCTGTAATTTATCATACAATTTAAGTCACTCTGGAAGTTTTGATGAATAATCACCAAAGAAGTATCTATCAGTTATATAGTATCAAAGTGTTAAATGTTTCTAAGTCGTATGTCTCTTTTTCGTCTCTTGCTGTACTCGTCTTTTCTGTGTCTTGGCTTTGGGTCTTCTGGTGTTTTGTTGTTGGTGCTGCAACGGGGTCTGATTGGAGAGAAGTCGAGAAGGTAAAGTAAAATGATTAGAATTTCCATTGGAATGGCGGCAAATAGCATTCCGAATTAAGACCATGTGCTAGGGGAGAGTCAGTGTCTCTTGATTGCATGCAAAATGCAGAAAAGACACTATAAGCCATGCTGTCACAGAATAGCCTTCTCGACAGACACTTGTCATTGCTATACAGCAGACTTACAAGCTTTGCATAATGAATTCGCATCAGTGGTACTATATGCCTTTTTTATATCAAGTTGAAAATAAAGATATATTTTAATGTCACAATGGCGTCCCCTTGTTCAGCTTTAGATTTTATATCAGTATTTTTTTCTAAAAGAGTGATCGGGTTCAAATTTCCTGTAAACTCTGTTCAGAGAACGAAAAATATGTGTAAAATGTGGCGAAAAAGAAACTCCTACGTTTTGAGGATACTTTAGAATGAAAAGGTATCATAATATCAACAAATTTGACGAGATTTGTGTTTCGAAAATGAATTTGCCACCAATTATAAATGAATGAACCATTGATTAGGATCCATCACCCGAAATATAAATTCCTTGTGCATATATATTTGTCCAGAAAGCCGAGACCTGTTTTACAAAAATACTTTAGAAATTTAGGGAATTTTCAGAACCTCTCGATTGCCTAGTAATTCTTATAAACTGAATTTTGTTTCTGCATTTGTATTTAGTATGTAGAAATGTTATTAGAAAGTACAACATAATCTAAAGTGAAAACGATATGTGCTTATCATTTGATGATGAAAGTAACGAAATTGCCTATGATTTTTCGTATATAACTTTTTTGTAAAACCGGCCCCAGATCTCTGGTCGCGCATTTGGACACCTCAAACTCCTATGTTAACAAATATTTACATTGCAAGATGATTTCCTATGTAAAACGCCTATTCAATTTTGACGTTCATTTCACGATGAACACAGGTTGGCCCCAATCACATAACGTGCTCGCAAGAAGTTCAAACTGTGGGCGGGGCACACTGATGCTGAATTTGCGACCGGGAGGAGATTTCCAAAATGCGTACGGGGAATGAAACGATATAAAGGCGAAGAAACAGACGGGGACAACCAAAAAATCCTTGAAACCATTGAGGTATATATAACAACTCTATGTACGTGTATATGCACAGTTTCCACAGAGTTAATGTTTACTTCAATGTAGATGGCGCTACCGAAATGAATATATGCTGCGCCGACTACTCTGATATAGACCCTTTCACATTATCTGCGGTACTGAATTTGAAGGCCAGTTCCGGGGGACAAACAATAGATTGGGCATGCACCAGTGACGTAATTAGATTGTTCCAAGATGTTTTCCGCGGAACAAACGAACCATGAATTCGCGCTAAACGTCCTAGAACAATCAAATGACGTCACTGGTGCATGCGCAATCTATTCGTTGTCCCCCGGAACTTGCATTCAAATTCAGTACCGCAGATAATGTGAAAGGGTCTATTGTAAATAAGCCTTTATTCTCTTTAAATTGTTTATAAAAAGTTAAAATTCATCATGAAAACGTTTTAGCAGATATCTACAACATCGTAAAAACGTTTTTAACAGTCCGTTTTTAAACGTTAATTTCCACAGAGTTCATGTGTACTTGAATGTAGATGGCGCTACTGAATTAAATTTATGCAGCACTGACTTTTCTAATTATAAATAAGGCCTTATTCTCTTCAAATTATTTACAAAAAATTAAGACTCATCATGAAGACATTTTCAAAATAAGAATTATTCGGTAATTTTAAATATCAAACCGTATATTTTTGTCCTTTGCAATGGAGTATTTCTAGTCCTTCTTGTTAGGGAGAATTGACACACGTGAAACATTTAGATCTTTATTTTCACTTAATTTGTATAAATTTTCGAGGATGTTTTCAAAGATGTTTTACATCTGAATGTAAATATAAGGAATGAGTGTATTATTTTTTGCGTTCATGGCTTTTACACTCTGGTTCGACAGGCGCATATCTTTCGAGAACCGCTTCGCGGTTCACGAGATTTGCTCCTGTCGAACCAGAGTGTAAAAGCCATGAACGCAAAAAATAATACACTCATTCCTTAAATATTTACATTGCAAGTTGATTTCCTATGTTAAATGCCTATTCAATTTTCACGTTCATTTCACGATGAACACAGGTTGGTCCCAATCACATGACGTGCGCGCAAGAAGTTCAAACAGTGGGCGGGGCATACTGATGCTGAATTTGCGATCAGGAGGAGATTCCCTACATGCGTTCGGGGAATGAGACGATATAAAAGAGGAGAAACAGACGGGGACAACCAGAAAAAAATCCTTGAAACCATTGAGATATGTATAACAACTCTTATGTACGTGTATATGCAGTTTCCACAGAGTTCATGTGTTCTTCAATGTAGATGGCGCTACCGAAATGAATTAATGCAGCGCCGACTACTCCGATATTGTTAATAAGGCTTTATTCTCTTTAAATTGTTTATAAAAGTTAAAATTCATCATGAAAACGTTTTAGCAGATATTTACAACATTGTGAAAACGTTCTAATTGTCCATCTTTAAACATAAACTTCCACAGAGTTCATGCGCACTTGAATGTAGATGGCGCTACTGAATTGAATTTATGCAGCACTGACTTTTCTAAGTAAAAATAAGGCCTAATTCTCTTCAAATTGTTTACAAAAAAATAAGACTGATCGTGAAAACATTTTAAAAATAAAAATTTATTCGGTAAATTTTAATATCAGACAGTATCTTTTGGTCCTTTGCAATGGAGTATTTCTAGCCCTTCCTGGTAGGGAGAATTGACACACGTGAAACGTTAATTTTCACTTCATTTGTATAAAATTTGGAGGATGTTATCAAAGATGTTTTACATCTGAATGTTTCTGAATGTAAATATAAGGAATGAGAACCTTATTTTTTGCGTTCATGGCTTTTACACTCTGGTTCGACAGGCGCAAATCTCGTGAACCGCTTCATTCCTTAAATGGACGTAGATTTCAATCGATTTTAAATAAAAGAAAATATGTATCACCTTAAATAACATGATAATACCAAAGGACGTGGTATTTCTCATTCATGAAACTATCATTTAATATCCATTTTTACCAATAAGAAACGACGATTCTGATTGGCCGAGAAATTTTGTTGATACCTGTATCAACACAAAACGGAAGTACACGCTTAGCAACGTCATAAGCAACGTCGTTAGCAACACGATTTCAAAGCTGCAAATAAACGTTCAAAAGCGACGTAATGAAATGATACCTCTAAATGAAACGGTAACTCTCTTACCCCACGTAAAACGATGGTGAATTAGCCCTTGTAAAATCAAACGTGACCGTATTCTCCCCTGCCGTCCAATCCTCAGAGACACTGAAGTCCGTACAAACATAAGACATTGGATCTTTAATTGTTATCTTAGGAGAACATGTCTGACAGTACAGCGTTCCTTCACCGCTTTTAGTAGTTGATACTGAAGAAGCGTCGCAGTAATTGCCAGATGAAGAACGTCTCCATGCAATACGGTATGTGATTTCAATCTGAGAAAAAGATAGACTATTTATATAAATGGTATCTAAACTATTTCTACTTCATATCTGGAACGAAAAATGGAATAAGATCCCAATTAATCAGGGATTGTTTTTTTTTTTTAGCTTTGCGCTTTATCGGTGTGTATTGGCAGTGGAAACAAATTATGTAAAGCACGAAGTCCAATAATATGAATTATGGCAAAGCCCTTGAAGCGAAGCCAAGACGGTGCATGAAACTTACGGCGAAAATTGCATGGGCCGATGCACGTTGCAGTGTTTATATAAGATGCGAAACTGAGGATTAAAAATAATCTCCATATAGCTTACGAAACTACGCATTCAAAAATTTTCATATAGGATACGAAACTAAGGATTCAAACATTTTCATTCTCCTGTTGCAAACATCATGAGCTAACACTTTTCAACCATTTCACTTATTTTCATCCTAGCTTTATATTACACACTGTATAAACTGAATCTACACCATATAGCTACAAAAATTGGGATTCATCTAGAAATATTTTTGTATAAAAACTGACTAAAATGGCGGCGCCCATCTTGGTTGAAGAAAAATTTTTGGTCAGTATGTTATATCTTTTTTCCCCCTTATTTTCGTTCATTTTCCACTTGTTTTGACGTATATTTTTGTTACCATTAAAGCTTGCCTTCGGGCCCGCTTGCTCGCTTCGCTATAATTCAGACCATGCGGAGGGTTAAACTGGAGAAATCTCACAGAACTTAAGGGGAGGGGGGTTGAAAACTCACTTTCACACACTGTTAAACGCTTAAGACCTATGAAAGCAATCGGTACAATTATACAAACTTCTGTAAATTTGCACTTCCGGAAGTAAAAAGAATAATGTAAGCGTCGAGTACAGCCATGGAAAAAGATACAAAAACGTGAAAACTTGATTGATATTTTCACAGCTTACCTCGACATTGCTCAAGAATCGATGATACTCGAAATATTTCCTGATATTATGATTCCATTACAAGCAAAAATTAATTCACTGTTGATAAATGACACAAGTGGATCAAACCCTTATCCTTATATTGAATATTTGATCCAATAATGCCTGATCGCTGATCCAATCATGGCATCTTTCTGTAGACGGCAGTGCAGGTCGACCTTGAACTGTGTCTGGTGTGACGCGTAATCGACTTACTACGTCACACTTCTTGGAAGTGTACAAGTGGGTGACCTAGATTTTGACACAATTTTAATCACTGTGAGTAGCCGGCGTTGTTCAATAATGAAATATACATGTTTTGAATCTGTGATAAGCAATAGGTAAAATGGGCATTTTATGAGCAATTAATCCGCATATGATCTAAAGTCATGTGATAGGCTCTTGCGTTTATCGAACAACAGTGTTTTGGTACCTTTATGTATATCAGGGAAACGCATTAGGAATGTAAATATTGGAATATACATGTTTTGAATATGTGTGAACAGTAAATACAATAGGCATTTTATAAGAAATTAATCCGCATATGTTCTAAAGTCACGCGATAGGCTCTTGCGTTTATCGAGATTTAAAGCAACAGTTGGTTCGGTACCCTTATATAAGGGGAACGCAGTAGGGATGTAAAAATTATTATCTATTTATCTGTTTATTTCCCTGGTTAGTTATCTATCTTCTCTTTTTCTTTCAAAAACAATCGTATCACACTTTTGATCTATAGCAATTGTCCAGAACCTGCGTCATGATTATTCTATCTAATCAAAATATCTTCCTGTTTTGTTTTGTTTTTTCTTACACGTATACTCTTGACATTCTCAGACAATTTTCTAGTGAACGATTGATATTATGTCTATTCAAATAGATGATTTGCACATTATTCATTTTTATATGAACTTATCTTTCTTTTTGGTCTGATACCTTTTTTATGATATTCCTTTACAATCGAAGCAATTTATCTACATGTATTTGATAACTATAGTCCCCGATGGGTCAGCTTCACAGACCAGTAGGGTCCCGGGATCTTATTCAAGATTGTCGAATTCGTCTTCTTCGCTTCTGATCATATAGTGGAATGTTTGGGGGGGGGGGGGGGGGGGGTTGGCTTTGGTTCCTGCTTTATCATAATTTTGTATGCTCTTCGGTTTATGATTTTCGAATTTTCCTTTTTGGTCTCTATATTGGGACATGGTTTTTGTCCATATTCTTCATTATAACATTGTATTTAGTTTTAGCGCATGCTTCAATTATCCCCTCCCCTTGTTTTAACAAGTAAGCAAACGTAATACATTAATATAAGATTAAAACTTGTTTGTTATAACGCTGTACATTTAATGATCGGAATCTTTTAAAATATAACTACAATGACTGAAAATATATTTTTTCTTACTTCTGTTGTGGAGCCCGCTTTAGGTTTCCAAACGATGTATCCTCCTCTGAAATGAGATCCACGCACTAATACAAATATGCTGAATAAAATAATCAATTGCATCTTGTTTTTTTTTCAAAATTCGATAACTATTGCCACCTGTAATTATTCTGGAGTTCCATGAATTTGTATCACAAGAATGATTTTTTTCTGGATTTCAGAGTAAGTTCGTATTACAAGAATTTCAAAGTTATAAGAACTATCCTAATTTAAATGCGCATAAAACGTTGACAGCAGCTTTTATATGATTTTACTCTCTCATCCTGAAATAATTGGTTGGTTCCCTTTTGTTCGAAGATGTAGGCGGACAAGTATGTTTTAAGAATTTAATTATAAACGTCACTGGTGTAAAAGAAGTAAGAAGTAACCGAACGGAAGGAGTAACCGAACCATTACGATGTAGGGGGTATTAGGATTAACGAAATTGGATAAAATCAAGGAAACTTATAAAGTCTCACCAGTAATCAACATAAGTATCAACATCTTTACAATAGGGTTACTTGATTAATAGTTTTTGAGCATTTATTAAGCAATGATAGTTTCAGAATAGATATTACGCTCCCTCCTAAACCTTTAAGCATAAACTATATTTTGAGAAATTTTCTTTGATTTTCTACAATTTGGTCTTTGGAAAAGATTAAACATAGAATTGAAAGTTATTCAATGTAACACATCCGAATGCTCGATCGTTCGGTTACTTCTTTAGCAAATTTTAGATAACTATTAGATAAATATTTGACATATATGCTTATCATTATTAGTAACAAAAAGAAGGGAGGAGATCTCCAACAAGACCCCGTTGCAGCATCAACAGTAATACACCAAAACACCCGACGCAAAAACACAAAAGACGAGTACAGCACGAGACGGAAAAGAGACACACGACATGTAAACATCAAGCACAAAAGACTACACATAAACCGACGAGACCAATTGGTAACCGGTGCCGACTTTGGACGGCCATCTGTCACGCAAGTAGCAAATGGTGTGGTTATCCTGGATTACGTGCGCAAAATAACAAGTGTCATGTCTCAATTTATCAAAACAACGAAGCTATCGTGAATAAACATAAAAAATCGTTCGGTTACTTCTTTGACACCAGTATATCTATTTCTTATTAGACTAAAAAAAATATGAATAAACATAAAAAATAAATTGAGAGATATGTTAAAGATGTATATTTAATTTGTATCCTTAATTTTAAAACTTTGGGAATAAAATAATATTACACATGTAACCTTTAATTTAAAAAACCACAGGTGAACTTGATTTACATGTAAACAAGGTTAACTAAAAAATCATCAGAATTTCTCTAAGGAATTTAAAAACACGTGAGTGACAAAATGACCTACCATTTGATTTCTTTCAAACTTTCCATAAATGTGAATTAAGTTTGAGTCTTTCATATTATAACACAAAATATGCGAGGAATTTGGCTACTTTTTGAGAAAATTCGTTCTCAAGACTTACCTCTCCATGAATTGAATATTTCGAAAACTGACAAATATACTGAATAATTTGTGTAAATGTTCTAGAAGTATAAAAGATACAAATTTCGAATTTTTCAATGCTTTTGACTTGGCTTTTGGATCTATAAAACATGAGGGAAGAATAACATATTTCTCTGTGAATGTCGTAAAGTTAGGTGAAAATTCCCGCTTTTCTCTCCAGTTTTTCTGATTTTTACGTTTATGTTTTTTAGAGAGAAATAGTAATTGTGAAAGAACTACCCCATTGATGTTAATGAAAAAAAATCTTAAACAATTATCTTTAGATATCATGTAAAAAACATGGTATAAATGGTCTCCCATCAGTATTTTTTAGAAATTGACACGCAGGTGTTACCTAGGGTATAGAGTTGAAACCCTTCCGCATTATTAACATAAAGACTTATTTGTGCCATATACAGGGATATGGTCATAATCCATATTTGTCATTCTTGTTGCATTGTGGAGCAGTTAAAATCGTTCCCCGTGGCCTCAGACAGTGCATGTTTTGTATATATTGTTTTCATTTTCATGCATGAACATCGACGGCGGGTGCGGCTAGCCAAACAGGGGATGCTCACTCCTCCCGGGCACCTGATCCCACCTCTAGCTTGCTAGGGGTCCGCCGATGTTCAATTTGGTGCTCTATCGTGGGCGGATCCAGGAATTTTTTTTCAAGGGGGGTCCTAAAGTCGGAATTTTTTTAAGAGCAAAAAAAAAGCAAACGCAAGAAAATAAAGTTTATGTCAGTTCTGTTATTAATAAATCAGGTAACTGGAGAGCAATGGCGAGCAAGAAGCTTAAAATCTTGAATTTTCACATCATAGTACTTGATTATTGATTGTCAGTTCTAATATGTAAATACAACAAATGGAAAGCGATAGCGAGTCAGCGAAAATTTTTGTCTGAAGATTGGAGTAAAATCCACTATTCGTCTTTTCGTTTTCTTAGTGCCCTTGTTTAATGACCTAGGTGTAATGTATATGTGTTGTATATAGGAAAGCGCAGCATCATTTGAAGATTACGTATATAAATTCTGGCGAGCGGAAGCGAGCCAGAGAAAATTTTTGAAATGCTGACGTCAAAATGTTGATTTCCAATACAAATTCATGATATATTTTTCAAACATTCTGACAGCAAAAGGGGAATTGGGACTTAATCTTATGAAATGTGTATATTAATAAAAAAAATTAGCTATGCTTCGAAAATTCCAGGAGGGGTCCGGACCCCCCCCCCCCCCTCTGGATCCGCGCTTGTTCTATTGTGAGTGCTGTTGAGAATTTCGTCAGGATCTTTTTTATCTGATGTTTGTCAAGTGTATTAATTACTTCTTTCCAACTCTAGTGTATTAGTTACTTCTTTCCAGCTCTGTCGCCTGAAAGAAGCTTTGTTTTGGCCCTCTATTAATGTGACATCATGGTCTCGTTGGTTTATGTGTAGTCATTTGTGTTTTATGTTTTTCTGTGATTTGACGTTCATTGTACTACTGCATCTCTTTCTGTGCGTGTCATTTTTGTGTGATTACAGTGGGTGTTTTGGGAGGTTGCTGTTGATGCTGCAACTAGGTGTTGTTGGAGATCCCCTCCTTTCTTTTATCAAATCTATATTTTTGCTATTTTGAAAACTTTCAATTTCATCATAAAATATCAGCAGGATTCAATGAGGTTAACATCTTAGCATCATCCCTCCAATGGTATTTTAACATATATCTTATTTAAATATGCTACTGAATCGACCCTACAGGAATTTCGGAACCACGCACTCTCTGTAAAGTAAATGCAGAAATCTAAATTCTAAAAATAACGCAAGAGGGCGCTAGTAAAATTAATTTGGACTGCCTATGAAAAGCACTTTAGCTGGAAGCATCACGGATGAGAATTTAATATTCAAAACACGTGTCTGGTGCATGAAAATTGGTTTGAAATTTTCTTCAAGAAGGTATAGAGTTGGAGCCCTTCCGCAGTACTACCACTAGTTCACCTCCTGAGAGGGCACCATATATATTGTTATATTTAAGGTCAAAATGTCACGAAATGAGAGTATTTAACACATTTGAAAGAGAAGGTGAATGAGAATGGAAAATTCATTAATTTTGTGAAGAGAATTTTTCTTCTAAATACGCATTCAAATCAGAGGTTGCGAGCAATTTCCAGATGCAGATTTTATGAATAAGTTGCGCGATTTCTCGGTAAAGATGACTATAGAATATAAACTCTCAAAATATATTACTTATCACATGATATGTACAGTAATTTTTAAAAAAATCTATATTAGTAAAAATTATACAAGGACAGTGCAGAAAGGAGTTTCAAAGCTCTACGTATACACATGATACATGTACTTTTGTTGTCATGAACAATTTTAATATTCTTCTGCTTCAAGAAAAGTCTATATTGTATTGTATGAAGAAGTAAAGTGATGACAACCATGTGTAGTGTGCTTTCTAACATTCCTCGGAAACACGATCAGTAACACAATTTCACGTTTTCACATTCATGCATAGCTCCTTACGGAAACTTTAGATTAACGTTTTATAGATGCAGTGCACAACAGCGCTATCAGTAAAAACAGTCTAAAAACAACAATCATCGTGAATACTTAAGAAATGATTGTTATTCAGATGGTTGTTATGGGGAATTTATATTACCATCTGGATTTTGATAAATTGAATGACGCCCGGTAGGGCGTCATGATAAATTTATCAAAATCCAGATGGTAATATAAATTCCCCATAACAACCATCTGAATAACATTCATTTCTTATATTTACATTCCTCATTTGTCGTTTTTATCAGTAAAAATATTCCTTTCAAGTTTGAATTTCCCGCTGTCTTTGAGAGCGTTACTAGGAAGGCGTAACTAAGGAAGCGGCTAAATGTGTCAAGAAGTAGTGCCGTTATGCGAGACGTAATTTCACTAATGAGTTTTCAGAAATTTCGGATTATATTTTCAAGAAAATGTTTTCTTAACAAACGAGTCTTACGATGTAAACTATTTCCTCATTCGTCTCCAATCGTCAATTTCTTCGCGCGCATGCATATCGAAGGTGTTATGTGATTCGGTTTCAATAATGGTGATCGTAGTTTACAGGCGCCAGTCTCTCAAAAGTTTAATCTACAAGGTTAGTGATTGAATTCCGTGGTGACAAAATCTTGTCATTGAGTTAAAACTGCATTCAAATCATGAATGATATCCCGATTCTCATCGATGGGTTCTAAGGAAGATACGAGGAGACGAGAGACGTAAACATCGACAGTTTCATTTTGTCCCAGATTTCGTCACACGCACATGCATTCGCGGCACTGGTGCACAGGAGCTCAAAGAAATTTTGTTACAACTTCTTACATAAGTTAAACGCAGAATCCGAGTTTGTATCTGCACAGCATTGAATCAAACGTGGTTGTTTTGAAATTGAAATTTGTAATGATCCGTTTGATTTGATGTTTAAAGGACTGTTTTGACCTGGCCTGTGCAGTTAGAATATTCAGCGTCTTGGAATAAAACTTCTCTACAGGGCCGGGCCGGGCTCATGCATAGCTAAAAAGAAATTCGCCGTTCAGGTTTTTCATAACGCGACGAAGGAAAATTATTTTCGATTCTCTTCTTCTTCTTTTTTTCTTCCTCTCTGGGCATTTTATGTTGTATTTCGATATAGGAACAAGACAAAAATGAATACAGTACTGCACTATGTACAGTTTTTGGCTACGATTTGGTATTTCTGTGAAAAATCTATGTATTACACTTTATTTTATCAATCATCAATGATTAGTTGAAAATTTTGATGCCTTAGTAACCGACATGGGGGCTGCCATTTTGTTTATTAATACGATTTTTTTTTTGTATTACGACGCAAGTCATTTGATTGGTCCAGCAGATGGTAATATAATTTTGCAGATGGTAATTTATGGGGAAATATCAACCATCTGCTTAACATTGCAGCCTATAGAAAGTAAAATTCAGAATGTAAATATACAATCATAAACGAAACAAAACAACAGAAATACTCTGTAATTATTATAAAGGAGCACACATTATCTAAAAAGAGAGATGACATAAGAACAGGAGGAGTTAGGATGTCCCGTATGCTAGCAAAGATATACACTTTGGCAGTGCTAAATCGTGAATACCATAAATTTGTCTTTTTTCGTTTTATCTTTCCTAACATATCTTTCAACATTGGGCTTTATATTTAATTGTATTGCAAGTTACAAGTACGGTCGCTCGCAAAAATACTCGCAGTTGTGTTCCTCGATTTGTCGCCCTGCGAAGTCCTGCTCAGGAAAGCCATTTCCATAGCGATATAAATACAACATTAGCAGATTAAGAAATTTGAATTTGTGAAATTCAGGCGCATGCGATCTAAATATGAAGCTAAGCGGTCTTTTTTCCTTCCAATAAACAGAGAATCAGATGAACACAATTTGGTCCAGTTTAAGGTTTTTAGTCAAATTTCAATGTTCAGAGGGGGAAAATTGGTACCGATAAAAAGTGTGTTCACAAGAAAAACAAAAGTATATATATAAAAGCCTTATAAATGACAAAATAAAACTTTTTTAAGATAAAAAAAGTTTTAACAGCGCCAACTACAATGCATTCAACAATGCCTTCCGCCCTTGTATTGGAAATGGTTTGTTGAATAAGTAATCATATATTGTGTTATTGTATCCGTCTATTTGTCTTGTTTTCTTTTCACGTGAGAGAGTTCTGTTTTGTATTTTTTTCAAAAAATTGTAGGCCTTTCATTGTGGTTTTTGGAATCCGGTTTTGGCTATGAAAACATTTTAGGTGTTCAGTTTTCAGCAAGACTTTTGAAAATCAAGTCTCAATTATCGATTTTGTACTGTGTATTGGGATTTGGTAATTATCCATATTTGCCATTGTCACCTCTACATGAATTTAGATTATGTTATATTTAAGTTTATTTTCAAACCCCCCAAAAAAACAAAGTTATCTAAGTGTTAAATGGAACAGATTTATAGGAGGCAAACGAAAAAAAAACTGCATTGTCACTAGAAAAGTTTAACGTTATCAACAAATTTACAGTCCGATAATTTTGCTAATTATGAAAGGTAATAATTTTAATTCTAGCATTTAAAGACATTTATTCAACCATAAAATTTTGTGTTGAAGGGTGACAAGTACAAGGTCATGTTTCATCCGAGGATTTTTTTTTTTCAGTTACTGGAGCAGGAAATGCAATAATAAGGTTACCTCTTTATGCATAACTGTGTTTTTCTCTGTTCAATGGGTTGTAAACCATTATAATTTTAGATACGTAAAACGAAAGACATTTAGGGCAATTTCGAAAATGGTTATGACTATGGAAAAGAACTTTAGGTCATGGTTTTATTTTCTGAATAAAGCTAAGACACGGTCCGTATCATTGGAATTCTTTGGGCGGGGAGGGGGGGGGGGGGCTTGGGTATTTTTCGATTAAAAAAAACATTTTTGCTCTGAATTTTGATTGTAAAATAAATTTGCTCTTAAGTTCCTATTCCAAAAGAATGCATGTTAATGAAAAAGGGGCTTCCTTAAAGGCTTAAATATGTGATCAATATAATATATTACTATTAATAGATACATGTATTATTTTATAACCGAGCTTTGAAGGATTTTAAAATTGAAAATTTGTCTAGAAGACCCACCCGTCAGACCCTCTCACTTGTACCTTATATAAATTTTGTTTACTGTGGGTTATAATGTTAAATTCTTATATCTTTCTGTTTAGATGTGAAGTAAATTTGTGCAGAAAAGTCATATCTATTTTAGAGTTTTAGTCAAAATAAAGAATTTCTATTGATAAAACATAAATATTCTTCATACATTGCACATCACAAATGTTGGAATAAATTTTCTTGCTCCAACTTTGCAAGAAAAAAATAATTTTGCTCCGGTCCGGGGCGAAAAAAATAATCTTGCTCCGACAAAAAACCCAAATAGTCTGGAATGTATCACTGGGTTAGGTACACCCCCCTTCCATTTGTCCTCCAAAACCGGCCTACCTTTGTAGCATTTTTTTCACGAAAAATGCTAAAATGTTAGGCTGGTTTTGGAGGATCAAGGGGGGGGGGGGGGATTGCATCCAACACAGTGATACATACTAGACTAAGACTATTTTTACAACAAGTGTTAAGTTGTAAACATAGTTTAATGATTACCAGAATGTAACAAGGGTAATTACAAGTGGAAATTCGGATTAGTTCCAATCACCGACGAGGGTTTAGTACCCGAAACGTGCATGTCTGGTCCATGCTGTAAATTTATCAGTTCTTAAATGATGCTATTGAATTTGAAGACGTTTAACATTTATACCTTCTTGAAGTAAACTCTAAACAATTAAAGTGATGAAAATGTCATAATTATTTTTAATCCATATACATTTCATAATCAACGAACTAACTGAACTTCTCTGAGACTCATGTTTCCCATAATTCTCGCAATCGTTATATACCTATCGTTGTTAAATACATTATGACAATACATTTTCTTAACGTTGGCAATCTTACAATTAGGGTTCGTTTTAACGACATCAGTAGAAGATCGGCAATAAACCTAAAATGCATGGTCGATAAAACAAGTATGTCAGTTTAATATTTGAAGTGAAACCCTTTATTATTATAGTCAAATCAAGTATGTTGACCCCTTTAGTGTCATATTTAATGTACCAAAGAGAAAAATCTTGCGTTATGGCGTTATGATAAAATTCCTTTTAAATATGAAAAAAACTGGAAGCTTGTTCTGTCTTTGTTTCTCACGTAAAACTGGTTTAGACTGAAGTTACATATCATAATTAGTCTTCAATGGCTCAGTATAAAGATACGGGTCATGTCATCGACTTAGATGTTAACTGTCTTTAATTGATGGTTCACATCATACCTAGTTCAAGGCAATTTTCCGGCACCTCTGATCTACGGGATCAGTTCTGACCATATGTCACCAGAGTTGACAAACAACCTTTAAAGTAAATATATAGACCTTGTCATCGAAAGGAGCGGATATCTAGATACACTTGGCTGAACCACTCACAGCAAAACTCCAAAGCCATCAATATAAAAACACAGAGAACAGACACGCTCAGAAAGAGACTCAAAGGAAAAAGGAACACCACATCTCATCAAAGTTAACACAAATGACTACCCATTGGATAAAATTTAACATGCAGAACACAAACTGTATTTTTCTATCATTAACAAAGTGATTAACTTTTCGTTGATTAAAAAATGTATGTACTTAAAACCTCAAAGACATCAAAATGTATGGATAGATTATTTTACATATTTTTGGCTTAAAATACTTACATAAAATGGAAATTACCAAAGTGCAATACCATCCTTACAGATTCAAAGGAAAAATTATCTTTGATAAATAAAGGAAGATTTTAGATTAATATTCAGTTGTTAGTAAACAGGAATTTAACGTATCCAATGTACAAATGAAGATATCGCGGACATCTCGTCCATTTAAACAGTGTTAAAATTTTCTCGGTAATCTTCGGCAGTGTCTCGATAGTTTCCGTGGCTTGAGCGACGGTCGGCATGCTGACCTTTGATGATAGAAACCATTATTTATGTTGTATTAGGTATATTTAGGTAAAAATATGCCATTATTCTAACTACATAATACACCTGATATTTATTTGTACAACGGATACCTTAAATCCAGGTTAATAGAAAGGTTAACTACAGCTAAATGTGCAATCAGCTTACTTATTATAATATTAGTTAAAGAAGGTCCCTACGATAATCCCAACAGCACTCACAACAGAGCACCGAACTGAACATCGACGGACCCCTAGCAAGCCAGAGGTGGGAACAGGTGCCCGGGAGGAGCAAGCATCCCCTGTTGGCTAGCCGCACCCGACGTCGATGTTCATGCACGAAAACGAAAACAATTTATAAAATGCATGAATTACACTGTCTTAGATTATGCTTAGGTTATGAGTATTTAAATTATGTTGTGTTTGTCGACATTGTATATTCGATGACTGGAAGACAAGAATAATGGAAGAGAGAACAATGAATAGTGATTACATGTACGAATCGTTCTTATGAGCCAATCCGGCATAAAACCATGCAAAATCGTAAAAATCGTCCAAAAGGGTGGTCAAAGTTTTACATTTTTATGTATATTTCTGTATTCTATGATGAAAAACATTCGAGAAAAAAATTATTTTAAAATTCATATATGTCCCGTTTTATAGTAATGGGCCAATTTTGTTTGTATGGCATAACGCCATTAACAGGGCTCAAAAACAACACTAAAATAGCCCTATTTTCATCGTTGAATAAGATTTGATTTTGATATGCAGTAATTCTTTTCATGATAAAATCAGATACTTACTCAATTCATCTCCATTATAGTACTCGCAAAGTTAAGATATACGAATTGACTTGCCACCAGGGGGCGCTCTAATACGACTTATATTGGGATTTGACAAAAGCGTCCCTATTTCGAACATAAATAACATCTATAAGAGAGAAAATTTTCCCACAAAATTTCAGTATAATAAAGTAAACGTATCATACTTTAATATATAAAAAAACTGTCGCTGCCAAATGTATCTAAGATATGCAAATTTTATCAAGAATATTCATTATTTTGCGGAATATGATTAAAAGATTTAATGGAAAAATGTTCAAAAGATAAGCATCTTTGATCATAATCTAGAAAAAAAATTTAAGATATTACGAAAATATGTTCTAAAAATGATGAAAATCGTTTCAGATCTTTTTCAATTTCCCTTATATAAGCCCCATCATTAATCTAGACGATTTTCGAGATAGCCCGGAACGACGCCACCGAGTCAGACTTTTAGTGATGACGTCACGTGGTTAGGTTCCCTGGTAGCATGTAAACAATGACGATTAAAATAAGAACTTGACACGGATAAACTATCGCATTAGATTATAACATTGATAGAGTTTAGCTCAAGATTGCATAGCAAATCTCGTTCCCTCGTTTCTAGATGTGATTAGATGTACCCATCCCAAATCTTTTGAAATAATCTTCACAGATGTAAAAGAACGAGTCTCTAAAATAGTCGGTGCTACTACCAGTAAGTACTGGTTAGAGCGTCGAACCAATTACGGAAAGGTTCCTGGTTCGAGTCACCCTGGAGCAGGGGCACTTAATCTCACTTCTATTGAATTTGAAGACGTTTAACTTCTGAAAGCTCATCATAAAAGGATCACTATGCCACTGCTAGTTTCGTGTCATCAGATTTGTTACATGTAGATCTATTGTCCTGTAGACAACGGGTCGTTCGATGTACTCTTCTATGATCTCTCATTCTCTGTTATATGAACAAATTGTCCTGTCTGTGTATTGTTGACATGACTGTGGTATTTTCTTTAAAAAATGTTGAAAATCGGAAAGAAAAGTTTTCTTTACAGTCTACTCGCTGCTCTTTTCATCGATTTTCCAAATTCATTGTTTATAATGCATGTTTCATAGGAAATTGTGTTTAAAAAGTTCTTTCCTTTTGAAAACGATCTGTTGAATTGATAAAATAAACCTGGTTTTTTTTTTTAATGTTAGGTTGATCTTTCCTATAAACATAACAATTTATTCGTATTTCAGAGAAAAAATAGACAAGTTGCACGAATTATCCTCACTTAAAGTAAATCAATGAATTAACTATATATCCAGTCCTTATTTTTTTTTCGAGAAAACCTCGATCATTCTGTTATTTTCGTGCATAAAACAAGAAAAAAAAATTGTTTGATATGACTGTCTCTTTCTTGATTTCAACTCAACGTCAAATAGCGCTTTCAACCAAATCGGTCATCTATGGTTATGATGAGAAAAGTCTTTGTTTATTCAAGGTCAAAATAATTTGGGGCAAATTTCAGGGGCCCTGACAACCTCTCCGTTATATTTTTTAACCTCCACCTGCCCCCGGCCTCCCTCCCGCGTTAAAAAAGAAAATCGTACTAGAAAAAGCACTCTTTTCCCCGGAACCCCCCCCCCCCCCATCGCTCTAAATCCTTGCGTTTGTATAAGCTGTTTTGCTCCGTATTCATCCGCTCCGGTCCGTATGCGCGTAAATTATGAGAGTAATCACTTTCTTTTATAAAATCTCAATTCTTTCATAAAAGTTTATCTCCTTCATATCCTTAATTCAAGGTATTTCTCCTTCGAAGTATTGATATTATCTTGTACTACGGTCTTCGTTCTATAAAAAAGTACTTTTATTGGAAAGAAAAAAAAAAGAGTTCATGGTACTCCATCTTTCAAAAAAAAAAAAAAAAACAATATTGAAAAACAAAACAAAACACGAAACAAAACGAAAAAAAAAAAAAAAAAACCGACACCCTCCCCTCCGAAAAAAAAAACAAAAACTAAACAAAATTAGAAAAAATTAGAAATGAAAGAGAAAAACTCCTGGGCTAACCTAAGGGCGTAGATCTACATGTATACATTATACGCCTTTCAAACATCAGAGAGATATATAATTTCATTTTATATATAACTTCTTTTCTGCAAAAGCGTAATTCTGACATTGTTAGTTCGTGTACTGAATATAAAAAGAAACGCAGAAATGATGTGAAGAAACAAAATACGGAATGATACGGAGAAGCGAAAAAGAGATAATTTCTTCGCTTCTTCGCATCATTTCCTCACTTCAATCTTAAAGGGACGGTGTCCCTGAAAATTAATTAATTTTACAATATTTTGGAATGCAAAATTTTTCTTTACAAATGAAAATATACATTCTCATTTGTATAAATTCAAATTTTCAGGCGAATCTAACGCATACATTCGCAGTTATAAACCTTTAAAAACGTGATTTTGAATTTGGGGTGCACAGTTCTAGTAAATTTCACTGGCGCCACCTACAATGTATTGAGTTTTTACAATAGAAGTATACGGAGATTTATTTATTAAAGAATCGACAATATTAGGGTCGTTACTGCATATTTTCAAATAAAACTTTTTATGGCTCCTTTTTTCCTCTTTCTAGACCCTTTGGAATATATTTTACGTTTTCGATAAAATTTATTTTTATTCCCAACTATCAGGGACGTATAAATTTAGTTATATACGTCCCTGCAACTATCGACTGCACAATTTTGAACAAAGAGTTTGACCTTGACCTGCGTGTGAAAAGACATGATCAAATCAGCTGTGGTCACAACTCGCCGCACATGTATGCGTATTTCTACGTGTGCAATGATTGAATCTTTGGGATTCCGTATTTTTCGTTCGCATTTTTACACCGCAAAAATTCACTTTGATGCAAATTTTAACTGTCTATATCTCAATACGTAATTATTTGGCATTGGTGGATTTTTGAGATATTCATAAGATCAAAGCAAAGAGTTAAAAGATGAAATTTGAAAAAAAAAATCAAACTTCTCTTACAAAAGATATTGGTGCGTGAAAAACGTATAAAACGTTATTTTCTCGTTAAGCTGATTTTTAATGCATATTTTTACTGTCTATATCTCGATACGTAATTATTTGGCATCGGTAGATTTTTGATATATTTAAAATATTAAAGTAAAGAGTTGAAAGATGAAATTTGAAGAAAAAAATCAAATTTCTCTTACAGAAGATATTGTTGCTTGAAAAACGTCTAAAACGTCGTTTTTTCGTTAAGCTGATCTTTAATGCATATTTTAACTGTCTACATCTCGATACGTAATTATTTGGCATCGATGGATTTTTGATATATTTATAAGATTAAAGCAAAGAGTTAAAAGATGAAATTTGATAAAAATCAAACTTCTCTTACAGAAGATATTGGTGCGTGAAAAACGTCTAAAACGTCGTTTTTTCGTTAAGCTGATCTTTTATACATATTTTAACTGTCTACATCTCAATACGTAATCATTTGGCAGCGGTGGATTTTTGATATATTTATAAGATTAAAGCAAAGAGTAAAAAGATGAAATTTGATAAAAATCAAACTTCTCTTACAGAAGATATTGGTGCGTGAAAAACGTATAAAACGTCGTTTTCTCACTTAGCCGATTTTTGCCTCTTTTCAAGTTACGTTGTGGCTGTCTTTGGAAAATTTTTTTTCATACATAATATTATCCTAAGATAGAATAAAATGTTATATTTCAATATATCAATAACAATATTTACTCCAATTCAATTTATACTTAAAATTTTAGAGAAGTACATCAGCGAAAATAGGGATATTTCTACGTCCTTTTTGTAAATTTGGCGGGAAAAATGATGGGGTGGTATATCTCTGTAACCATGGATATTTGAACAAAAATATTTGACAGAATTATTCCTAGTCATGTATCTATTAAAATAACTTAAAATCATTAAATTTGGTTACTAGGTCATTTGGACCAATTTGCATGGTTTTATGCCGGATTGGCTCTTATGAATATGTATGATTTTACAGGAAAAAAATAATACGTACATACGCAAGGTATCAGAAAAATGTTACGGAACGGCTCTGCAATTATTGAGATGAATCATAATTCGGTCTTTTCGAAATACAGAGTTACTTCCCATTTGTGCAGGTATCTGACGTCAACGCATTGTGACGTCATCAACTTCTATGGAAACCAGCATGAAATTCAGGGAAACAGGGTTACAAATATGACGTTTTCAAAGGAATTTAATGACGTCACAATACTTTTACGTCAGATACCTGCACAAATCGAACATAGGCCTGTAAAATCGAAAAGACGGAATTATTTACAGGCACAACAACATTCTAGTTTTTACCTAGTCTTTTTTTTTTTCATCAAATTGCAAAGCTTTTAAGATTAATACTTTAATGGATTGATTCGAATCATTCGTATATTTAATTTCTATAATATGAGCTTTTTTTCAGAAACAACGTTCATAGGAGTTCCATGTTTCGGACATGAATGTATATGAGGTAGATTGATTAGTGGAAAAAACAAAACTTTCTATAAGCGCGATAATAAAAATCGGACAAACAGACGGAGACAATGATTCAATCTACACAGAAACACGACGGACGACGTAACGTTTGAACCAACGTCAGTGCAAGTCCGGAAGGCATTGTAGAGTGCATTGTAGGTGGTGCTGTTAAAACGCGCCGTACTAATTATATTCATGTATCACATGAATCATGTTTCATATCTAACAAGTGTAGTATCTAAGTAGGCAGCATCAAAAGGAAAGCCCAAAGCCCTTCCCAACTTCTGTCTTCATTTTGCTCATTAGTCACATATTACCAAAAATAATTGTAAGTAGCGCCACACTGAGTAAACTCGATTAAGAAATAGATATATACTAAGTGCATTTACATCGATCCCAAATCAAGGCAAACATGATAATTTCTAATGGAATCTGCCGTACCAAAATAGAAATCCACAGAACACTATAATAGTACAACAATCAAGATTTTGATCAACAAAGGAGAATTTAAAAAGAAAGGAAACCTTGAATTTTATGATTATATTAACGTCAAATATAAAGAAAAAAATATGGATAATGACCATATCTCAATATACACGCAAAATCGACTATTCAGAAAATTACAAACCGAAGGCATACAAATGTTACACGTCTTTAAATTCAATAGCATCATTTACAACCTGATAAATTTACAGCATGAACCTCCACCACATGAAACGAAGCGAACTCCCAATATGCAATCAGCACATTTACAAGTAATTATACAGTCCCGATTACGTTAACTGTCCCCCGTTTAACGTTTTTTCTCCCTTCATCTCTCCAAATTTCGCTTCTATTTTTCCGTCTTCATTTTCCCTCACAAAATTTCATTCTAATTTTCCTCCTTTATTTCGCCTCAAAATTTCGCCTTCAGTGTTGGAAGAGAAAAATGAACACGAATTTTTGAGAAACAGAAGCAAAACGTAAAAGGAAAGAGAAACGCAAAGCGTAAACAGAAGAGAAACGAAAGCGAAATATTTCGCTTTCATTCCGCTTTCAGTCCCCTTGTCAATCAAAGCGAGGCTTCCTCATTTGCATATTAGGGGATTTCCCTAAATAGAGGGTACAAACATAATTTGATGTAATTTCTTTGTATTGCATTAAAATACACGACTAATTAGATTTATTTAGATACATTGCATATTTAACATTTATTAGTAAATCGAAAAGTAGCCTTTTGTATGTATAAGTTACAAATCGTGGTTTGTTTTCCTCGCATTTGTACATCTATAGCACAAATCCATTTTTTAAAGTAACATACCAATTACCAAATCGATGTTTTGACAAATACACACAGTCATGTAAATCAACCGCGCAGTGTACATGTACGTAGGTGTCGTTTATCCATTACCTGCCAGGTGTGAAAATCATCGGAGCGTGATATCACCATGCGGTCATTTCAACTTTAGATAGAGAGAGAATCTCTTCACAATGTTAAAAATTTTTAAATTTTATGTTATGACTTGATATAATCAGGGACGTATATAAAAGCATATATGCGTCCCTGTTTTAACGATGTAATTAAAGGTACGGTGTCCCTGAAAATTAATCAATTTTACAAAATTTTATAATGCAAATTTAAATCTTTCTCTTCATCATGTTCATATGAAAGTTCACTTTCTCATTTGTATATATTAAAATTTTCGGGCGAATTTAAAGTATACGTTCGTAGACTTTATAGCCGTTTGAAAACGTCATTTTTAATTTGGGATGCACACTCTAATTCATTTCACTAGCACCACCTACAATGTATAATTGCGTTTTTACTATAAAGGTATAATGGAGATTTAATTCAACAAATTCGACGATATTATGGTTGATGCTGCATATTTTCAAACAAAACTTTTTTTTCGGCTCTTTTTATTCTCAATCTAGACCCTTCAGAATATATTTTACGTTTTCAATAAAATCCATTTTTAGGGACACTGTATCTTTAGATATGTTAACTCTACCTTTCACGTACTCAGCTTGCATGTGTCGTGTACGTTCTCATTGCACCCAGTTTACAAGGATGGATTTTAAAGAGATTTATTTTTTTCTTCACCTTTTATTTATTTTATCTTTTTTTTTCTTTTCCTTTTTCATAATCCCATATTGATGGGGTTTTTTATCATATATTAATACATTTCAATTGAAAGCTCGTAGTTTAAAAAAAGGAAAAAGAATTGTCATAGTCAAAAAGCAGGGGCGGATCCAGAACCTCATTTGCCGGGAAGGACTTGCGCTTTTTATTTGGGTGAATTGCGAGGCCAGAATGGCCGAGTAGGGGGGGGTTATTGGAGGGGTGTACAGTACCTCCCATTTGCGGGGGGTCGGAAGGGGGCCCTTGCCCGAAAAAGTTCTGAAAAAAGGTGGCTTCTTGATCGTACTTGAACTCTAGATTGGACCGAGCGCATGATTCAGACGCGTACGTCTATATCTTTAAAAAAAAAAGTAACACCTATCAATGTTGACACTTTATCTTTTCTTCCGCATGGCATGCCGAAATCGTCAACAATTCTTTAAGGGAGAGGCGGTGATTAGATTTATTTTCGGGGGGGGGGGGGGCAAATCATGGCGAGCATCCTGTTTATGATTATATAAAAAAAAATTATACGTACAAAACAAAAATAATCATACATGTACAATGTATATAGAAGAATTTTTGGCAAATTCTGAAAGGATGGGCTCTAGATCATTAAAAAAATGTCTCTAGATCTATTTATACATGTTAATATTTTTATGAAAAAAATTATGTCAACAATGTACCCAATTCATCTCATGACCAGGGCTTCACATACCAGGATCGTCAATCAAACACAGCATGTTGTATCGGGAATGCGCCCCCAATAAAAATTGAAAGAATATAGCTTTTTGTCCGTCGAGAAAAGTTTTTAGTTGTTTGATAAGACGGCCGTAATTCCTTCCCGATATGGTACCCAGCGATCGATATGTTGGAATCCGCGAGAAATTTTAGTAACATCATGGAACCAAAAAAGGATTTTTATAAATGAATGAAAGAACAAGGAAAAAACGAGATAAAATCGAAATAAAGATGAAGAATCTATAAAAAAAAAATAAAAACAGAGAAGTAAGAACTTCTTTTTCTGAGCATGGAATTGGACCTCCCGCAAATAAAAATAAAATGGGTATCAAAATTAATTTGTAATTTGTAATGGCCGAGGATGAAGGGAGCATAGAGTATAAAAGTTTGCCCCGTATACACAAATGACCGAAAATGAATAAAAAAAATGAGAAAAAAAAACCCCAAATATATTCGTAAGGGGGAATTCCCTTACATGTTTCCTGTAGTTATTGTTGAAAAGAATATAAATAAAACACACTATCACTCTAAAATATTTTTATAAATTTTATATCTGACCATTCCAGACACTGTCACTTTTGGACGTAAATACTTGAATGCATGACTGACCCCACACAGGTAGACTACCATGCCTACCTGAACGACACCTGTCATAATCGATCGATTACGGGGTATATACATGTAAAGTACAAGGGGTCAATAATGAGAACTGACATCTAAATGAATAAAATGACTTGCTTCGTAACTCAAATTTTAAAATAATTGTTAGATAACTTCTATAACCCGTTGAAACGGACCTATTTTACACGATAAATTTAGCTGTTTTAAAATGATTAAATTTTATCCAGAGACTCAATATATCTAGACATATTAAAACAATTATGATAGCATATAATTCGATTATTAGTGTGATAAAAGAAAAGAGTGAAAATAAACGTTTAAAAATATTGTAATATTTAGATTTTAAGCCTACATGTACATTGACCGCATTAAGCCCCGCCCATATATATTTCCAAAACGAGGCTGGAGGCGAACATTGAAAGCGAACTGAAGGCGGAATTTGAAAGAGAAACGTAAGCGGAATCGTAAGAGAAACGTAACAGAACATGAAGAGAATCGAATGGGGACTTAAAGGAGAAATATTTCTCTTTCGAGTTCGCTTTCAGCGTTCTCGTTTATTTCACCTTACAAATTCCTCTTCTCTTTCTCCTTTCACCTCGCAAATTTCTCCTCTATTTTTCCTTGTACATTTCGCCTCAAAAATTCCTCTTCTATTTTTTCGTCTTCATTTTCCCTCACAAAATTTCTCCTTCGTCTAACAAAAATTCCCCCTTGAGGGGTAGACAGTTAATGTAATCGGTACTGTAAGTCAAATATAAAGATAAATGCTTAAATATTAGAATATTAGATAAGCTGTTCAAAAATGAATTATTAACAGATTTCATCCTAACTTAATCGGATAAAAAGATATCAAAGAATATGCTACCCAGATATTTTGAAATGTCTAACACAAAATACTGCATAATGTCCTTGAATACCCTTCCTTTTTATACATTAACGAAAGACGTCATCTCGACCCAATTTTATAGAGCACGGAACCACATCAATGGTTTTTTGTTGCTTTGTACTCCTACAGCATATGTTTGACGTATATATGACCTTGGTTTGATTTGAGAATGATGTGAAAAAAATGCAGTGCAATTTAACACTTATATTATGTATGTAATTTATTCACAGCTAGTGATTTTTATATTCTATTGAAAGTGAATAACAATTATAGATTTGTTATCACCCCATGCTGAACAGTTCAAAAGAACGATGAATTGTTCTGGATTGAATAGAAGAGAACTTGATGTTCACTGACCATTTTTTTTTTTTTTTAATCCCTGAAGAATAGTCGATTATTCTGGATTCAAACCATTCGAGTTGTATGGTGAAATCAAAATCTTCTATTAGACTGACTCTTGTACAAGCGGATCAAAACATTCCAATTAAATATAATGCATAGTGCAAGCACAATCAAGATACTTACTGTACCAATCTACGTGAATTGGTATAAGACATTTTATACTTCTTTGACATTTTCCCAGTATGTAATAAAACTGACAACACGCTTTACATTCATCGTTACGGAGATCTTAAAAAGCATACAAGATCCATCTTTCCAGAACGTTCAGTGACATTCTGGATTGTGATTGAATGGCTGTCAACATCGCTAAACAGGACATCATTATCTGCACATCAATATGTACATCGCAAAATTTGACAATGTTCACTGTACTGTTGCGACATGTGTTGCATGCAAACAGGAGACGCTTACTCTCCCTGGGCACCTGGTCTCACTTCGGACACAGTCTCACAGTTTGATTGTTCCAGTTGAAATTCTATTTGTTTTGCCTTGTCTTCTCGACTTTGATACTGAATGACTGATGGTACTTCTTTGATGTGTATTTATATTAAGTATAAAACTAGGCTTTAAGTGAGATGTACTTTTTAGGTTAGACATTTGCCCATGAACAACTTGGAAGAATTCTCACATATTATTAAAAGATTCTGCAGTCTATGTAGTGTCAGTTTCTGAAAATTCGAATTTTCAAAATGAATGCTTCTTAACTTGATATATTATATATCAAATCATAAAGAAATACAACACCGCTGAAGAATCTGGAAATAATGCAACGGAAACTTGGAAAGAAACACTAAGATAGATTCAACTTCTATACTAAACATTTATCGAAATATATGCCATTAAAATCTGGAAGGTATATAGCTTTAATATTAAGCTTCGTTTTTAATTCTCAATGGGAATAATCTTATATTTTGTGTTTGTGATTGAAAAAATAAACGCAGTGATTTCAAATACAGATGAGTATATGAATGTCAAACGTCTTCAAATTCAATAACATCATTTAAGGAGGGATTCAACACCAAGATGGCGGCGACATTATTTGTTTTCTCACTCCCTAGGAAAACTACAGTCATTACTTCCTTGAACCTTTGATACCCTGATTGATATACAAATTTGAGTGTCCTGGTGAAATTTGAATACTTTCCGACGTCATTTGAAGAAACTATAACAATTTTCAAAATTGTGGACTTTCGGGAGTTTTATCCATGAGCAAACCACGACGTCAGTTCGACGTTATCGGGGAAAATGGTGTCACAAACTATCGCATTCAAAATGCAATTAAAACATTAATACCAAACGTATCGCATTGGAACTTTGCATGTATAAAATTGAAAATTTTAATCCCAAATTCAATTTTTCTGATTTAATCGTGAAATCATCTCTGGACATCGTTGATCATTCTGTTAGTTTTTGACAAATACAGGGATATGGTCATTATCCATATTTGTCATTCATCCACAGGATTCCTAATAATTAACTATCAACTACAGTCATTTGGCTCGAAATTGCAATTTTTTAGCGATGGTGTCATCTTTTATTCTAGTATCCTGCCTTTGTTTATAACACATTTCAGTCCATCTTTTCCGTATGTAATAGCGATACATTTATAAATATTTTGGAAGTTTAATTCAATTTTATTTCCAACAGCTTTACGAGAACCGGAATGACACTTTTAATAAGATAACGTTGTAAAGAAATTCACGGATACGTAAAAAAATGCATATTTCAAAGTCTCATAGAAAATTATCCTGTGGATAGAATCAAATGTAAGTTTGCATGATAAAGGACAGACAAGAAAAGAAAAAAATTCTGATTTTTTTTTTAAATTGAATTTGGGGTCCAAGTGTTTAATACCTCCGTAAGAACAGATAAATTTGCAGCATAGACCAGATATGCACGTTTCGGTTACTTAAAATTCGTCCGTGATCCTCAATTTAAACGATGTAATATGGCCAAAAAGTGTGAAAATTATGTCCAAAAATGTACCGAAAGACGTAGCAGGATGGGTGAGTAATTGTAATTTAATTAATTACAGAGCAAAAACTGCATGCAATGCCATTTATATTTCAATTACTTTTCAATTACATTTGCAACCAAAAAATATTGGAATACACAGATTGATCTGCGAAAGAAATTAACTTATTTTCTTATCGATTTTCATGATTCATTCAGGAGAGGCCACAGATAATGGTTGAATAAACAGTTTTACCTGAGTGACCACAATGCTAATGTGACTTATTGTTATCAAAACAAGGTTGCTTATGTGTTTCTGTTCTAATTAGCTTGTTTGTCACTTCTGCAAAGACCGTGTGTTTAAATGGTAAAGAATGCATGAATAAAATTGTTACAGGTCACTGTTTACAAATGTGATTTGCTAAATTCAGTTGGGATGACTAACTTATCAAAGACAATTTAGAAATTAATAGCTGTGGAGTAAATATTGACCCGCACTTTCTTGCATTTATCGGACACTTGAAATGATCATTCGGTATTGTTTGAAAAATGATATGCTAAAAATAAATTCATTAAATGAAATGTAATGTGTAATTTGATTAATGACACTTGCAATTTAATTGTTATTTAATTAATACCATTGCAAAAAAATGGCAAAGTAATGTGTAATTTTATTAATTACATAGCCAAAAGGTACCATGTAATGTGTAATTTAATTAATTATATTGAAATGTAATTGACCCCATCCCTGATTATTGCTTTGTCACCAATGCTGTTCACAAGGATTTAAAGCCTAAGTCCACAGTTACACAGATCTTTGACTCTAAATCAATAGGGTTCCTCTTCTCCCCAAGGGGAACATTTTGGAAGGTTTTATCTTTCTATGATGATTGCTTTGTCATCTCTGCTGTTCACAAGGATCGTAAGCCTACAGCCCCGACCAGTCGAAAGTTTAATATTCGCTTTCAATTCGTAAACGAATTTAAAGCCTTTTGAAAGCTTAGCTTTCAAAATTTCGTTAGCGATTGCTTTCAAAATTTTGAATACTCCAGAGATGACGAAATTTCGTCAGCGATTTTTCGTTAACTAATTTTCGTCAGCGATTCCCTAGCTTTCAAAATTTTCGTCAGCGATAGCTTTCAAAAATTTTGAAAGCTATAGTTAACGAAATTTCGTCTGCTTTAGTTAACTAAATTTTTTTCAAAATTTTTGAAAGCTAATCGCTGACGAAAATTTCGTTAACTATAGCTTTCAAAATTTTTGAAAGCTAATCGCTGACGAAATTTTCGTTAACTAGCTTTCAAAATTTTTGAAAGCTTTTCTCGTAAGCTATTTTGTGTCGAGAAAACCAAGATGGCCGAAATCAAAGCAATCATCTTCAAAATTTGCTTAATTCCGTGTTTCCCAGATCGGAGTGTTCCCCATACACCTACTTGGTTAAAATTATGTTAATTGGGGGTGAATGGGGCAATCAAAAGGGTATGCTTTGCACTAATTAGTTACCTGAATTTACCTGTATTTGTATTACCTGTAAAGGTATTCCATCTTTAAGTGTATATATGAACAACTTCCATTTCATCTGAAATCTAAATGTATATATATACCAGATAATTTACATCTGACCGGCCAAATTCTGAATAAATGAGCGGAATTTATATCCAGTCAAACCCTGTCTTCTCTGTAACTATCGGAAGCCTTGAAAGATATTTAACAATCGGTGAATTTTTAAAGTGCCACGCCGATAAAGAGATGGCTTCTTGCATCCTCTAAACTGTGCAGAGGAATTCGCCCGAGGCGTGCTGCAGCCATTGCAAAAACAATATGGCACCCGAACGTTCAAAAACCTTTCAAAATTTTCGTCAGCGATAGCTTTCAAAATTTTCGTCAGCGATAGCTTTCAAAACGTTCGTCAGCGATAGCTTTCAAAATTTTCGCCAGCGATTGCTTTCAAAATTTTCGTCAGCGATTGCTTTCAAAATTTCGTCAGCGACTGCTTTCAAATATTTTGAAAGCTCTGAGATTACGAAAATTTGAAAGCTCATAGCTTTCAAATTTTTCGTTAACTAGGATTAGTTAACGAAATTTTCGTCAGCGATTTTTGGAAAGCTTTGTAGAGCTTTCAAACTTTCGTCATCTCAGTAGCTTTCAAAAAATCGCTGACGAATAGTTAACGAAACTTTCGAATTTAGCTTTCAAAATTTCGTCATCTTGGCGTTAAACTTTCGACTGGTCGGGGCTGAAAGTCCAAAATGACCTTGACCTTTGAACTTGACAATCGATAGAGTTAAGCCTAACTACATGGGGAACATTTGTAGAAGGTTTGATGTTTCTATGATCACTATCATAGTATAAGGCGTACGTGAAATAAACAAAAAATCAACAAAAGACCTGAATCGATTGCTAATTTTGAATAAAAAATCTAGAAAATAATTACAATCTTATCATGAGTCTTATAATACTTTTATACGATTGAAAACTTTTTTTTGAAAGAACGAAATATCCCAATTTGCAAAATCGACATATATTTTTTCGCGTATTTCTCCAAAATATAAAACCAATACCATAATTTGAGTGTAACAGTGTATGAAAAAGCGAAGGAGTAATTTGTTTTTTATTATCAAAAGCTTTAAAAAGCAGTTCTCGAAGTGCAAAAAGGGTAAAAAAAGACCATCTCATCACTTCTTATTGTCATTCAAGCAAACTTACTCAACGTTGACGAGGTAAATAACCGTCTTATCTGACTTCATCTATACTGTTTGTATGTGGCTATCTAAGGATCAGCTGATGTGAAGTACAATAGCTACAGTAATATGGCATCTGAAAGAAAATATGGTCCATAAAAAATGAAGAATAAGGTTAACATGACAATTTGAGAAGGTTGTTTACAGAATGAGTTTACAGGTGTTTGTACTCCATTTATTTTAAATGAGATGGTTGAAAAGCATTTTTTTTACTGATGATATTGAAAAGAAGAATAGATGTAATAAACACCAAAGACGTACCCATCAGTTATTCAGTCTTAAAGTCGAGACGGCAAGGGAAAATCATAAGACTTTCCATTGGAATGGTAACGGAAAGAAGACGAAATAAGTACGTAAATGCAAAAAAAAAAACGATATCTTGAATGATGTTATCAATTGCAAAGAATCCAATAATCTTTAAAACATATACATTGTAATCTACTTATATCCGAAAAGAACAGAAAAGCCATGGTATATAACAAGCTATCTACGTATAAAATAAGTACTAAGTAATAAAACCATTTTTATGGAACTGTTGTGACGGGTGCTGCATGCAAACAGGAGACGCTTGGTTTCCCCAGCGACATATTTTCACTCCTGAATATTGTTTAGTCCTAGATTCTCTCCTGTTCCAATAGAAATTCAACTGATTTTGTCTTGTCCGCCCGAATGAGAGATTGAATGATAAATATGGATAATGACCATATCCATATGTACAGCACAAAATCGATAATAGAGAAAATCTTAAACCGAAAACATACAAAATCAGGATAAAACAGGAACCAAAGCAAACAAACAAAAAAACCTCAACCACATGAAAAGAAGCGGATAACTGATGAGAACTTCTTTCTGGTATCCCAGTTGCTATAGTTATATTATCATCTCTGTCTGTTTGCCCTATTTTGTGTTTCTTGTAAAAAGTTTTGTTTTATATTTTGTCAAAAGCCTTTTGATTGTAATTTTTAGGAATCTAATTTCAGATTTTATTTTTGACTTTCATTCACTAATTAAGTATTAATTACCATTACCTTGAGGATCAACTGTTCTTATCACAGCAAGCGTTGATATCGAGGAATGTTCTTGATATTACTCAGATTTCCATGTTGTATGAAAAGTCAACATATGTATCAAAACTATAGTTACACTCATAAAATAGACTGAAAATAATTAAAAGCATAATGTTTCATAAACGATTGGATTTTAGAATAGATTGGTTTCATATCATTAAAAATTTAATAGTTTGATTTACAAGACGAAACGTTTCTTTTTTGATAATTTGCTTAACGTTTACGATATTTTTAACTAGATACTTGATTAATGTAAAAATAGATATGGCTTGATCAAATTGCTATAAAGACTTAAATTCAGTTTTAACAGCTCAAAATGGTGTAATGCATATCGATTATGACTATGTTAAAACATAAAATAACACGAGGAAATTACAAACTGAGATCGGTTTAAATAACTACAATGTAACAAATACATATAATACAAACACGTAAAACACATTGTTAGTAAATAAATAATTTTCATTGCCACATAAGAAGCTTTTCGTACGATTTTAAATATGTTTTCCGATGAGTATTGTTTGCCAAAAATCTTACTACACCATCTCCACAGTATGTGGAAAATCGTTTTATGGTGTCGTTGCTTAGAATATTCGCTTATTTCAAATCAATATACGTTGGAATAACTCGTCATTTGTCAATGATTTTGAAAATAGGACACAATTCAAAACTACATAGTTGTAACGAAAAGCTTCAATCATGATGACGATGATTACAAGGAACAGGGATTCATATGAATTGATCCTTCTAGCCATATTCAACCATCTGAAAATAATCAAACTTGAACGTAATGAGCATACTTGATCTATTATTTCTAGATATTGCATTTATTCAAAAAACATTAAAATGCTTACATTCAGTATGATAAAGTATTTAAAATGCCACAAAGACATTTAACCATGTGCGAAACATTGATTTTTAGAAGAGCCTATAAATAATATATAAATAAAAATTTACATGTAAAGCACAAATGATAATATATAAAGAACTAATAATTTTACGTCTTCAAATTCATAGCATCGTTTAAGAACAGATCAATTTGCAGGATGTGCCAGACATGCACGTTACTTAACCCTAGTCAGTGATCCCCGATCAAAACAATGAAATATGGCCACAAACTATGGAAGTTAAGTGCGAAAAGACCGAAAGACCGGGCTGGATGGGTGGGATACATGTATGATGCTATACACTAAATGACTATATTTTCAGAAATTTCGAGAAACTTTTGAGAACAGAATTTTTTTAATGTGTTTGAAGAAAGACCAATCGAAGTTGATCGGACTAATCCTCATCAGTAATGCTTCCAGCCAAAGTTCTTTTCATAAGCCGTCCGCCAAAATTCATTTCAGTAGCGCCTTCTGGTTTTATTTTTCAAATTCATATTTGTGCATTTAGTTACATGTTTTCTAACCATGATAACTTGATTGCTTTATTGGTATCAAATGTGTGTGGTTTGAATTATTTTATTCTTTCCGAAACTCGACAATTTGCTTTTTTAATTTGTTCTTAGATACAAACTATTGAAATATATGAATTTAAATGATTTTGATACTCTCACATACGTGTTGATATAACAGTACTTCTGGTAGGATACGGTGTTCTAGTCCCAGTTTCCGCCACTGGAATTCAAAAAATAATGTGTAGAAAAGGTCGCTAAAAACTACGTTACAAGAATTACAGGAGAATGCAACCGTAACAAATACAGACATTCAATTTGGGAAAAAAATTAACAAACAAAAGGAAAAGAATACACACAATAACATACACGATGATAAAATCTAACCGATACATGAAATAGAAATGTATAATTGACTGTAACTTTGTATGAAAAGTCTCCCCTACTATTAGTTTTTAGGCTTATAACTGACCTACCATGGAAATATAGGGGGAAGCTGTGATCATTACCATGGGTTTGAAATACTGATGGATTTTTTACATGGCATTTTTATGTCACATGTGATGCATCCTCCCTAAAGCTTAAACAAAATTCGTTAGGTAAACGTTGCCATGGCAACCATTTGAAAAAAATGTTGAATTTCAAAAATAAACTGTTGTTATAGTTGGTTTTACCATTCCATCAGACATGTCCATATTAAAAGAATTCATTTCGATAAATATAAGACACATGATTACTATCGAAACAATACTGATTTACAGAAAACGTCTTCATATGCATGTTTTGGACTTCTCAAAAGCTTTTGAAATCAAATTTCTTATGAGGTTACAAAGAAAATAGCCTTGTTATATAAATAGTAGAGTGCTTGAACATTTTTATAGAGAATAAATTGAAACCATAATATTTAATCAAAATGGCCGTATCCAAAGAAACAAACAAGCTTGTTTCAAATTGAAGCTATAATCTTATATATGTAAACGTCTTCAAATTGAATAGCATCATTTAAGAACAGATAAATTGGCAACGTGGACCAGACATGCACGTTTCGGGTACATAACCCTCATCAGTGATCCTAAATCTAAACAATGTAATATGCCAAAGAAGTATGAAAGTTACTATGTCGAAAAAGTGTACCGAAAGACGTAGCAGGATTGGTGGGATATGATGCTACTGGACCCACTTTTTAGAAATTTCAAGAACTTTTGATAACAGAATTTAGAATGCGTTGAAGAAACGATCAACCGAAATTGATCGAACTTGGCTACATGTGCCCTCGGGGACTCCTGGTCCACCAGCAGTGACACTCACCAAGTGGTATAAATGTAAACGTCTTCAAATTGAATAGCATCATTTAAGAACAGATAAATTGGCAACGTGGACCAGACATGCACGTTTCGGGTACATAACCCTCATCAGTGATCCTAAATCTAAACAATGTAATATGCCAAAGAAGTATGAAAGTTACTATGTCGAAAAAGTGTACCGAAAGACGTAGCAGGATGGGTGGGATATGATGCTACTGGACCCACTTTTTAGAAATTTCAAGAACTTTTGATAACAGAATTTAGAATGCGTTGAAGAAACGATCAACCGAAATTGATCGAACTTGGCTACATGTGCCCTCGGGGACTCCTGGTCATGTTTCCTTAGCGACGGTTTTAAAAATTCTCTAAGTAATAAGAATTTTTTTCTCATTAAAACAACCTTAAACACTTATCATTGATAAATCTATTTTCGGGTTTTGTCCTTTGATATCGTTAAAATTAAGGTATTTAATCTGAACTAAAAAGAGCAGTTTTCCTTGGATACCATCAATGTTGCCTTGGCAACCAAGAAAAACTACAATCCATTTATTGCATCTGATTAGTTTTAATTTATACTTCCTTAAACTTCTCCATTTACCTTTATTTATATAATAAGTTAAAAATGAAAAATGGCTATCCTCAGATACTGTTAGAGTTGTTGCAATGGTAACTCCGTATTCTTAATTTTGTCCATTATCTAATGGTTTTATCACAAAGAATTAGGATTAAAAATTACGATTCAGTCATAATAACTGGATGTTAAAAGGTGTAATGATTACTTCTTTTCAGCTCTGTGGCCTTAAAGAAGCTTTGTGTTGGCCATTTATTAATAACAAATATGGATAATGACCATAAAACAATACACAATTCAAAATCGATAATTCAGAAAATCATAAACCGAAAGCATACAAATTCAGGAAAAAATAGGAGTCAACGCAAACAAAGAAAATGAAAACAAATAAAAAGAAGCGAACTCCCAACGTGGAAATGAGACCAAGTGCCCAAGAAGAGTCAGTATCTCCTGTTTGCATGCCACACCCGTCGCTTCAATTCGTCATATATATTATTTTGCTATTTCGGCAACTTCTCATTTCATCCAACAATATCATCGAAATTAAAGGAGGTTAATATGACAAATATGGATGATGACCATATCCCTGTATACAGCACAAAATTGATCATTCAGAAAATCAAAAACCGAAGGCATACAAAATCAGGATAAAACATGAACCAAAGCAAACAAACAAAAACCTCCACCATATGAAAAGAAGCGAACTCCCGATATTGGAGTGAGACCAGGTGCCGAGGAAGGGAAAGCATCTCCTGCATTTCTGTTTACAAAATTCAATTCAATTTTGGTAATAGATTTCTTTTAACCATGATTCTTCATCGACCCTACACATTATTTGGAGCCGAGTACTCTCTGCAAATTATATGCACACATTTAAATTCTAAACATAAACAACAGGATGCTAATGAAATACATTTGCCTGTTTCAGCAAATCACTTAAGCATTTTGTAAGTTCCACTAATGAGGATTTACTATCCGAAACACTGGTGCGATAAAATTGGTTTGAAAACACTTCCGTATTATATGTGTATGTTTAATGTCTTCAAATTGATTAGCATCAGTTTAGAGCAGAAAATGTACAGCATTGATCAGACATGCACGTTTCGAGTATTTAACTCTTGTCAGTGATCCTCAATCTAAACAATGTAATAGGGATGTTCGCCGTGACGTCACGGGTCTCGCGAAAACGAGGCTGGTTGGCAAAAACGGTTGGCAGTGAAGGGAAATATATGTGATACCGCGGGGGATAAATCGACAATTGATGCTCTGATAAGCGCTGCTTTCCTATTATCATTTTATTGATAAGTCCTGCTGTGACACTGACCATTCTAATCACAGCAATAAAGAAATCCCGCTGTGTTTATTAGTATATCACGACTGCCGTTCGATTGGGGGGGGGGCAAGAATCAATAAACTGCCGATATTTTTTCTTTTTCAAATTTTGCTTTTCAAAGAAGCAGGTGTAATTCATAGTGTCCCATTTTTATGCTCCTGTATTAGGTGTAACATACCCGACTCATTACCTGTTGTTTTGACAAGTACACACCCAATCTAATTAAAATCAGATCTACTTCTCTCTCCAAGAGAGAAGTAGATCTGATTTTAATTAGATTGGTACACACCTATCCCTTAAAAATGCAACGTTCCCGGCTATATTAGTTGTGATTTAATTAAGGCGGAGCATTTGAACGGGATGGAAAGAGGGGAATAGTTTGACCAAAATTAATGTCGAACTGTTTGAAAACGCAAAACGGAAAAAGAAAATTAACTCACAGACAACGTTTAATGAAATAAAGAGTACTAATTTTCTTAGCATTTTTTTTCTCTCACGACTGTCTCCATTTTATAGATAAAGCCGGTCATAGTAATAACAATGAAAAATTTTCTTTTTCTCTTTTATTTTTCTTAATTTGGATATGGAATTTCTTTTTTAATTGACATGCCTTATCTAACTTTTTACTTGCTGGAGGAAGGAGGGAAGGGAGGGGGGCGTGTCGCACTCCTAAAATCGTTGGAATAAAAAGAGACATTCAAGAATTTAAAATGAAAGATAAGATTAAAATACACCTTAAAAATAAATGATATAAATGTTAATATGAATTAAAGAGAGGGATCTCGAACCATATAAAATCCTAGCATTCTATTTCCATCTTTTGCACCTCGACTGTTAAAACATCTAATATTTGAAAAGAATTTCAAGAATAGATTTCAGACTTCCATCTAATTTTCGGAATTATTTAAACAATTATCCTGTTTAAATAAATAAATAAATAAATAAATAAATCTTGAGATATATATGAGAAATATTGAATATTGATCCACTGTTCCAACTTTTATATGATTATTATCGATGTATAAATGGGTTGTATTTCCAACTAAAAGACAAATTAATGTTAGTATTTACGAAAAAAAAATGGTTTTGTTGTTTAATCCGTGTCGCTTAATCAATTTAAAATATCAAAAACTGAAATATGAAATGGATAGATCACATGCAGTGGCTTTCTCTCCTTTGCGGATCATTGGTTCCGCCGCGGCGCCTGGGTGAAAAATCTACCTGGACAGCCGACAAAAAATCAAGGTAAATGCATGGCAGGTGTCAGATCAATGTCTTGTGTATACGAGATACACTGTATAGGTTGGACTTGACAAAATGGTGAATTATATAAGATGTTCACATTCACGACTTTAAAAATTTAATCAAACCACAGAGAGACTAAATGCTATTTACACAGTGATTAACAGAGAAAAATTAAAGTAAGAAAATATATAACATACAATTAAAACGATTGATAAATATTATAACAACTTTGAAGTAATCTTATCATAATTATATCTGTCGATAAACTGTACTGATAAAGAATATAACGTAAATAGAAGTGAACATTGCTATACATATATATAAGAGAACCACTTTTTGCCAACCAATTTTCATGCGCATGCGCAGTGTGACGTCACTTTTTCGTCACTCGAACATCCCTATATTGCAAAATCTGTGAAAATAATGTACTAAATATACCGAAAGACAGCTACAAATATATGAAATTTTATTAAAATCAGAGAACATGCGTGGCCTAAACGTTAACAGAGAATTGGTGTTAATACTCATAATGTTTTCACAGGATTATAATGCATATTTATTGTGGAATCTAATTTAAGGGTCTCTTGTGATAATTAGAAGATCTTGTCTTTGATACTTTGTATGAAGAAGATCTCTGTATGTGTAACGTCTTCAAATTCATTTAGCATCGTTTTAGAGTAGATAAATGTACAGCATGAACCAGACATGCACGTTTCAGATATTTAACCCTCGTCAGTGATCCTCAATCTGAACAATGTAATATGGCCAAAATCTGTGAAAATTATGTCCTAAATGTACTGAAAGACGTAGCAAGATGACTTGAATATGATGTTACAGAACCCAGGTTTTAGAAATTTGGGACAATGTGTAAATAGAAATTTTCAAATGCGTTTGAAGAAATGACCAAACGAAATAGATCGAACTTGGGTATACCTGGTCCACTAGCAGTGACACTCGCCAAGTGGTACACATGTTTAACGTCAAATTAAAAGATCTTGTCTTTGATACTTTGTATGAAGAAGATCTCTGTATGTGTAACGTCTTCAAATTCATTTAGCATCGTTTTAGAGTAGATAAATGTACAGCATGAACCAGACATGCACGTTTCAGATATTTAACCCTCGTCAGTGATCCTCAATCTGAACAATGTAATATTGCAAAATCTGTGAAAATTATGTCCTAAATGTACTGAAAGACGTAGCAAGATGACTTGAATATGATGTTACAGAAGCAAGGTTTTAGAAATTTGGGACAATGTGTAAATAGAAATTTTCAAATGCGTTTGAAGAAATGACTAAACGAAATAGATCGAACTTGGGTATACCTGGTCCACTAGCAGTGACACTCGCCAAGTGGTACACATGTTTAACGTCAAATTAAAAGATCTTGTCTTTGATACTTTGTATGAAGAAGATCTCTGTATGTGTAACGTCTTCAAATTCATTTAGCATCATTTTAGAGTAGATAAATGTACAGCATGAACCAGACATGCACGTTTCGGAAATTTAACCCTCGTCAGTGATCCTCAATCTGAACAACAGAAATTTTCGAATGCGCTGAAGAAACGATCAACCGAAGCTGATGGAACTTTGCTGCTTGTGCCCTCGGGGACTCCTTGTCCACCAGCAGTGACACTCACCAAGTTTTGAAATATCCATAGTATATTTTAAAATACTCTGTCGCTTGTATGTTTCCAAATCGCAAAGAAAGCTAACAAGACATGTACGTTTTGGTTACTAAGTCCTCGTCAGTGAACCTCAATTGCCCAAATCTCTTTCGTTTTACGTATTTAGAACTACGAAAAAAAAACAGTTATGTATACAGAGGTAACCTAAATTTACTACATTTCCTGCTCCAAAACTGATAAAATCCTCGGATGAAATATAACCTTGTACTTGTCACCCTTCATCACAAAATTTTATGGTTGTATAAATGTCTTTTAAATGCGAGAGTTAAAATGCTTGCCTTTCATAATAAGAAAAATTATCGGACTGCAAATTTGTTGATAAAGTTTTCAAATGACAATGCACATTTTTTTTACGTTTGTTTCCTAAAAGGCTATCAATGCATTGGTAACTATATAATAAAAACTAACAAGAAGCTATGCAATTAATTCAGGTACATAAAAAAGGAAAAGTCCTTATTTCATCAAAGCTTGATATCTAATATTACAATTTTGGTCATGTAAAATCGTAATATAAGAATAGATTTTCTAGCATTAAAAGAAGTTTTGTTTTGATACTATATCAATTTGACATCGTAAATATTATTTGGCTATATCGGAAACTTGCCATTTCATTCATAAATATAATCAAAATTATAGGAAATTATAGGAAATTAACATCTTAGCACCAACCATCCATTGTTATTTTGAACACAGATTTTATTTGGCTTGCGAATCGACCTTACAGAAAATTTGGAGCCGCGCAATCTCTGCAAAATAAATGCAGAAATTTAATTCAAAAAATATAAACAGGGGGCGCTACTATTTTTTTTTTCTTTTTTTTGTGCTGTGTCTAAAATCACTTTGGCAAGAAGCATCACTGAAGAGGATTTAATATCCGAAACGCGTGTCTGGTGCATTATAAATTCGTATGATTTTATTTTCAAGAGGGTATAGAGTTGGGACACTTCTATATTATTTGCAGTAACAGACGTATTCGGCTGCAATTTCTTGTACACAAGCAATGATAAATATTGATAATGACCATATACACAGTACAACATCGATGATACCGAAAATCATAGACCGAAGGCATACCAAATCAGGATAAAACAGGATCCAAAGCAAACATTCAAAAAAACCTACCTAATGAAAAGAAGCGAACGCACAATATGGGAGTGAGACCAGGTACCCAGGAAGAGTCAGCATCTCCTGCTTGCATGCAACACGCGTCGCCTCAATTCGGTAGAATTGTCACATCTAGTTTCTTCCATTTCGGAAGATACAAGTATATTATGTGATTGGATGGTTCATATGGTTTAATAAGACGCAACTGTTCCAACTCTATACCTTCTTAAAGAAAATTTCAAAACAATTTTTTTTCTGCACCAGACACGTGTTTCGTATATTTTTTCTCATCAGAGATGCTTCCAGCCAAAGTGCTTTTGATAAGCAGAGCCATAAGCAGAGAAATAATTTATTTCATTAGCGCCCTCTTCTTTCATTTATTGAATTTCAATTCGTACATTTTACAGAGAGACAGAGTATCATCCACCATTCTGCACAATGGGACATCATAGTATATGACGAGTTCCCCTAATCTACCTCAGTGACGATATTAGTCGATCAAAATTTCGTTTTCTAAGGTATATTCCGGCTAGACGTTTTATACGTCACGTGGGCGCTACTTCTAAATTCTAAGAAATGATGTGATGGTAAATATTTCTTACGTGTTGTCATAATGGTGTTTGTTGAAGGATCTGATGTTTCAGTCTCAGTTTGGTCCGCTAAAATTCGAAAGAAAAATATAATAATAAAATGACCTTCAGAATGACCACATAAAAAATGCCCAAAAGATTGCGACATGTAATGCACATCAGACAAGAAACGTTTAAACATAATCACAACAAGGCACACATTAAGAACAAAATGAAACGGACCAACAAATAGTCAGTCAAAGAAGCCAACCCGAAATCAAAACAAAGGACAACATTAAACGGACCAACAAATAGTCAGTCAAAGAAGCCAACCCGAAATCAAAACAAAGGACAACATTAAACGGACCAACAAATAGTCAGTCAAAGAAGCCAACCCGAAATCAAAACAAAGGACAACATTAAACGGACCAACAAATCGTCAGTCAAAGAAGCCAACCCGAAATCAAAACAAAGGACAACATTAAACGGACCAACAAATAGTTAGTCAAAGAGGCCAACCCGACATCAAACTACAATTATAAAATATGTATAAAAATTCCAAAAAACAATTACCTCATAAATGACTGAGGAATGAAAAGAATTAAGAAATGTTAAGCCATTTACATTTTGATAATGGAATTCAACAAAATCTTAGAACATCTATTTTGAATGAAGTGAAAGTTTTCAATTTATTCCAATGACTTAAAAGTTAAAAAAAAAGAAAACATTAGCTAAATATAAGAAATTGGCAAGAACCAAAAAATTGAAGAATTCATTTGTCTGAAGAAAAGAAGATAATAATTGCAACGAATCTGTGGAAAATGATCAGTCTTTACCTGAAAGTTAGACCGAAACCATTAGAGAGTCAGAGGGAGCGACTGACTTTGGTTATGTCTAAAATAACTTGACTTTGGCTGGAAACATGAATCATTGATGAAGATTTTATATCCGAAACACGTGTCTGGTGCAATAGCATCACTTAAGAACAGATAAATTTGCAGCATGGACCAGACATGCACGTTTCGGGTACTTAACCCACATCAGTGATCTTCAGGCTAAACTATGTAATATGACCAAAGAGTGTGAAATGTTAAACGTCTTCAAACTAAAAAAAAGTTATTATGTTGATGTGCCAAACGCGAAGATGTCAAACTCGAAAAAGAACTTAGGGCTGCGCGTCCTTGTTCATATTCCAAAATCAGATATTAATTTTGCTACATATGCAGTCTGTGAATAAAAAAATGATAATATATGATAGATTTAACTTACATGTTGTCAAAATAGTAGTTGCTGTGGGATCTGTTGTTTCAATTTCAGTGAGATCCGCTAAAATTATAAGAAAAAAGAACTCCAATTATGTCAGATTTGGTGGGAAACTCTACAAGCAGGTTGTAGGGATGCCAATGAGTAATAATTGTGCGCCTCTTGTTGCAGATTTATTTTTATACACGTATGAAAAGGAAGTTATCCAAAATCTTCAAAAACAAAGAAAAAATGATGATGTGAAATGTTTCATTGGTACTTCTAGGTACCTGGATGATATTCTTACTATCGACAATCCTGTTTTTGAGAAATATAAAAATGTTATTTATCCACAAGAATTGATTCTAAACAAGGCAAACGTTTCAAACACAGAAACACCATTTTTGGACCTAAATATCAAAATTGTTAATAGAGAGATCCATACAAGTGTGTATGACAAAAGAGATGATTTTGGATTTAACATAGTAAATTTCCCCTGGCTTGACGGTGATGTTCCTAGATTACCGTCCTATGGTATCTATATTTCACAGCTCATCCGGTATGCTAGAGCATGTACTGATGTTTTGGATTTTCATAGAAGAAATTTACAAATTACCAAGAAACTTTTAGGACAAGGTTTTCGCTTTCTCAAACTAGTAAAGACTTTCTGGAAATTTTACAAAAAATATTGTCAACTTCTTCTGAAATTCGGAGCAATACAGGCAACAGAGTATATTACTTTGGGTATTTCACAACCTGCATTTTATGGTGACATTATTAACAAGATTAGAAGGATCAAAGATAGACAACATCACTATCGAAAATGCGTTAGAATCATCAAACGCCTTTTATACCGTGGATATGTTCCTAATGTCACCAGACACTAGGCTTGGTACTTGACCAATCTACAGTCTTGTACAATGACAAATATGGATAATGACCATATCCCTGTTTACAGCACAAAATCGATAATACAGAAAATCAGAAACCGAGGCATACGAAATCAGGATAAAACAGGAACAAAAGCAAACAAACAAAAACCTCCACCATATGAAAAGAAGCGAACTCCCGATATGAGAGTGAGACCAGGTGCCCAGGAAGAGTAAGCATCTCCTGCTTGCATGCAACACCCGCCGCTTCAATTCGGTAGAACTGTCACATTCGGTAACTTCCATTTCGGAAGACATAGAGTACAATCTTGGGATGGATGGTTCAAATGGTCTACGACAGAATATCACCCGTCATTCTGGAGAGTGGGACATCATAGTGTATGACGAGTTCCCCATATCGACCGTAGAACTTCCTCAGTGACGATGCTAGTCGGTCACAAGCATATCCCTGACTGAGAAGCTTATCTGAAAGACGCCTAGCTCTCAGAACAAAATCCGTATATTTCGTACTTGCTCTGGCATAGCGTATCAACTGAGATATGAACACGCCATAAGCAGGCGATGAAGGAATGTTGCTACTCAGAAAAGGAAAGTTCGTAATGCTGAAATTGAAGTCGTCACGTTTGTCATAGAGTGAGGTGTTCATGTGACCATCAGTGTCGTAGGACAACATTATGTCCAAATAGGATGCTGAATTATTTGTCTCTGTAGTTTCTTTGACTTCAAGCTCTGAATGATAGATACTGCTCAGGAAATCCGCGAATTTTGGATTATTGATGGACAACACATCGTCTATGTATCTGTAAGTGAAGTTGAAGTCAGAAGCTAGGTATCTTTTCCCTTCAGAGACCAGAGATTGAATGAATTCAGCTTCGTACGAGTAAAGAAAAATGTCGGCAAGGAGTGGGGCACTATTGGTCCCCATTGGAATTCCGACAATTTGCTGGAAGACCTTTCCTCCAAACACCACAAAAATGTTGTCGATCAAAAAGTTTAACATCTAAATGATATCTGTTTCAGTGTACTTATTTTCAGAATCGGACTTTTCTTTTACAAAGTAGGTTTTGTCATAGTTCACAACAATAAATTTGTATTTGCGATTACCGTTCTTACTTGTAAACGCACTACTTATAATTTTTGCGAGTCTTTCTTTCAATTTAGAATGTGGAATTGTAGTGTAAAGTGTCGAAAAATCAAAGGCTTTGATCGAATGAACTTTACTAAAATGAGTGGATTTCAGATGTTCTAAAAGTTTCTTCGGATTCTTTAAAATCCACATCTGGTTGATACCACTGCGAGAATATACTGTCGAACAATATTTTTGAAGCCCAGATTTGATTTCAGATAAAACTTTGGTGAGTAAGATCGATACAGATTTGGTAGAACATTTTGAGGAACCAGCGATGAAACGTTGTTTGTACGGATTCTTATGCATTTTAGGTATGCAGTATAAGTATGGTAAATCTAAATCTAAATTGTTAGTTTGGAAGCCAAAGGAAGCAAGAGCTGATTTGTGGTTATCTATTATTTCAGAGGCAGAAAGGTTTGTAGGGGTGTAAGTGGGATTTCCAGGTGTCGAATTTAAACCCAACTCTTTAACTAGACTGTCGAAATAGTACTTTTTGCAAGTAAATGTGTAATTATTTGAGGCTTTGTCCGCTGGTGTGATGACATAATGTTCTTGGAGGTAGGTGAGCTCTGTGATAACATCAGGGTCTTTAAATATAGACTCGAATCTGGTGTTCACAGTTGATTTTAATCGGTTAATTCTAGATAAAAGTAACCCTCTGATGGATTTTATCCATTCGGAAAGAGTGTCGAGCTGTACACCCTCTTTCTTTGCCCAACGTCTTGCATATTCCTCACAAGAGTCCATGATAATTTTCAAATTTTGGTTCCATGTAAAGGACATACTTTCTCTGTATTTGGGACCCTTTTTTAACAATTCGCTCAACTTGTCGTTCTTGACTATACTAAGGTCACCAGTAATAACGTGTCCACAAGGAGAGTAGTTGAAATCCGATGAAGAACATTCGCAAGGAAGTGGATGTAGTGAGGGATTACTTAAATCAATACACTGCAGGAATCGTTTGTAATTGTAAATTTTAGATGCAACTGTTGGTGTGTAGCTATAGGAAATACAAGGAGTTTCTTTTCTTTTGAAATATGGTGGGATTTTTTCTGTGACAGTTTTGTGATTCAAAATTTGACCAAGATTCAATTTATCAATACCTTTGTTTGCAAATCTTACTTTAATGAAAGGGCGGTTTGTTTTCTCCTCTGATTTATCTGATCTAACTGCTTGAAATAAACGAAAAGTAGAAATGTCCAAGATGACTCCTTGTATTCTGGGGAACGTGTATCGGTATATGTGAGGTCCTTCGTATATTCGTAGATTTCGTGTAACTTCCGTAAAGGTACAGAGTATAATTTGGTACGAATATAATGCAGTCCTAGAGGCTCATTCAAAAACGGAACCAAGTCATCGAAGGAGAAATTATGTATCTCAGGCCTATTATATTTTCGAATGCCATGACTTCGAGGTCTTCTTTGTGGTCTGTTGAATAAGCTAGTCACATTTACCGATTGACAACCGGGACTTGTTAAGTTTCCTATAGTGCTGATGTTATCGTTGCAACCATTCTTAAAACTTGCACTCTAACTGACTGTGACGACGGGATTCCATAACGGGCCCTGTCCAAACCTCTTAAGAGAAGACAGGGCCCCGACCACCTGTCCTCTCTGAATGTCAGTCGGACTCCTCGGGTGATAACATACATGAGCTCGCGGCGGCAACCCACGGATTGTATTACGTACACCCTCTTTTTATATCCATTTACATATTCATCTGTGTTGCTTGGGCCCCTGCGTTTTGCGGTCTTGTTTGTGTGTGGTCATCTGACAGTGAGGAGGTTGTTTTACACCACAATTGTACGTTCTTCGAGACCTCTGGGTAATCGGAAAAGTAGGAGGGTTGTGCGCACGTAATCCAGGATAACCATACCTTCTGCTATTTCCATGGCAGATGGCCGTCCTAAGTCGGCACCGGTTGCCCTTTGGTCTCGTTTGTTTATGTGTAGTCCTGTGTGTTTGATGTTTCTGTGTTGTGCGTTGACGTCCCTTGTCCCTTACGCGTCTCTTTCTGTGCTTGTCTGCTTTGTGTTTTTGCATTGGGTGTTTTGGGGTTTTGCTGTGGGTGCTACAGCCTGGTGTTGTTGGAGATCCCCTCCTTTGTTTTAGACTAGCGTCAATTGACTGCAGCGGAACAAACACGCACAGTCAATCAATTTAAAGATCATGTAATGATATTTCGATTTTCAGACTTCTTCTAATTATTGGAACAGTCTTCAATGTCTCCTGGTTACTTAAGGACATCTCGTTGTTAGTTACATTCTGTTCAAATACAAGATCGTTTACGTTGTTTGCTTGAGAGTTTAACGTCGCCTTTATGGAGATATACTCCGTAACTTCCACCATTGTTTAATTGCATTATCGGAATTGGGTGGTTTTACTCACACTCTTCGAAACTCAGATATTTGCGTAGTTCTATTTCTTTTGAAGAAAATATGACAAGAGACTACAAGACTGCAGACATGTGTACCCGTATGTAGCTCAACAAGTGGTACAAATGATTAACGTCTTCAAATAAGATAAGCAAAAGGGACAAGGAACACCTAAAATCAATAAGAAACATCGAACACAAAAGGGCACACATAAACCAACGAGATCAATTGGCACGTTCCGACTGAGGACGGACATCGGCTACGTCAGTAGCAAATTTTGTAATTATCCGAATTACTTGCGCACAACCCTTCCACTTTTCCTGATACCACGAGGTAACCATACAAATAAGAAAGCATGACGTAGGGGCCCGTGTAACAGAGACATGGCGATGTACATGGATGTAAAAATAGAGGGTGTACGAAATACAGTCGTGTTCTGCCGACTATAGCGAACTCATGTATGTTATCATTCGACGAGTTCGATCGACATGTTTTGAAATACCCATGGTAAAATACTCTGTCGCTTGTATGGTTCCAAATCGCAAAGGAACCTAACAAGACATTTACGTTTCGGGTCCTCGCTAGTGAACCTCAATTGCCTAAATGTCTTTCGTTTTACGTATTCAAAACTCTTTTGATTTACAACCCATTAAAATAACACAGTAATATATAAAGAGGTAACCTAAATTTACTACATTTCCTGCTCCAAAATCTGAAAAAATCCTCGGATGAAATATAACCTTGTACTTGTCACCCTTCAACACACAATTTTATGGTTGTATAAATGGCTTTTAAATGCTAGAGTTAACATAATTACCTTTCATAATCCGCAAAATTATCGGACTGTAAATTTGTTGATAAAGTTTTCAAATGACAATGCATATTTTTTAACGTTTGTTTCCTAAAAGCCTATCAACGCATTGGTAACCATATAATAAAAACTAACAAAAAGCTGTGCAATTAATTCAGGTACATAAAAAAGGAAAAGTCCTTATTTCATCAAAGTTTGATATCTTATGTTACAAATTTTTGTGCTGTAAAATCCTGATAAAAGAATATATTTTTTATGATGAAAAGAAGTTTTGTTTTGACACTATATCAATTGGACATCGTAAATATTATTTGGTTATATTGGAAACTTGCCATTTCATTCATAAATATCATCAAAATTATAGGAAAACATCTTAGCACCAACCATTCATTGTTATTTTGAACATAGATTTTATTGGCTACTGAATCGACCTTACACGAAATTTGGAGCCGTGCAATCTCTGCAAAATAAATGCACAAATTCAATTCAAAAAAATAAACAGGGGGCGCTACTAAAATGAATTAGTTGCTGTGTCTAAAATCACTTTGGTTAAAAGCATCACTGATGAGGATTCAATATCCGAAACGCGTGTCTGGTGCATTATAAATTCGTATGATTTTTTTTCAAGAGGGTATAGAGTTGGAACACTCCCCATATCCCAATTCCCAGTACAACATCGATAATACAGAAAATCATAAACCGAAGGCATACAAAATCAGGATAAAACAGAAACCAAAGCAAACATGCAAAAAAACCCTACCTAATGAAAAGAAGCGAACGCGCAAAATGGGAGTGAGACCAGGTACCCAGGAAGAGTCAGCATCTCCTGCTTGCATGCAACACGCGTCGCTTTAATTCGGTAGAATTGTCACAACTGCTTTCTTCCATTTCGGAAGATAAAAGTATATTATGTGATTGGATGGTTCAAATGGTTAAATAATACAGAAGTGTTCCAACTCTATACCTTCTTCAAGAAAATTTCAAACCATTTTTCTGCACCAGACACGTGTTTCTTATATTTTTTCTCATCAGTAATGTTTCCAGCCAATGTGCTTTTCATAAGCGGAGCCACCATGATCTATTTCATTAGCGCCCTCTTCTTTCATTTATTGAATTCAATTTGTACATTTGCTTTACAGAGAGACAGAGTATCATCCACCATTCTGGACAATGGGACATCATAGCATATGACGAGTTAACCGTATATACCTCAGTGACGATATTAGTCGATCAAAATTTCGTTTTCTAAGGTATATTCCAGCTAGACGTTTTATGCGTTAGTCGCGTGGGCGCTACTTCTTATTTTCTTGAATGTATAAGTAATGATGTGATGGTGAATATTTCTTACATGTTGTCATAGCCGTGTTTGTTGACGAATCTGATGTTTCAGTCTCAGTTTGGTCCGCTAAAATTGTAAATAGAAAATTGAGATAAAATGATTTTCATGCAATCAGGAGACGCTGACTATTCCCGGGCACCTAGTCTAACTTCGGAATGTTGTTCATTCCGGGGTTCTCAACCGTTCAAATGGGAATTTTCACGATTTAGCCTCGCCTTCTCGACTTTTAGACTGAGTAACTGTTAGGTACTTTTTTATTTACTTCAGAAAGATGCCTTTGCATTGACCACAGAAGAACAGGCCCAAAAGATTTCGACATGTAATACATATCAGACAAGAAAAGTTTAAACATAATCACAACGATTAAGAACAATATGAAACGGACCAACAAATAGTCAGTCAAAGAAGCCAACCCAAAATCAAAATAAAGGACAACATTAAACGGACCAACAAATAGTCAGTCAAAGAAGCCAACCCGAAATCAAAGGACAACATTACACGGACCAACAATAGCCAGTCAAAGAAGCAAACCCGAAATCAAAGCAAAGGACAACATCAAACGGACAAACAATAGTCCGTCAAAGAAACCAAAACGAAATCAAAATAAAAGACAACATTAAACGGACCAACAAATAGTCAAAGAAGCCAACCCGAAATCAAAATAAAGGACAACATTAAATGGACAAACAAATAGTAATTCAAAAGACCAACCCGAAATCAAAATAAAGGGCAACATTAAACGGACCAATAAATAGTCAGTCAAAGAAGACAACCCGAAATCGAAATATACCATCATAAAGAATTATGAAAATTGCAAAAAATAACCTCATAGATGACTGAAGGATGAAAAGAATTAAGAAATGTATGGAAAGCTATTTACATTTTGATAAAGGAATTGAACAAAATCTTAGAACATCTATTCTGAACCCTAACCCTAACTCTACACCAGTGAAAGTTTTTAGTTTATTACTATGACTAAAAAGTTAAATATTAGAAATTCGTAAGAACCAAAATAAATTGAAGAAATCATTAATCTGAAGAAAAGAAAATAATAGTTGCAACGAATCTGTGGAAAACGAGTCTTAAACCGAAAGTTAGACCGAAACCATTGGAGAGTCAGATGGAGCGACTAATTTTGGCTATGTCTAAAATCACTTCGGCTGAAAGCATCATGGATGAGGATTCAATATCCAAAACACGTGTCTGGTGCATAATACGTTGGTTTGAACTTTTCTTCGTGAAGGTATAGAGTTGGAACATTTCCGTACAATTTAAGGATCCCGCACCCTAATAGAGTACTTACGATCGAAATTTATGCACAATTTATAATATCCCGACAAATGCAGATGATTTCATATTTGGGAATCTTCGGACTGACGGAGTACGTCGTCATTGTACGAGGAGTATAATCCCTAAATAGGGATATAGTTAGAAAAGTATGTGTATTATTCTTATCTCTGGTATTTTTTATTGAAAATTCATCAGGGGTTGAATACCATAAAATATCCATAAAGTTGAAATCAGTGTGTGAAACACAAATATGAAATCATAGTTCAGAATCTGAAAATCATAACAAAGCGGCCAACAAAATCTTAATATTAACATAAAACAAAGACAAGGTGGATATGTCTACCGATGACACAGTGGTACATACTCTCTTAGGAATAGAAAAGGTGGGTAAAGAAATGGAGAAGATATTATCAAACATAAGAAATACTTCATAAAATTACAAAATCATCAATCTTGCATGAAAGCAGGAGATGCTTGCTCTTCCTGGTCACCTGGTCTCACTCCCATATCGGGAGTTCGCTTCTTTTCATATGGCTGGGGTTTTGTTTGTTTGTAAGAACCAAAATAAATTGAAGAAATCATTAATCTGAAGAAAAGAAAATAATAGTTGCAACGAATCTGTGGAAAACGAGTCTTAAACCGAAAGTTAGACCGAAACCATTGGAGAGTCAGATGGAGCGACTAATTTTGGCTATGTCTAAAATCACTTCGGCTGAAAGCATCATGGATGAGGATTCAATATCCAAAACACGTGTCTGGTGCATAATACGTTGGTTTGAACTTTTCTTCGTGAAGGTATAGAGTTGGAACATTTCCGTACAATTTAAGGATCCCGCACCCTAATAGAGTACTTACGATCGAAATTTATGCACAATTTATAATATCCCGACAAATGCAGATGATTTCATATTTGGGAATCTTCGGACTGACGGAGTACGTCGTCATTGTACGAGGAGTATAATCCCTAAATAGGGATATAGTTAGAAAAGTATGTGTATTATTCTTATCTCTGGTATTTTTTATTGAAAATTCATCAGGGGTTGAATACCATAAAATATCCATAAAGTTGAAATCAGTGTGTGAAACACAAATATGAAATCATAGTTCAGAATCTGAAAATCATAACAAAGCGGCCAACAAAATCTTAATATTAACATAAAACAAAGACAAGGTGGATATGTCTACCGATGACACAGTGGTACATACTCTCTTAGGAATAGAAAAGGTGGGTAAAGAAATGGAGAAGATATTATCAAACATAAGAAATACTTCATAAAATTACAAAATCATCAATCTTGCATGAAAGCAGGAGATGCTTGCTCTTCCTGGTCACCTGGTCTCACTCCCATATCGGGAGTTCGCTTCTTTTCATATGGCTGGGGTTTTGTTTGTTTGCTTTGTTTCCTGTTTTATCCTGATTTTGCATGCCTTCGGTTTCTGATTTTCTGAATTATCGATTTTGTTCTGTATACAGGGATATGGTCATTATCCACATTTGTCATTCAAAACGTTAGGGATGTTAAACGTCTTCAAATGCAATAGCATCATTTAAGAACAGATTAATTTGCAGCATGGACCAGACATGAACGTTTCGGGTACTTAACCCACATCAGTGATCCTCAGGCTAAACTATGTTATATGGCCAAAGAGTGTGAAAGTTATTATGTCCAAAAATGTACCGAGAGGCATAGCAAGATGGGTGGGATATGATGTTACAGGACTCACGTTTTAGAAAATTTCAGGAATAAATTTTTCGAATGCGTTGAAGAAACGATCAATCAAAGTTTATCAAACTTGGCTACATGTGCCAAAAGTGAAGATGTCAAACTCAAAAATGAATTTAGGGTGGCGCGTCCTTGTTTAATTTCTAAAATCAGATATTAATTTTGCTACATGTTCAGTGTGTGAATAAAAAGAATGATAATATATGGTAAATTTAACTTACATTAATTAACTTAATTAATTACATTAATTAACTTACATAACTTAAATTTAACTTAGTTCCCCGCGAAGGGTTTGACAGTAAGTGTTTTAAATATATTTCCCTGACATTGTCGCCATAGCACTTTCTATATCGACAACGTCAGACAGTGCACGAGTTTCATAAATTGTTTTCATTTTCGTGCGTAGGCATCGACGGCGGGTGCGGCTGGCCAACAGGGGATGCTTACTCCTCCCGGGCACCTGGTCCCACCTCTGGCTTGCTGGGGGTTCGTCGATGTTTAATTTTGTGCTCTATTGTGAGTGCTGTTGAGATTTTTGTCAGGATCTTCTTTAACTTACATGTTGTCAAAACAGTAGTTCTTGTGGGATCTGTTGTTTCAGTTTCAGTGAGACCCGCTAAAATTATAAGAAAAAGAACTCCAATTAGACCAGCGTCAATTGACTGCAGCGAATAAAACACGCATAAACATGCAACTTAAATTTTATGTGATGGTATTTCGATTTTTAGATTACTTCCAATTATTGGAACAGTCTACAATATATCATGGTTAGTTAAAGACCTCTTTTTGTTGGTTACATTCTGTTCATGTGTACCCGTATGTAGCTGTAGTATACTGACATTTTAGAAACATCCAGAAGCAGGGAATCATAATTTCATGAATTATTATTTTTCCAAGGTTTTCCATACTAACATGAGGAGAAGCTGAAAATTATTATCAACCCAAATCAGGTTAGCTAAAAAGCATTCTTAATGTACGAATTATAACGTTGTTGGTAATTACACTTACGTGTTGATGCCATTGAACCTGTGGTAGAATCCAGTATCTGTGTTCCTAAATTAAAAGTTGGTTCCCCTAGAATTCAAAATAAAATAAGATGGCTAAGATCTCTAGCAATATTAAACGTCTTCAAATTCAATAGAATCATTTTAAATGAGTTAAAGAAGATCCTGACGACAATCCCAACAGCACTCACAATAGAGCGCAAAATTAAACATCGACGGAATTACATCTGTACATAAAAGTACAGATAAATATTGCAGCATGGACCAGACATGCACGTTTCGAGTACTTAACCCTCGTCAGTGATCCTCAGGCTAAGCAATGTAATATTGCCAAAGAGTGTGAATTTTATCATGTTTATAAGAGAACCGAAAGACGTAGCACGTTGGTAAGACTACCATGAACTGATGAGAGCCGAACACATCCGTTACCAGCAATAGAGATCTAGGAAAAGGTATGTAACAAACAGATGGATAACATAATACAACATCACCAAAATCCAAATTTTTAGACAAAAAGTCTGGATAGAAGTTGAAACAGAGGGGATCTCTAACAACCACAGGCCGCAGCACCGTAAGCACAGAAAGAGACGTAAAAAAGGAAAGAACACCAACGCACATCACAGAAACATAAAAAACAAGATACCACAAATAAACAATCGCGACCAATGGGCAACCGGTGCCGACTTAGGACGACCACCTGCCACGAAAAAAAGCAGAAGGTGTTGTTATCCTGGATTACGCTCGCACAACCCCTCAAACTTATCCGATTTCCCAGAGGTCTCGAAAAATGTACAATTGTGATGTAAAACAACCTACTCACTGTCAGATGATCACACACAAACAAGACCGCAAAACGCAGGGGTTCAAGAAACACAGATGAATATGTAAATGGATATAAAAACAGGGCGTAATATAAAACGACATTAAAAACAAAGTTTTTACATTTTTTCTAAAATGTTTTTGTCAGTTACGGTGTATTTCATGTTATAGAAAAAACTCTGTTAGCCTAATCTACTGGCTTTTGAATACATATATGATAACATTTGAGTGCATCATATGACGTTATACGGACGACGGACAAACCGGTATGACAATAGCTCACATTGATCCTTCAGCTCAGGGGAGCTTAAAGACTCCAGCAAAACATGCTTGCACTGGCCTAAGAGGAATGCATCAAAATAATCGTTAATTTCGATGTGCAGATACTATTCTGCTACATCAAAACATTATAACATTGTACATGTACAGTATTTGAATGTATAAGTGATAATGTATTATGTATTTCAATTAAATGTTGTTATTACAGTTGCTTTGATGGGATATGTTGTCTCAATAATGGTATCGTCCCCTTAATTCGATATAAAGTTATAATGAAAATGTCTCCATTGCATTGACCACTGAAGAACATACCCTGCAGAATTGCAGCGGACAATGCCTATCAAACAAGAAAACTTTGATATGCTATAGCGACAACACTAAATCTACATACACGGATCATTAAACAGTCAAAGTAGACACAATAGCTGCAAAAATACCCCATCAATTTCACATATTATTGAATTATATACGTTCTACCATTATAATATAGCGCACGGTAAGCGTATTTCAACAAACAATGACTTTGAAAGTTTGTGCGCACTTTGCATAACATACCATTACCTATTTACATGATGAATGGATTCCAAATATTGGTTCAGATATACATGTGGATCTCTATCCTTTTGTGTGAAAAATTCCTAATTCATGTAGCCTTTGTTGAAGGTCTTTGTTACTTTGCTTTGTAGCTAGACAAACAGGGGATGCTTACTCCTCACGGGCACTTGGTCCCAAATTTAGCTTGCTAGGGGCCCATCGATGTTTAATTATGTGCTCTATTGTGTGTGCTGTTCAGATAATCGTCAGGATCTTATTTAACTCATAATTGCAATTACTCTTTTACTGATCTTTTTTGTCTCGTTATCTCAAGATGTTTGTTTGTGTGATTGTTTAGCGTGTTGTTCTTTATATAGATGTATTTACACAATATGTATGTTAGTGTAGAGCTAGATGCCACCGTAACATAACTTTGTTGAATGTTAAACGCCTTTAAATTCAATAGCATCATTTAAAACCTGATAAAATTACAGCATGGACCAGACATGCACGTTTCGGGTACTAAACCCTCGTTAGTGATCCTTAGTCTATACAATGAAATATGGCCAAAAGTATGAAAATTATTATGTCCAAAAATGTACCAAAAGAGGTAGCAGAATGGGTGGGATATGATGCTACAGGACCCACGTTTTAGAAATTTCAAGAAATTTTGTAACAGAAAATTTCAAATGCGTTGAAGAGACAGACGATCAACCAAAGTTGATCGAACTTGGCTACATGTGCCCTTGGGGACTCTTGGTCCACCAGCCGTGAGACTCACCAAGTAATGTTAAATGTTAAACACCTTTAAATTCAATAGCATCATTTAAAACCTGATAAATTTACAGCATCGATCAGACATGCACGTTTCGGGTACTAAACCCCCGTCAGTGATCCTTAGTCTAAACAATGTAATATGGCCAAAAAGTATGAAAATTATTATGTCCAAAAATGTACCAAAAGAGGAAGCAGAATGGGTGGGATATGAGGACCCACGTTTTAGAACTTTCAAGGAAATTTGTAACAGAAAATTTCAAATAGTTTCTTTTTATTTCTTTGACCTAAAATTATTTACCCATGTATATTTTCTTTCATTTCATTTTTCTTTCTTTGAATACAATAATTGGAATTGTATTTCGTCATGATTTATGCATGGCAGATGGCCGTCCTAAGTCGGCACCGGTTGCTTATTGGTCACGTTGGTATATGTGTAGTCTTTTGTGTTTCATGTTTCTATAATGTGAGTTGGTGTTCCTTGCCCTTTTGTGTCTATTTGAGTGAAAGAAGATCCTGACGATAATCTCAACAGCACTCACAATAGAACACCAAACTGAACATCGACGGACCCCTAGCAAGCCAAAGGTTGGACCAAGTGTCCGGGAGGAGTAAGCATCCCCTGTTGGCTAGCCGTCGATGTTCATGCACGAAAATAAAAACAATATATAAAATACATGCATTGCACTGTCTGATTTCACGTGTCTGCTGAATGTTGTTGGGGATTGATTCCCGCTTTCTTTTATGATTAAATGAATTATGCTTTGTGCTTCACTTCACTTACAAGTTGTCATGGCAGGGGTTGTGGTGGAATCCGTTGTCTCTGTCTCAGTTTTGTCACCTACAATTTCATTATTAATTAAAATGTTATCTCATCCTTTACCACAGAATCAATAAATTCAAATATTTTATAAATTCTTGGCACTTGACGTAAACAATTATTAAAGGAATTAAAAATCAGATGCAAATGTCACGCTTATACTATTTTCGCATAAAGTAATATATTTGTTCTTAGTTCAGTAAAGATTAGGTAAACTATAAATCAAGAAAGCCTCAAATTTGTCGAGTCTTCTACTGCTGTTACATATAAATGCATATTTTCAATCTGACTTAGATTATACATGTATTATACTATATTGCGTTTATTATATCTAGGTTCATATTAAAGGTTGTGGTTGATATTAGGTCATCAAATAATGTGGAAAATCACCGAAATGTCCAGAGAAAATTTGTTTCTTTGTGTTTTGTTACAGGTATGTAATAAACAGCAAGTGCATTTATCGTACATGTAATGCGATTAAACTAGCTCATTTTATGCGATAAATGCACTTGCTGTGTGTTGCAAACCCGTAACAAAACACAAATTATAACATTTATTCTTTCTATATATACCATAGCTGTCTGTTTCATTCTTGTTTTTTGAAATCGCATTTTCTGTGTTAAAGGGTGACATTAAATTCAGATCAGTGCGGGTTCAGTTTGCAGGTTAGAACAGCCGTCTTGGCATGTTTCTTTAGATCTTTATGTATTGTGACGTCGTGAGCGTAAACATACGAAATGCACCCCATTCCTTTTAATAGTGAATCCCAGGGAATTACATTGGTTGTGCATATATAACGTTATATTATATTAAGTCTGTCACTATCTTTCATTGGAAGTAACGATTGCCAAGGAAGTTGTATCTTCCCTCAACTTACCATCTACAATTAAAGTTATGCACCTCTGTTCTGTTGAAAGTCTGAAGACAAAGAAAGCCGGAGTAAAGGCAGTTTAGAAAAACATACAATTATGATGGTGGCAGGAACAGAGAAATTCTTTTGTTTCAATCTCTACATATTAAGACTGGTTTATATTATCAAACGGTCTTTTGCTTGCTTCTATATTTTGCATTTAGACAAGCTATTATTCATATCAGTTTTTACCGAAATGCATAAATATCATATAACAAAGGATGTATGTAAGGAAATGTCCATGCTATATTGATCATTCCAGACTGGCCAACAGCGAGCTTTTATCCATCGTGTAAAATAGTGTTTTATCATTTAAATATAATTTACTGATTGAACTACACATGTGAATGAGGAATGTCTTACCCATTTACGTCTATGGCGCTAAAACAAAACAGGTGATCCCCCGCTTGATTTGATGTCGGGATCCATGATACGTTGATTGACCAATGGAGGCCAGTTTCATGTAATGGAGTTTTTGTCATATTCACCGGTGAAACAGTAATGATCTCTCGTACACTAAAACATAGCAATCAAAACTATACAGTATTTTATTGACAGCGAAGAAGTTTTTGTCAGTAATAGAAGATATCTTAACCTTACTTTAGAAGCAACATAAAAGCATTAAAATTGTGAATTAAAATGTTTACCTTGTGGAGTCTGAACCACTAGAAGCAATAATTTGCAACGAAAAAAGTACTTCTGAAGAAATATAAAGGATTGCTTTATCACGAATCGTTGCATCAGAAAACGTTGGCCCGCTTGCACAGGTATTGGAGTCACCAGAAACAAGAAGAAGGAACTGGAGAGGAACACTGCTGAGAGGTGTAGTAGACGATGAGGAAATGAAATCTTCAATCTGTATAGCTACAGCAAAATATCCTGCTTCGTTTGCCGTGTAGTGAAGCTCGCATGTTTCCTACGATAGACAATATGCAATTGACAATTATATTTATTGGCACAAAGGTATGATAATACATGGTAAAGACACATTAGCAATGATGGATGTACATAAAGTGTAAATATTTCAGTATGATGAGTAGCATATCAACAATACCAGTTATGCTAAATGCCTATTCCATGATTTAGAAAAATATATACCATTGTAACATTCTAAATTTTGTACAATTCATGTGTTGCAGAGGTTACTAGATCTGTTATTTTGTAACATGGTAAACATATAGCACCGATAAAGAAATGGTACAGAATTTGAAAGTACAATAGATATTTTGTACATGTACCAGTGTATAGCCAAAATAAAAAAGAACGACGCGTATGTCAATGACATGCATGTAAAAGTCATCTAGTATATATGTAAAAGGCAAATTGAATAACTGCACTCTTATTTTCAGAATGAAAATACAAGATGAGAAGTTGGGATATTTCAAATTAACCGGAAACCATGTATTAGATAAATTCATTATATAGAAAATCTTTTCAGTAGATGGATAAAGATGAAAATACGTTACCTCTGTTAGATTTGAACCAGGAAGTGCATCACAAACGCCTCCGCACTCATTGACGGGATATATTGAAGATTCTGCCCACCTGCACCTTATAAAATCACCATCAATGTCATTCACTGAAAGAAGAAAAAATAGTAAAACCAATTGAAGAAATGAAGGGATCTCCAACAATACTCGGTTGCAACACCCACAGCAAAACCCCAAAACATACAAGTAATGTAAAACACAGATTGAAAGAGACGCGAAAGTGACAAGGAACACCAACTTATACCATAGAAACATGAAACACAAAAGACCACACATAAACCAACGAGAACAATGGGCAACCGGTGACGACTTAGGACGGCCATCTGCCTGTTGTTCTGCCATGCTAGTAGGAGATAACAAGGATTACGTGCGCACAGCCCTTCCACTTTTCCGATTACCCAGAGATCTCAGAGAACGCGCAATTGTGATGTAAAATAACCTCCTCGTGACTTAGCACATTAATGATAAAACAATGCATTTGAAATCAAACAACGAGGAACCCGGTACATTAGTAAATTATTTATCTAAAAAAAAGGAGATTAATTTTGTTGTTTAACTTTTCTGTTTTATCCAAGGACAGAAATAGTTTCAAATTCATTTTAAATAAAGAGGTTTCAATGAAGTAACAAGAGAAAGTGACATTAAGTATTTGCTCAGAGTGAGCATCTCTGTGTTGGGATACCCGAACATGAAGAAAATGATATATTTTATGACAAGATAAATACTGCACATGTATGTTTTAAGCTTGATCTAGGGCAGAACATTTCTTCCCTACAACTTTCCCTCTTCGCCTCCCTCTGGTATTTACATATCACAACTAATACGCTTTTCAAGATCATGTTCTAATAAGGGAGGGAATCTCCAACGAGACCTGGTTGCGATCCGAAAACACAGAGACAACGAGTACAGTTAGAGACGAAAAACAGACTTACGGCATAAAAACATTAAACACGAAAGACTACACATATACATGTACCAACGAGACCAATGGGTAACCGGTGCCGACTTAGGACGGTCGTCTGCTACGCAAGTAACAAATGTTTGGTTATCCTGGATCACGTCCACGTGCAAAAAAAGTCATAATGAGGAAAATGAGGATGCCAGTAACCTGCTTCCTCAAGATTATTTAAGGGGGGGGGGTGCTTTTTAAAATGTCGCTGAGGGAGTTCGTTGGTCACTACAAAAAAAAACTTCTATACATTTAGACAATTGCCAAACAATTAAGGATGATTAAGGACATACTTGTTCAACATGACTTTACCTGGTATCTTGATTTGGTATTTACAGTTCAAACTTAGCCTGGTGATTGGCTGCATTGATGTAATAGGTGATGTGTTCCTTATCTGAGTATCATTCCGTACTGATGTTTTTACAAGGGTCATAACAGACCAAGCAGATCCGCCGTATTGCAGACTTATCCAAGCACTACTTGAGTACCTGAAGATAATTTATCTTTATTTGATACAGAGACGTGACTTCAAAGTGGCATTTTGTGGTTGAGAATGAGATCAATATGATTTCCAAAGATTTTTTTTCAAATAATAGCAAGCGCGGATCCATAAGGGGGGGTTTCGGGGGGGGGACCCCCCTGGAATTTTCGAAGCATAGTTTGATAAAGCTTTTAAATATACATATTTCATAAGAAGAAGTCCCGATTCTGCTTTTGTTGTCATAATATTTGAAAAATAACATGAATTTGTATTGAAAACCTTGCATTTTAATTAATTTTTTCGACCTCATTTCAAAAATTCCCCCTGGCTCGCTTACGCTCGCCAGATTTTATTTCATATATGTCAATTTTAAATGATGCTAGCCTTTGCAATCCTTAAACAATAAAAAGGCAATTAACTGAAAAATACAGGAAAAGATGATGCAAATGGTATTATTGTCTGACCATTTTATTCCAACTTAAAAAAATTTTCGCTGGCTCGCTACCGCTCGCCAGACTATTTTACATATAACTCGATCAATAATCATGATAATCGAAAACATAATTGAAATTCAATATATTTTTTTTATTAAAATATTTATTTTTTTGCTTTTCAAAAAAATAGGACTAATGAATCTTCTGGATCCGCCCGTGAATAGACACTGTCCCAGTCTTCATAATAAATATATAAATGTATTCGACTTAAATCGTCACCGCATACAATTTTTCGCCTAATGTATTGAAATCATCTTTCTCCACAATTAAGTTAACAGTGATATTTGTGTTATTATTTGATACTGAATTGTTTGTAATAGTGTATATACTATACATTATTCACAAGCTTCCTTCAAATCATCAGAACTTTGATTATTATCATTTGATTTGCATCGAAAACGATCATCATCATCATCATTTTACTTTGGGTATGAAGTCATTTACAAGGGCAATGCGTGATATCAAACCGTATAAATTCATCTAAAGGGCAACGCCTGACATTAAACTTAACTTATTTTCATAAAATATTTAATTCCATTATTAGCACTGGGCCTTACCCTATGTAAAATTCGGTCCTACTTCCATAATCAAATATAATTGAATTTATGCCCGTAGTCCAATCATCAATTTCACTGAAGTCTGTACATTTATAGTTCATACGTCCGATAGTTTCTTGTGGAGAACATGTACGACAAATAAGACTTCCTTCACCATCATTTATGTCATCATCAGCTATAGTATTAGAATCACAATGATGGTTTGAGCTATAACTGCTTCTCCATGAAATTCTGTATGTGATTTCAATCTGAAGAAAAGCAAAATAAGATGTGTAGTAATTTTAGATAAAAGAAGAGGATTCAGATAGAATCGAATCCCTTTTGAAAATAATTGTACTTGTATAAAACAATGACAAACTGAACAGTAACTTACATCATTAAACTTTCAGATTTTTGTGACCTCTGAAAATAATTGTATTTGTATAAAACAATGAAAAAATGAACATTAACGTACATCAATAAATTTTTATATCTCCGAGAACTCTGGATAATCGGAAAAGTGGGAGGGTTGTGCGCACGTAACCACACCCTCTGCTATTAGCGTAACAGATGTAAGTCTAAAGCCGGTTGGTTTCGTTGGTTTAAGTGTTGTTTTTTGTGCTTCATGTTTCTATTATGTACGTTGGTGTTCCATGTCCCTCTTCCGTCTCTTTCTGTGGGTGTCTGTTCTGTGGTCTGCATTGGGTTTTAGGAGTTTTGTTGGAGATCCCCTCCTTTCATCAATTATTCAATAATTGGGTAATCAAAAATATGAATCAATCATTAATTCTTCAAACCAAAGCTTCTTTAAAAAAAAAAGACAACATTGCAGCATGGACCAGATTTGCATGTTTCGTCAATGATCCTAAATCTGAACAATGAAATTGGAAGTATGTTTTGCTAATAGAAATTTTCGAATGCCTTTGTATTTCGTGTGCCTTCTGTTTTCTATTTTCATTTACATATGCATCTGTGTGTTTCTTGGGTCCTTGCTTCATGCTGTCTGTTGACATATTCATCATACAGTGAGGAGGTTATTTTACAACCTAATTATGCGTTCTTAAAAAATACTTCTGTATGATCGGAAAAGTAAGAGTGTTTTGTGCATGATATCCGTATTACAACACCGTATGTTACTTGCGTGGCAGATGGCAGTCCTGTGTCTGCACCGGTTGTCCTTGGGTCTCGTTGGTTTATGTGTTGTTGTTTGGGTTTTATGTATCTTTGGTGTGAGTTGTTGTTCCTTGTCCCTTTTAGGTATCTTTCTAGAAGTGACTGTTCTGTGTTTTTCATTAGGTGTTTTGGGGCTTTGTTGTAGGTGCTGCAGCCTTCGTCCTCTTGGTCAAGTTTAATATCATTGTCAAGTTCTAGCAGATGTGAAAAGTGATCAAATATGTATCCGAAGTACGAATTGAATGCGACAAATCAAATAAATACAATTTCCTATTTTAAAAGATGAATAAAAGTGAAAATCTTTTCCCGCATGGAGAGTAAGAATATCATGCTTACACATATATCAATACATGAGAGGACCTGTAACGATAATGCGTAAATTATTTCCGAAAATAATGAAATTTTCAATGTGCTTGTTTTATTTAATCGAGTTGGTGAAATATTTTAAAATATAAAACCCCTTCAAAATCTGGAGAAATTGTTCATAAGATTGCCCTAATAGAGAGATATTTGAGAATAAATGTGCTTATTTTGTATAAAAAATCAATGAAAATCGGAAAAGCTTTCATAAAATATCGCCCCCCCCCCCCTTGTAACACAATACCACTTTTACCTAAGATATATTTTCATAATACTAATTTTCTGGAAGTCTTAGAGCGAAGTTGAGATTCAAATGGGGGAGCGATAGTCAATTTGCGAAAAGGCGTTTGGGCGGGTAAGGGTGAAGGAAAGATTTACATTAACAGATAATTAGTAATTGGCATTTTCATATACATTTTCAATGCTTACAAACTATACATCAAATTAACCGTCGATGCTAGCGTTTCAAAAAATAGGTCAGAATAGTAAATGTTCTATCATTAGAACGAGAAGACAGGAGGTGTAGTTCAAGGTCATCCTCAAATCGGCAGTAAATTGAGCTTTTATTGTTGCCCATAAAAGAGCATAATATCTACATATTAAAGATATCAATGAATGAGTTTACATGAATTTTCTCTAAATTAATGTAAAGCAAGAAATAGTTTCCATTCTAAAAAAGACCAACTTTGTAATTATTATCCTATCAGAACATCCGAAACATAATTATTTACAGGCTTGCATGTACACTTCATAAAATTGAAAGATGTAATTTCCTCTGTTTTTCTTGACTTTTCCCTAAAGGGCGCTTCTCAAATAGACTTGGATGTGTCTAAATACTAGTATTACCGTAACCAGAAATTTTTGCGAGTATCAAATTCGCATGCATAGGGTGTCTTTATTTTCGCAAGCACAATTTTTGAGATTCCTTAATTACAAACAAATATAAATACATGATGCAACTGTTTTGTCCTAAAAGTTCAATTCGCATTCTATAGCCGTGTCGTCAAATCTCAATTTCTATAGAATGATTTATTCTAAAGAGGAATTGTAAAATGACTTCCTTGTAACGGAACCTCGCACATTTCAATGTAAAAAAACGTGATTAAAAACCACATTAGAAGGCGGAGGGAAGTACACAAATATCGTTATTAACAGTATTGAATTTGAACATTTGCACTACTATGTGAGTGTCACTGCTGGTGGCCCAGGGGTCCCCGAGAGCACATGTAGCCAAGTTCGATTAACTTCGGTTGATCGTCTGGTTCTTCAATGCATTTGAAATTTTCTGTTACAAAATTTCTTAAAATTTCTAAAACGTGGGTCCTGTAGCATCATAGCCCACCTTTTCTGCAATAAATATATTGACGTATACCCAGAAAATTTCGCGAGTATCAAATTTCGCGATTTTAATGTAAAATTTGGTAACTTTATAAGACGAATTTATTGCGATTCCTAAATTGCAAACAAATATGAATATATGATGAACTGTTTTGTACCTTTCGGTATTACATTTTAGTACATTCCATCATGAGAATATACTCAATTCACTTCCCTTGACCTTTAAAAAAGGAAAAAAGTGAAGAATGGCCCATGTACAATAAGAACAAAATGTAACAAAATTTATGATATACCTTATCAAAAACAGATTTTACGATTTTTCGCGGGAATATATTTTCGCGATTACAAATTACTCACGAATTTATCAAAAAATTGTATCTCGCGAAAATTTTTGGTTAAACGGTATTAATGCTGAAATATGGTTTGTAGAATGGTTTGTAATCATTCTAGAAATAGTGATAATCAAAGACTGTTAATTATATGCGGTACTTAACGTCTTTAAATTCAATAGCATCATTTAAAACCTGACATAAAATTTGACATAAAATACATGCCATAGAACAAGGTAAGAACAAATCTTTTGCCTTCAAAACATCCCTTGGTTCTAGAAGTACCGAAACAATGTGGATTGTGGCTAAGTATGTTTAACGTCTTCAAATTCATTAGCATCTTTTAAGAGCAGATAAATTTACAGCATGGACCAGACGTGCACGTTTATAACAGTCCACCACCCGAGATAACAAACAAGGTGTTAAATTTATAAATAATGAAATATGTTATTATTCCTTTTCGACTTTGAGACTGAATAACTGTTAGGTACTTCTTTGATGTTTATTGTTGTTATAATCCTATTCTTATTTACACAAGAAATGACTCATTGCGATGCTGAAGGCGTAATACCATATACATGTATTACGGAAGTGTTCCAACTATATACCTTCTTGAAGAAAATTTCAAACCTATTTTCATGCACCAGACACGTATTTCGATTATTAAATTATCATCAGTGATGCTTCCAGCCAAAGTGCTTTTCGTAAGCCGTCCCAATTGATTTCACTTGCATCCTCTGGACTTATTTTTAGAATTTAAATTTGTGTATTTACTTTATGGGCAGCTTCAAATTTCTTGCAGGGTAGATTCAGAAGCATATCCAAATAGAATATGTGTAATAGATATATGAAGAGCGAAATTATAGATATTAACTAACATTGCCATAGGATGAGCTTACCACGAAGCTATGCTTTCTGGAAGGCACTTGTCTTCGTAGATTTGAATTACCCATACATTATGTATTTTCACTCTTCATTTCTTAAGTTGATGTTTAAACAGCTAAAAACTCACCTGAGTCATATTGTCGACAGGTTTCCAAGTAATGTATCCACCTCGATAGTGACTTGCATCACTATATTGGAAGAAATAAATTAGCAGTGTAATTAAGAAAAAAGTTGTTTGTTTCATCTTTCTTGATTTCATCAGCTTAAGTCGTTATGAAATGTGTATAATATGAAGAAGGAAGTGAAATAATATTTAAGTTATGCCGAAAGTTAATCCTCCTTGATAACGATCTTTGGCAGCCTGCAAATTTCCAAATATCACGTTTCGACAAAAAGAATTCAAATCATCATTGCGCTTCAGAATTGTTTGAAATGATGATATAACACTCAGTAATTTAGCATTCGTTTAAAAAGCGAACTTGATATGCCGATGCTGAAAGAATTGTCCTACAAGTTGAACTCGTATTCTATGGCCGTGTCGTCTATTTTTAATTTTTATAGAATGATTTATTCAAAAGAGGAAATGTGAAATAATGGATTTGAAATATTTCAAAAGAATAAATCTGACTTCCTTGTTACGGAACCTCGCACATTTCACTGTAAACAAAACCATGATTAAGAAGCTTATAAGAAGGCACGAGTGAAGATGTACATAAAAATAGTGGATATGTTTGTGACCAACTAACATATTCACTGAGGAAGTTCTACGGTCGATATGGGGAACTCGTCATACACTATGATGTCCCACTCTCCAGAATGGTGGATGATATTCCGTCATAGATCATTTGAACCATCCAACCAAAGATTGTACTCTATGTCTTCCGAAATGGAAGTAACCGGATATGACAGTCTTACCGAATTGAAGCGGCAGGTGTTGCATGCAAGCAGGAGATGCTAACTCTTCCTGGGCACCTGGTCTCACGCCCATATTGGGAGTTCGCTTCTTTTCATTTGGTGGAGGTTTTTGTTTGTTTGCTTTGGTTCCTGTTTTATCCTGATTTTGTATGCCTTCGGTTTCTGATTTTCTGAATTATCGATTTTGTGCTGTAAACAAGGATATGATCATTATCCATATTTGTCATCTTAACACCATAGGTTATCCACATGTGGCACAACTTATGCAACTGTGATTTCATTTATTTCAAATGATTGAATTGTATTCTAAGTTGTGATAATTTCAGTGCACCATATGCGCATTTCAAAAAGTAATATCTCAACTGTGATCTTCGGGACCGAAATAGTAACGGTGTAACTATACGTATTTAAGATTCGAGAAGGCAAGACAAAACCATCAGAATTTTCATTGGATTGGTTGAGAACTCCTATTACTGAATTAAATCAGTTTCTGAAATTTGGCGGGTGCGGCTAGCCAACAGGGGATGCTTACTCCTCCCGGGCACCCGGTCCCACCTCTAGCTTGCTAGGAGTCCGTCGATGCTCCATTTGGTGCTCTATTGTGAGTGTTGTTGAGATTATCGTCAGGATCTTCTTTAACTCATTTGTTCATACATAAAATTAGGAATGTTATATGCAATTTAGTAGAACTGTAACGTGGAATTGTCCTAGCGGAATTTAAGTACGGGGTTCGCCTCTAAATTTACATAGAGATTTGTTAACTTGTATTGAATAATATATTTTCTTTTCAGACTATCTATCCTAACAGTGATTGGTACATGTAACATTAAATCGGTATTTATGTACATACAATAATTATAAAACAAATACAAACTAATAACTTAAATACAGTATGAATCTAATGTCGCAACCTTCAGAGAGACTGTGGCTAGTCACTCTCTCTATGACGAGCCACTTCGTCTCGTGCCAATGCTTGTCCTAACCACCTAAACGTCATCGCCTAATGTGTCAATTGGTTTGAAATTTTCATCAAGAAGGTATAGAGTTGGAACGCTTACGTATTATAAATGCCAATTTGAAATTGACTTTCATAAACAGCCAAATCTACTTTTAGTAGCATCCTTTACATTTACAGTTTGAAACTTATCAACATAGCAAAGAGTTTGCGGCTTCCTATAGATTTGATTCAGTTGCTTAGTTGAATAAAATCTTTGGAAAGAATAACTTTGTAGGGACGGTGCCACCTATTTCATTTTTGATGATTTTTTTGGATGAAATGACAAGCTCTCGAAATAGCAAAATAATTAATTATGTCAAATTGATAAAAGAAGGTAGGAGATCTCCAACAAGACCCCGTTGCAGCATTAACAGCAAAACACCAAAACACCCGATGCAAAAACACAAAAGACGAGTACAGCACGAGACGGTAAAGAGACACACGACATGTAAACATCAAAGACAAAAGACTACACATAAACTGACGAGACCAATTGGTAACTCACTTCACGAATTACCCAGAGGTCTCGAAGAACGTACAATTGTGGTGTAAAACAACCTCCTCACTGTAATATGACATCACACAAACAAGACCGCGAAACGTAGAGGCCCCATAAACACAGATGAATATGTAAATGTATATAAAAAGAGGGAATACGTAATACAGTCCGTGCTCTGCCGTCTGTAGCGAGCTTATGTATGTAATCACCCGAGGAGTCCGACTGACATTCAGAGAGGACAGGTGGTCGGGGCCAAAATAAAGCTTCTTAAGTTTAATTATTACACTTTTTAAACATGCAATCACAGAAAACGAGTATAAATGCTCCACACTGCAACGAAAATAAGTGTTGAAAATCATATGATAAAAGTGTTCCAACTGGTAACCTACTTGAGGAATATTTAAGACCAATTTTAATGCACAAGACACGTGTTTCGGATAGAAAATCCTCATCAGTTGTACTTAATGGAAAATGATTTTAAGACACAACCAATGCATGCATTAGCTCGATATAGCCGGCAGACCAAAGACTGTTTTACCTTTATGATTTAGATATCTTTTTATTTGTGCATCTGTTTGTGTCTTGGGTCCCTTCGTTTTGCTGTATTCATTGTGTTGCCATCCCACTGTTAGGAGGCTATTATAAACAACTTACGTGGCATATGGCCGTTCGAAGTCACTATAAATAGACAATTTTCCGATCTTGTTAGAAAGCAAAAAATACCCGAGTCAACATCTTTTGGTGTTGTTTTACATTATAACGTCACTGTTAAAAGACACAATTCCATTGAGATGAAACAATGAAAAAGTGCGCAAAATTTGCTTACCTCGGACATTTTTCGTCACGTTGTTAGCCATTATGAATTTTGGTAAGTGGCCTATTACCAATTGTTTTCTTTGGTTTACAGGTTGTGTAGTCTTTTGCCTTTAGTGTTTTATGATCTTCCTTGTCTTTATTGTGACTCTTGTTGTCCTTGTTTAATATGTGTTTTCGCAATGTTTTGGTGTTGTGCATTGGAAACGTCTGCAATTTACTTGGCAGATGTCCGTCTAAGTCGGCACCGGTTGCCCATTGGTCTCCTTGGTTTATGTGTAGTCTTTTGTGTTTCATGTTTCTATGTTGTGAGTTGGTGTTCCTTGTCCCTTTTGCGTCTCTTTCTGTGGGTATCTGTTCTGTGTTTTTTGCATGGGTGTTTTGGGATTTTGCTGTGGGTGCTGCAACCTAGTGTTGTTGGAGATCCCCTCCTTTCTTTTAACTTTTATTCTCTTACAGAAATATCGGCACAGATTCATCAAGCAGGGAACACATTTGATGACATAAGTCCTCAATTGCTCTGAACGTTTAAGGTATCTATGTGTTTCTAGTCTTTGTACCTTTTTTTCAAAATAAATCTTATTTTCCATTCATATTGCATTTAGTTGTTTGATTAGTTGGTTGATTTGCAAAATATCGATATCTAGTTATTTTCATTTTCATATTATGACCAGAAAGTGATTTGGATGTGCTGCAATACACCACAAATTTGAATCTTCAAATCACGTCTGCCATTCAAACATCAGTGAACTCAGAGCTAACAAAAAACGAGACGTCGACGAACCAAATCAAACCTCAAGACTATCCATGAATGGGGCTTAAAGCATAATAAGGGAGTGAACGTCTCCTGTCTATAGGCAACAATAACGCATCATTAATCGTATATTTTTCTTTTCATTTGATTGGAATGGTATCACACTGTCCAGATTGTTTTCTCATATCATATGCTCATTTTGCTCAATATGCTAGCTTTGTTTGGATCATGTACAAGACTTTTCTATAGATTTTAAATTATCATAAATATCACTACACCTCCGTTGATTAATAATTGGATGTGTCCTCTTGCTAATTAACCTGTTCTTGTTTTCAAACATTAGCATTGGAACATACGTTGTATAAAACATGGTATGGCGATCACATTTCACAATATAGATATAATGGCAAGATATAGAGAAAACAAAAAGAAATTTTCATCAAAATTGATAAAAAAAATTGCAAAATCTTTCTTGAAACGCAATTGTAATTGAAGTCTTCATTCTTTTATTAAAATGCCAAAACATTTTACATACAGGTGATAATCTAAACATATGACAATTTCATACATAGATATTTATATTCGTAGTGAATTGAATGTTTTTTCTATTTCGAATCGTAAAATAAAAGTCATTTGAACAGATTAAAAAAGATAGATATTCGAATGTTTGTGTGACATTTAGCTATTATTTATCTTTGGAATTGTACGTTTTATTTCTTCCTTGGTAAAGCGATGTTCCATTTCTTCAATTATGCCTTTAACCTGCAAAAAAATACACACAAACTTTGAGTACATTCTTTAAGAAGTATTATAAGTATTAATGTAACACTTACGCAACTTGTGTACAAAATTCATAAGTTGTTAAGTCGTTTGTTCTTTTTTTTTTTAGATATAGTTATTTCACAAAGTTGGAATTCTACTAACAAGTTACTACTCAAAAGGATAAACAAAATATGCAGCAGTTATCTATTGTTTATATATACTATATATTTGCCTACTCTCTCTGACTGTGTTTTGGAACGTACGTTTTAATCAACATGCATAGTCTCTAACAATAAACAAAAACTTCAGAGGCGATCTGGCATCATCTGCCTACAGTAAACTATATACAAAATTAAGGGAGTATTTCCCATCTCTATGTCCATATACAGCCTTGATAAAACGTACCCATGTGTAAAACGTAGCAGCTCCCTTATTTTCTGATTGGACATCATCCAGGTCAACATCTTTGATGAGGAATTTGGCGCCAAGTGCGATCTCCAGCTTGCAATGATTAATATCATACATGTTGATGCGACGTTTAAGCGACTGACGTCCTGTCTTTCCTAGCAAAGCTTGAACTGCTTTCCAATCCTAAGGTGAGTATTGTTAAACGGTTATCATAAGTATGTGGCAAATGATCGTAACGCTAATACACCGGCTACTTGGGAAATAATGAACATAACACACATTCTAGAATATAATATTTAGGGACCTAGGTGCTCAGTTTCACAGTATCTCGATACAAGTCTTGAAATTTATTTCCCTTTCATAAAATTAAAAAAAAATCTCTCAGATGTATCCCCCTGAATGTATAGCTACTGTATGCCCTTAGTATGTTATTTTACATTTATTTCAGGCCAAGTGTTAAACGTCTTCAAATTAAATAATTTAAGAACAGATAAATTTGCATCATGGACCAGACAAATATACAAAATACACTTTGTTTTTGTTATATGAAATTCTGTATATATGCTTCTTGTATATCTAAAGTTTAGACTTTTGCTAAATATACAAAATACAAATATACAAGAAAGGAGGGGATCTCCAACAACACTAGGTTGCAGAACCCACAGCAAAATCCCAAAACACCCATGCAAAAAACACAGAACAGATACCCACAGAAAGAGACGCAAAAGTGACAAGGAACACCAACTCACAACATAGAAACATGAAACACAAAAGACTACACATAAACCAACGAGACCAATGGGCAACCGGTGCCGACTTAGGACGGCCATCTGCCACGGTGAATAGCAGACGGTGTGGTTATCCTGGATTACGTGCGCACAACCCTCCCACTATTCCGATTTCCCAGAGGTCTCGAAGAACGCACAATTATGGTGTAAAACAACCTCCTCACTGTTAGGCGACCACACACAAACAAGACCGTAAAACACAGGGGTCCAAGCAACACAGATGAATATGTAAATGGATATAAAAAGAGGACGTGCGTAATACAGTCCGTGCTCTGCCGGCTGTAGCGAGCTCATATATGTTATCACCCGAGGAGTCCGACTGACATTCAGAGAGGACAGGTGGTCGGGGCCCTGTCTTCTCTAAAGAGGTTTGGACAGGGCCCGTCATGGAGTCCCGTCGTCACAGTCAGTCAGAGTGCAAGTCTTAAGAATGCGCTCGTTCAAGACTGTATATTGGTCAAGTACCAAGCTTAGTGTCCGTCTGGTGACATTAGGATCATATCCATGGTATAAAAGGCGTTTGATGACTCTGACGCATTTTCGATACATATGCTGTCTACCTTTGATCCTTCTTATTTTGTTAATTATGTCACCATAAAATGCAGGTTGTGAAATACCCAAAGTAATATACTCCGTTGCTTGTATGGGTCCGAATTTCAAAAGAAGTTGATCATAATTTTTGTAAAATTTCCAGAAAGTCTTTACTAGTTTATGAAAGCGAAAACCTTGACCTAAAAGTTTCTTTGTAATTTGTAGATTTCTATTATGAAAATCCAAAACATCAGTACATGCTCTAGCATACCGGATGAGCTGTGAAATGTAGATACCGTATGACGGTAATCTAGGGACATCACCGTCAAGCCAGGGAAAATTTACTATGTTGAATCCAAAATCATCTCGTTTGTCATATACACTTGTATGAATTTCTCCATTGACAATTTTGATATTTTGGTCCAAAAATGGTGTTTCAGTGTCTGTTAAGTTTGCCTTGTTTAGAGTCAATTCTTGTGGATAAATAACATCTTTATACTTTTCAAAAACAGGATTATCGATAGTAAGAATATCATCCAGGTACCTAGAAGTACCAGTGAAGCATTTCACATCATCATGTTTTCTTTGCTTTTGAAGATTTTGAATAAATTCCTTTTCATATGTGTATAAAAATAAATCTGCAACAAGAGGCGCACAATTTGTACCCATAGGAATCCCTACAACCTGCTTGTAGAGATTCTCACCAAATCTTACATAAATGTTGTCCAAGAGGAAGGACAAGGCACTACACAGGTCGCTACATGTCCATGATTTGTATGATTTGTATTCTGTAGCGGAAAAGAAACCCTTTGATTAAGATGTACAAATATAAATTTTCCCCTCTCGATTATAGCACCATTTAATGAGTTTGGACAATTGATCATTGATCTTGTCGTGAGGAAGCGTGGTGTACATATTTGAAAAATCGTATGAAGCAATCGTATTGGCTTGAAAATTTCTAGATTTTATCTTGTCAATCACATCCCCGGAATTTTTTATAGACCAAAATAAATTTACATCATTCCTGTTAAGAACAGTTTCACAATATTTTGCAACGTGTTCCTTTACCGCCGTGAGGGCTGACGTCAGATGTCTAGACAAACTTGTAGTTGAGCAGTTGCTAGAATTAGAAATGTATCTAAATTTGTAAGGAGATTTGTGCAGTTTTGGTATGCAGTATATTGTAGGAAGATCCAATTTAGAAATAGGGATGTTGAATGAAGAAATTTCAATGCTATGTTTGCTCAAAATGTTAGGAACACTTTCATTGCTTTTGATATAAGTATTTGTAGACGAAAGTTCCGAAACTAAAGTTGATATATAGTAAAGTTTTCATATGATTATGGTGTTGTTGGCTGCTTTATCTGCAGGAGCGAAGACAAATTTTTCATGTAAATTACGTAATTTGGATTTAAAATATCTTTCAGATCTAGAACTTGGATTTTCAAAAAGATAAGGATTTTTGTGGAAGTTGTCTATTCGAATGTCAGTAATGTCCAAAATGAGGTTTTTCCAGTCATTCAGAGAATGCGATTCGACTCCTTCCGATTTACACCATCGTTTGGTATAGTTATCTAAGGCTTCCTTTAGTACTTCGCGACATTAAATAAAATCTATCTTGGATGGGATTCTATACTTAGGTCCTTTTTTGAGAAGACCACGGAGCTGCCTGTCTTGGATAATTGAAAAGTCACCTGTAATAATATGACCAGCTGGTTTATATAAATATTCAGATGTTGCACATTCTCAAGAAGCAGGACATGATTCAAGTATTTTAGGATCTGATGTAACTTTGTTGTAGTTAAAAACGAAATTTCGAATAGGTCTCTTATATTTGTAACAAATAAGAGGAGGTTCTAAATTTTCAAAATATTGAGGAATAGCACTTTGTACACGATGATCCCGAAAAATATTAGAGATGTTAAGAAGATCGAATCCTTTGTTAATAAATGAAATTTTTAAGAATCGTTTTTTAGGTGGGATGTTTTTAACAACTGGATAAAGTTTATTCTGTGCGAATGCAACAATGATATTAAGTCTGAATCAATCAGTATTTCTTAAGAATGCAACCAGTGCTTCATCCAAGATAGATTTCAATTGAACTGCTGGAATTGATGAGAGAGCATGAAGCAGTTCATGTCTGCCGCCGTTGCGAGCAATGATCAGAAGATCGTTGAGGGTACGGTGTAATCTAGATCTTATTCTGAGTTTTCGGTTTCTTCGTCTTCCGTGAGACCTATGCTTCCGTTTAGTGTTTGGGCGGATTGAAAATACATTAATATTAGTTGACGTCGAGGAAATATTTCCATGTCCATAAATTTGATCGTTTAAACCAAGGGGGTACGCAGTTTGGAGTTTTGTGATCCAGGCAAGTTCAGCTTGTAGTCGGCGTTTTTTAATTTCCGTTTTACTAAGATTTTTAAGTTTAGAAAAAGACTGAACCGGTGTAATAGTTATATCCGAAATGGAATGATTGTATTTAACGAAGTGATTATAAAGGAAATTTCTTTGTTTTTTGTGATGTGAGTTTCTTATCTGATACGAATGACTTCTAAAACGAGATTTTAAGGCCTGACCTGTTTCTCCAACATATTGGGCGCCACATCCCCTAGCGTTTCATGTTATAACATAAATGACATCTTGGTACGATCAATCGATGTCGTTTTCAATCTCAATTTTAAAAGTCTGCCCGTTAACACTTGATTTAATTGTGGAATTGCAATTGATGAGCGGACACATACCGCATCTTTTCCCTTTGCACGTAGAAACTGCTGAGAACCCTCTATGTTTGTTGTTAAATGTAGAGCCTGCAGATGGAGAAGTAGGTGTAATACGTCTACGGGATTTTAATTTAAGAGGTGAGAGAAGTACTCTGGGTGAGGAAAAAAGTTCATTACTGTTAAAAGTCGATGATGGGAAAGTTACTGTAGTGATAGAGGTAAACAAAACACGCTATTTTTTGTCATATCAAATTTTGTGTATATGCTACGTATATGCATAAGGAGAAGGGAGGAGATCTCCGACAAGACCCCGTTGCAGCACCAACAGTAAAACACCAAAAACACCCGATGCAAAAACACAAAAGACGAGTACAGCACGAGACGGAAAAGAGACACACGACATGTAAACATCAAACACAAAAGACTACACATAAACCGACGAGACCAATGGGTAACCGGTGCCGGTGTATCTAACGTTAAGACTTTTGTTCTTCCCTGTTTCATATTATTTGGATTCCCTCTTTTCGGCCTCGAGAATCACTGATGATACGGTTACAGTAAACAGTTTTTTTCATGACGTCATCCCTTGACGCGCACCCTTAACCCGGCGTCATCTAATACTATCATAAAATACATACCTATCAAAGTATATATATGGTTAAAAAGAATGAATCTTACACTTTATCATACTTACACAAGATTATACCTATAACTTACAATAAGATGTAGAAATGTGCTCGACAAAGGGGAAAATAGTACAAATTTGACGGTACCGCGGGGCAACTTCTATAGCGGAAACGACATTGTTCCGTAAATATTTGGGGTTTAAAATTCATATCAAAGAAAGAGTGTATCTATATCAATAAAATATAAAAGTGAATTAGGGATTGACCGTGTAGTTAAGGAGAAATCAATATGACCATCAAAATCACTGAAAATCATGATGTCCCTTTTGGCGCCCCTTACTTGGTAGACTCCTTTAATGAGCCCCAGCTCATTGCCTATGAACACGTGTTTCAGAAAATGAAAATTTCCCATAATCTTGCAAATATCTTACAGATTTTAATGATACCTCATAATATGCCATCATTTTAATTTTCATGCATACAGTATGAAGATCAAGGCTCGGCTCTTATTATTAAAAAAATTGACCGGGGCCAAATCAGGTTAGAGATTATACGAAACTGTTTATTGAAACCTAAAAGACATTTTAATCATCCCGTAATAATTTTTTTCCTTAAAATATGGAAAGTATATGCCATTCCAAAGAATTTGATATATCGCAAGTTGTCGTAACGCGCATACTTATTTATCGGTATGCCGCATAGAGATTCCCGCGACCCACTCCGAAATGCCCATTTTTGCCCTTATTTCACCATTTGACATGTTGAGGCAGATACCCATGTTAATACCCATAATGCATCTATAATACAGCACTTTGACCTTTATTTTCACTATTGCTACCACCTATATGTAATATACTGTTTACACATGTATGGTATCCAAGGACTTTAATTGTAAATTTACATACTACATCAGCATCCATATTCCCATATGCCTACAGGTTACAGTAAACAGTTTTTTTCATGACGTCATCCCTTGACGCGCACCCTTAATCCGGCGTCATATAATACTATCATAAAATACATACCTATCAAAGTATATATATGGTTAAAAAGAATGAATCTTACACTTTATCATACTTACACAAGATTATACCTATAACTTACAATAAGATGTAGAAATGTGCTCGACAAAGGGGAAAATAGTACAAATTTGACGGTACCGCGGGGCAACTTCTATAGCGGAAACGACATTGTTCCGTAAATATTTGGGGAATAAAATTCATATCAAAGAAAGAGTGTATCTATATCAATAAAATATAAAAGTGAATTAGGGATTGACCGTGTAGTTATGGAGAAATTAATATGACTATCAAAAACACTGAAAATCATGATGTCCCTTTTGGCGCCCCTTACTGTGGTAGACTCCTTTAATGAGCCCCAGCTCATTGCCTATGAACACGTGTTTCAGAAAATAAAAATTTCCCATAATCTTGCAAATATCTTACAGATTTTAATGATACCTCATAATATGCCATCATTTTAATTTTCATGCATACAGTATGAAGATCAAGGCTCAGCTCTTATTATTAAAAAAATTGACCGGGGCCAAATCAGGTTAGAGATTATACGAAACTGTTTATTGAAACCTACATAACTTGTTGAAATGCTCATATGGTGCACTAAACTATTATAACAGAAATACCTTTGTCTCATACTCATAGTTTCCCAACAAAAGGAAGGTAGCTTTCATTGTATCGTGTACCGCCTGCGGTGGTGTAGAATAGGCGCTTATTTCTGTTATGACGTTTTGGTTCAGCGCAAGAACATCATGCATTAGTTTGGAAACCTTACGTAGACGTCGAGCGAGTCGTTTTGCCTCATTTAACTCTTTCTGCATATGTCCCTCGTGGCGTCTCGTCTCCACCAGATCAATGGCTCGTTCTATTAGTTCTAGCTGCTTAAAGCGGATAGCATCTTTCAGAACTGTTGATTAAAATGACATTTATTGAAAATTAGATAAGGTTAAATCTGCATATACATGTAAGATGAATATGTTGCGTGTGTTCTCTTAGTCGCTTATATTATCTATTTCTATTCTAATTAGTATTTTCAAAGCAATTTATAGTACTGAACAAGTCTGGTCACACGCGAGCTTTGTTTAAAAAATCTGAGTAGAGCAAGTGTCAAAGCATTAGTAAAATATTAATAATATTGCTAAAGATAATCTTCGTATTATCTAATTTAGGAACGTATCATCGAGAGTTTAAAGTTATTTGATGAATACAAAATACGTACTTGTCTTTCCATCTGTTACTACAGAGTGTGTCTTCTCGTCTACTTGCCGTGCAGGAATACTCATAATCAAGTAATTACATAGATTTTTCTCTACAGAACCGTAGGTTTCATCATCTACTTGTGCAAAAAGACAAAATGCCATCTCTTCACCAGACGGGACATTCAGTTTCATGTAAAACTCTTCTTTATTAGAGTTGAATCCATCTCGAACAATTTTAGCTTCTTCAAGTGATGTATTTACATTGGCCACTTTATATGTGAGCTGAATTTCCTTGGCCTGTGGATTGTCGAACTTGAAGGACAAACGACAGTGACCGTTCTCAGTTGTGACAATGCCACTGTCCATTTTACTAGAAGGTCGAAGACCTACTTCCTTGAAGATTTTGCTGTTACCCCATCCCGATTCTGCGCACTTTGGGAAAGCTGAGTATTTTCCGTGACCAGATTTGACATTTGCTTTGTAAATTGCTATCCAATCATAGTCATAACCAGGGTGATCTATCGACAAGTCCTTACCGACAATTTCAACCCTGTATGTTCCAGCTTTTGGAAATCGTAATCGAACTTTCACCGAATTGTCATTCGGAAAGCAAATAAAATCTAACTGGCTTCTATTTTTGTCGTCGTAAATGAGATTGTACCCTTTGTCTTCTTGGACATATATAAGGGCCATAAATCTAAGGTTCTTGGCTCTTTTTGGAGTTACACCAAAAAGTATTTCGGTTTCACCTTTCTCTACTGTAATTTCACACTTCGGATGTGATAGCACCCTCATGCCTAATTCAAAGAACCTCTCTTTCAAAAATGCCTTCGTTTCAAACTCCTTGAGAGATTTCGGAGGTTCCAGCAGTTGCCATTTTGGTTCCATCGGATAGTGAGTATATGCTAGCTGTTCAGGATCAGTGAGAAAGAAATTTTCGTCACATTTGTAAGAGTTCATGTCGCTTTCTTCTACACCGCTTTCAAACGTACATGCACCCCAGTAGGCGTTGACAAACCTCCAGTTGTTGTCTATTAAGACAGCGTTCCATTCACCATAATGTTTGTCCGTTGACATTGGTCTGCCAATTTCGTATGTATTCCCTTTCAAATACCCATGGATTACGACGCAATTCAAACCAGCAATACTGAAATAGAGAAAATAAAGAAACAACATGTCCAGATATCAACTACATTATACATTTTCTTAAGTATTCAGTTTTTAATTTACGCAATAGAATGAACGAAAATGGAAAATATCTCTCGCAAAATTATCCTGCACTGATCACAGTTGCACATGCACAGAATATATCAAACAACAGGGGACAACGTGAGACACAACACGCTCAACTTGTTCAAACATTCAAACTGTTTTGCTTGTAGCACATATACATGTATGTTTCCCAAACGAAAAAGATTTTTTTTTTCATTTGTTCAAAAGAGTACCTACTTGCACATTCTACTTATCATCTGTGCATAAGTTTCCTTCTTCTTTTTCAGCTTTTCTATAAAATTGATCGTAGTACCCTCTTTGGTGGCTTTCAGAGGGAGTTTGAATTTGGTGAGATTCAATGACGTCAGCCATACGTAAATAGCTCTGATCTTTGATATGTCATCATGGCATTTTACTATAAGGTGCTCGACCATTTCCTTCAACGAACTGTGCATTTCCTTCTCGGGAACCTGAAAGTCAGTTTAAACCGATCCTCAATGCAACATCACTGTTAATCAAAATGATAAAAACTTTGTTAGGATGATTTTGTGCATTTAGATACTTTGCGGTTTACTCATTTCATGAATGCTGTTCTCTCTTAAAGTGAAGAATTTGCTGAAAGTTAGGCAAATATTTTTTATAGTCCTCAATGCAGTGAAAAAAGAAGACACCCCAAACATTGACCATAACTCGTAAAAGTAAAATGGAAAACGAAAGTAGGTATGCACAGTAGTTCACCAAAGCAGTGGAAGATGGTGGTATTAACCGGATTATCTGTACAGATACGAAGTCTCAAGGATCTCCACAAATAAAGACATTGAATATTACCTTGCAAGCCTTTTTATCCACATGTTTGTATGCGAGGGGGTCGAATATCTCGTACTTCCTGGTATAGGGAGGGTGAGGTGGTGGAAGTTCATTCAGTAATCTCTCATTTGTCGTCCAAAGGTGATGAGTCTCTGAAAACTTTGCCTTCTTGTTAAACTTCATCGTCGCAAATTGAATGGAAGGGGTTTCCTATCGAAAGTAAAATTCTAACTATGGATCGTGTTTTCAAGAGAATGTATTGTCTTGACTCCCGCTTTGTATGAACTACATTTACAATCAGAAAGTTCGGGTATCCATTTAAAGAAAAAATAAGACCGACTCAAAGAAAATTCTAATCTCTATAAGTTTTCATAAAAAAGTTACATTTTAAAGATTAGAATAGCGATTAATTCAAATAATGCAATAAAAATATTTTTTTCTATAAAAAATATACCTCAACACCAAAAGATACATACTATACCTTTTTCATATGATTATGAGAATTCGTAAGATCATATGAAGCTTTTATGCCATATTATGGTATTCTTACACATACTATAACCCTTCCAATCTTGTCATAGGTCATGTTTTGACAAAATCATAGACTGTAATTATCCCCCCCCCCCTCTCTTAAATCGGATCCCCACTAATGTGAACCCCCTCCCTCTCTCTCAAATAGGAATCTCACTAATTTTAAACGTCTTCAGATTCAATAACATCATCTAAGAACAGATAAATTTGCAGCATGGACCAGACATGCACTTTTCGGGTACTTAACCCTCATTAGTGATCCTTAAATTAAACAATGAAATCTGGCCAAAGACTACAGGACGCACATTTTAGACATTTCAAGAACTTTTGTTCACAGAACTTTTCGCATGCGTTGAAGAGAAGATCAATTGAAGTTGATCGAACTTGGCTACATGTACCCTCGGGGTCAACCAGCAGTGACACTCACCACGTGTATCAAATGTTTAACGTCTTCAATAACATCATTTAAGAACATAAATTTGCAGCACCGACCAGACATGCAAGTTTCGGGTACTTAACCATCATCAGCGATCCTCAATCTTAACAATGCAATATGATCAAAGAGTGTGAAAATTTTTATGTCCAAAAATGTACCGAAAGACGTAGTGGGATGGGTGGGATATGTTTTAGATATTTCATGAAATTTTGTAAACAGAAATTTTCGAACATGTTGAAGTGGCAATCAACCTAAGTTGATTTAACCTTGCTTCATGTGTTCCCAGGGACTCCTGGTCCACCAGCAGTGACACTCACCAAGTAGTTCAAATGTTTGAAATCATCATCAAATTCAATAAACTGATTTTCCTTCGATAAAGGCATCTATACACATTATACAGTCTATGCATATTATATTTATCATTTTAATTCATCAATTGAATTCCATTATCACCAAAACGATCTTCATCAATTGTGGTCATATAGTGCATTTCTTTCTCGTCTTCCTATATAAAAGTGCGATAGCATACCTCCCTCAAAGATTAAAAGCGATTTGAACCTGTTATCGCTGGGTTCAATACCCCTCTGACTATTATAAAAAATATTCAATGACTTAATTATATCTTTAGTTATGCATCGATAAGCTTAACACAATATTGCAATTGTGCAGCATAATACTATAATACGAAACTGCAATTTTGTCGGGAGGTGTAAAAACCGAAAAAGGCCAGAAAACACTCAAATTGAACCAACAATAATCGGATTATATGGGACCTTTAATAGCAGTCTAAATCAAAAGTCATTTTTAATTTGGATCATGAATGAAACAGTTAATATAATATTTAGTACTCTTTCAGTCATAAAATATGTCATGTAGAAATAAGTTGGAAAGATATACGACAGAGGGGCTTGTAAATGCTCATTCAGTTTGCTTACCCGAGCGTTGCTGTCGGTGGCCTTGATGGATACATCAGTTTCGCGCCTCGGACCACTCGCTCCAGTACCCATGATGAAAAGCTAAGTAATGAGGCAAGAGAAAAAATCATGAATGTCAAATGAAAACAAAATTATGAAGCAACTTACGGACATAGTTCATTAATGTTATTTCTTTTCACATAGAATAGATTATCTTTCACATAGAATAGATTATCTTTCACATAGAATAGATTATCACATAGAATAGATTATCTTTCTCAGCAGTTATACATCTACAGATTAAAGTTTATTTTACAGAATAAAAATTACATTGATACACGATTTTCAATAAATTCCTTTAAAATACAAAATTTTAGATAATTAGACATATTCACAAACGAATAAAAACACGAATTCAAATCTTTTTTTTTTTTTTTTTTTTTTTCGTAGACCTCGTTATTTCCTTTTTACTACAAATAGATAGATAAAAGATTCCACTAATATTTTTTCCTTATTTTATTTTTTGAAAAAAATGAATGAAGCTAAGCCTACTCCATAATTAACAATTTAAGTTTCATCGCTATCATTTATAATATGTCGATCTTCAAAATTGATAGAAATTAGACATTACTTTACTTTATTTACTAATCATTTTGTTTTAATTTTATCTAATCTAATCAACTAATTAAATAAGATAATTTAAGAAAGAGCAAATAATGCAGAAAAATATACTGTGGAATATCAAATTGTCAGGCGAATTAGTTCAAAATAGTTTTTCTTCTATATGTCTACATACAAAAGAACTAAGTGGCTTTTCCATTTTGGTATAAACATGTTTGTCTGAAGAGTACAGATATTGAAATTATAGAAATAGAATACACTTACTTCAAACTCTGAAACTTTTCTAATCCGAGTAGATATTTTATATTTGAATGATGAAACGAAGCGCCAATCTCACAAACAGTTCGTAATTTTAATTTGAATAAAGGAAGAAAGTGGTGAAAGTGAGTAATAATAGTTACAATACACAATATTGTGATTGTACGTCTCAAACAAAGGGTTATTTTGTATGTTTTGCTATTGCCAAATACTCCGTATGATTTACCGTTTGAAACTTTTCTGACAAGGCCGGTATAGATGCCGAGATGCACCACAGTTTTAGGGATGAGGGGTCAACATACCAAATTATTTTTAAAAGAAACATTTTTATTTTTAAATGTGCCCTATTCTTAGGTTAAGACGAAAGAAATGGAATGAACGAATATGAATAAATTAGGACATCCCCTCCCAACAACCTATACGAACTAACTACGAATTAACTTAATTACTTTTAATTCCTGTCAATTTGATTTGAATTTTTTTTTTTTTTTCTTATCCAATGTTTTAATGAATTTCAATCAATTTTCTTAAAGAGAGATTAAGTTCAACCTCAAACATGATTGAGCACTCAAACCTAACACTTCATACCAAAATTCGCGTACAAATTTTGTACGCATATCTATCACAAAAACCACATTTGTTTGCATATCTGTTTCACAACATCGGCCTATGAAGACTAAAACAAGGAGAAATCCGTATATATCACAAATATTTACATGTACTAAAACAAAACTCAAAAGGCAAAGAAACTTCAGAGACGACTAATTCAGCATTCCTTTTCTTAGTAGCAACATCCCCTCATCGCCTGCTTATGGCGTGTTCATGTCTCATTTGATACGCTATGCAAGAGCAAGTACCAAATACACAGATTTTGTTAAGAGAGCTAGGCGTCTTTCAAATAAGCTTCTCAATCAGGGATATGTTTGTGACCGACTAACATCGTCACTGAGGAAGTTCTAAAATACTTGTATCATGTCCTGCTTCTTGAGAATATGCAACATCTGAATATCTATATAAACCAGCTGGTCATATTATTACAGGTGACTTTTCAATTATCAAAGACAGGCAGCTCCGTGGTCTTCTCAAAAAAGGACCTAAGTATAGAATCCCATCCAAGATAGATTTTATTAAATGTCGCGAAGTACTAAAGGAAGCCTTAGATAACTATACCAAACGATGGTGTAAATCGGAAGGAGTCGAATCGCATTCTCTGAATGTCTGGAAAAACCTCATTTTGGACATTACTGACATTCGAATAGACAACTTCCACAAAAATTCTCATCTTTTTGAAAATCCAAGTTCTAGATCTAAAAGATTTTTTTAATCCAAATTACGTAACTTACATGAAAAATTTGTCATCGCTCCTGCAGATAAAACAGCCAACAACACCATAATCATATGAAAACGTCACTATATATCAACTTTAATTTCGGAACTTTCGTCTACAAATACTTATATTAAAAGCAATGAAAGTGTCCCTAACATTTTGAGCAAACATAACATTGAAATTTCTTCATTCAACATCCCTATTTCTAAATTTGATCTTCCTACAATATACTGCATACCAAAACTGCATAAATCTCCTTACAAATTTAGATACATTGCTAATTCTAGCAACTGCTCAACTACAAGTTTGTCTAGACATCTGACGTCAGCCCTTACGGCGGTAAAGGAACACGTTGCAAAATATTGTGAAACTGTTCTTAACAGGAATGATGTAAATTTATTTTGGTCTATAAAAAATTCCGGGGATGTGATTGACAAAATGAAATCTAGAAATTTTCAAGCCAATACGATTTCTTCATACGATTTTTCAAATATGTACACCACGCTTCCTCACGACAAGATCAATGATCAATTGTCCAAACTCATTAGATGGTGCTATAATCGAGAGGGGAAAACATATTTGTACATCTGAATCAAAGGGTTTCTTTTCCGCTACAGAATACAAATCATACAAATCATGGACATGTAACGACCTGTGTAGTGCCTTGTCCTTCCTCTTGGACAACATTTATGTAAGATTTGGTGAGAATCTCTACAAGCAGGTTGTAGGGATTCCTATGGGTACAAATTGTGCGCCTCTTGTTGCAGATTTATTTTTATACACATATGAAAAAGAATTTATTCAAAATCTTCAAAAGCAAAGAAAACATGATGATGTGAAATGCTTCATTGGTACTACTAGGTACCTGGATGATATTCTTACTTTCGATAATCCTGTTTTTGAAAAGTAAAAAGATGTTATTTATCCACAAGAATTGACTCTAAACAAGGCAAACTTTACAGACACAGAAACACCATTTTTGGACCTAAATAACACAATTGTCAATGGAGAAATTCATACAAGTGTATATGACAAACGAGATGATTTTGGATTCAACATAGTAAATTTCCCCTGGCTTGACGGTGATGTCCCTAGATTACCGTCATACGGTATCTACATTTCACAGCTCTTCAAGTATGCTAGAGCATGTACTGATGTTTTGGAGTTTTATAATAGAAATCTACAAATTACAAAGAAACTTTTAGGTCAAGGTTTTCGCTTTCACAAACTAGTAAAGACTTTCTGGAAATTTTACAAAAATTATGATCAACTTCTTTTGAAATTCGGACCCATACAAGCAACGGAGTATATTACTTTAGGTATTTCACAACCTGCATTTTATGGTGACATAATTAACAAAATAAGAAGGATCAAAGGTAGACAGCATATGTATCGAAAATGCGTCAGAGTCATCAAACGCCTTTTATACCGTGAATATGATCCTAATGTCACCAGACGGACACTAAGCTTGGTTCTTGACCAATATACAGTCTTGTACGAGCGTATTCTTAAGACTTGCACTCTGACTGACTGTGACGACGGGACTCCATGACGGGCCCTGTCCAAACCTCCTTATAGAAGACAGGGCCCCGACCACCTGTCCTCTCTGAATGTCAGTCGGATTCCGCGGGTGATAACATATATGAGCTCGCTACAGCCGGCAGAGCACGGACTGTATTACGCACGTCCTCTTTTTATATCCATTTACATATTCATCTGTGTTGCTTGGACCCCTGTGTTTTACGGTCTTGTTTGTGTGTGGTCATCTAACAGTGAGGAGGTTGTTTTACACCATAATTATGCGTTCTTCGAGACCTCTGGGAAATCGGAATAGTGGGAGGGTTGTGCGCACGTAATCCAGGATAACCACACCGTCTGCTATTTACGTGGCAGATGGCCGTCCTAAGTCGGCAACGGTTGCCCATTGGTCTCGTTGGTTTATATGTAGTCTTTTATGTTTCATGTTTCTATGTTGTGAGTTGGTGTTCCTTGTCCCTTTTGCGTCTCTTTCTGTGGGTATCTGTTCTGTGTTTTTTGCATGGGTGTTTTGGGATTTTGCTGTAGGTGCTGCAACCTAGTGTTGTTGGAGATCCCCTCCTTTCTTCTACGGTCGATTCGAGGAACTCATCATCCACTATGGTGCCCCATTCTCCAGAATGGTGGATGATATTCTATTTTAGACCATTTGAACCATCCAACCACTGAATATGCTGTTATCTTCCAAAAATGAAGTAGCAGGATGTGACCATTCTACCGAATTGTCACCTTCGGTTTAATACATTTCGGAAGACATAAGTACATTCTGTAGTTGGATAGTTCAAAATTATGGTCTAAGACAGTATATCATCCACCATTTTGGACAGATGGATATCATCACAGCCAAGTGTGCCTCATATGAAATTCATGTGAAATTTACATGAACTTTACATGAAAGTTCACATGAAATTTATGTGAAACGAGCACGAACATGAAATTTACTTGAAATTTTTCACATGAAATTCATGTGAAGATTTTTACATGGATGTTATGTGAATTCAGTTTCCTGTGAAGGTCATTTAGAAAAATTCATGTGAAATTCATGTGAAGGAAATTTATGTGAAATTCATGTGAAATATTTTTCACATAAATCGTATGTGAAATTTACATGAATTTCACATGAATTTTCATGTGAAATTTACATGATGCTCATTTCATATGAATTTCATGTGAGGCACAATTGGCTATGTATTATCACGCCTCAGACAAAAATGTTGGAATCTGATTGGTCAGATCATGGTCACATGACGCCGTGAAAAAAGCAGTATCGGGCTTGTAAATCCGTATCGGACGAATAGTTCATTATGACGTGGTGAATTATATGATACAGAGACCCCCAAACATACAGTAAGAGGTCTTCGACGTGATAAATTTGTTACACGGTTAGTTAGTGACCTGATCGGAAAAATACATGGTGTGAAAAGAAAAACCCGTATCGGGCGAGGCGAAAGACGAGCCCGATACGGGTTTTTCTTTTCACACCATGTATTTTTCCGTATCAGGTCACTAACTAGCCGTGTAACTAATAGTGTATGATGAGTTTCCCATATCGACCGTAGAACTTCCTCAGTGACGATATAAGACAGTCACAAACGTGTCCCTTCCTGGGAATCAACTGGTTTTGAGGTACGGAAAGTTACGTCTCAACCGATTGGGATTGATGACAATTTCATTGTATCAAATTCATTTTCAATTCACAGACATATTTCTAAATGGTTAAGTGGATCAAGTAAATCAGAACAGTATCAGTATTTTTTTTTCTTAAAATTTCAACAAAGAATCAGAAAACAAACCTTTTTCCTTTATTTGAAAAGGAAAAATTAAAAAAATGATTAAGTAGAAACTTCTGACGGAGTGGATGAATAAAACACTCAGTCTAGGCAGAAAATGATCCATACTATGTGACGCCCCTGAAATATTTAGTCTAGAGAGAGAAACATACATGATTCTTTTATTTGCAAATGCATTAAGTAAATATACAGTATACATTTCACTCCTCAGAAATGAGCATACCGGTGAAATAAGCCTGACTGAGAGGTTACTTATTCCGGGAGCCGAGATAGAATACATTTTCTTAGTATCTGTCCTGTTGTTATTGAATAATCTCATACGATTCCACTCCATTCTCCATTCTGTTATTTCTTGATTATTATGAGTGCTGTGAAGAGGAATGAAGTGCACATAATCCAGATAACTACATCAATTGCTTTGGATAAAGAAAGGTGTATAATCAGCATAATTTAAACTTATTTTCGATGCAGCTCACTTCAGAAAAAAGAAAACCGGATAGGCTTTATCAAGGGGTATAATTCCTCGGAAGATAGGTCAAGCGTGCGGAACATCAAACTTGCTCTGTAACTATCCAAGACTAAGCTCTGTATCAAATGTCACCTGAATATCTCTATCTGTTGCAGAGATAAGTCTGGAAAACTGACATAAATTGAATTTTGCAATTCAAAATCGGACAGAACTCCTTCGAAAATAGGTAAAGCGTGACGAACATCAAACTTGTTCTGTAACTATCCAAGACCAAGCTGTGTATCAAATCTCACCTGAATATCTCTATTTGTTGCAGAGAAATGTCCGAAAACAGACGAAAATTGAATTTTGGAAGTCATTAAGGGGCATAACTCCTCGAAAAATAGGTCAAGCGTGACGAAAGTCGAACTTGCTCTGTAACTATCCAAGACCAAGCTGTGTTTCAAACTTCATTTTAATATATATATGCGTTGTAGAACAAAGTCTGGAAAACTAAAAATTGGACATACGGATGGACAGACGCACGGACGGAGAGACCGAGCGGAAACTAAGAGTCCCCTTCGGCGTTGCTGGTAGGGGAATAAAAATATAGAATAGAAGTTTCTCACGAGGAAAAGGTAACCGGACAAACAGACGGAGACAGTAACAATGAGACAATGAATCACTCGAATATAAAAGTTTGTCTTTCTTCAATTTTATTAATCTTCTTAAAATTGCATACTTTTAATTCATGTTATACATTCAGTTAACTAAACTGTCGTTTCACCACTAAAATGATCACAATCCGGTTCTGTGTTATTCGGGAAAAAGTTCACATTACCCGTAACAATTTGTGACGAATGTTTATCAACGTATCTCACAATCATTTCAGTTCCACCAACTTCAACTTCCACAGCGCCCTCTGTTAGCTCAGGCCATAAGCCGCCAGGTGGAGGTACTAGAATTTTTCCATGAAGTTTGCAATCTTTATCGGTGACATATATAGGATTCTGATTCTTCGATGAGTAGAATTCAATTTCTTTGTGTTCTGTTCTCCATTCTTGTCTTTCTTTCTCATAGTGAGTATTATGGACAGGAATGGATCGTTTGCAGCCTATAGGAATCATTTCGTCTATCGTAAATAATTTCTCAAAGCAGTCTTCTACTCGCTCTTTACCATCCATCTTAAAGCTTCTTGACTGAGCATGAATATTTGGATCGTATGGCTTATGAACGGCGATTCCGTATGTGTAAGGACATTTCCTAGATTCCACTATGCTTGGATCGTGACCATAGATGGCAGCACCTTTCAGTACAGCCAATCCGCAATCCGATCCTGTAGGTATGATCACTCGTATCGCAGAAAATTCTCTCCGAATCGCTTCGCTTATCAAAGGACATTCTGCGTATCCTCCGACCAACAGCATGAAAGACACGTTTTTACACTCCTCCTTCTTCAATAAACTTCTCAAATGATTCACAGTTTTGTCAATTGAACATTTGAAAAACGACTTGAATACTTCGCGATGCAAAAATAGTTTATCTCGTTTAAGACTTACTTTGTCTTCATGTAAAGATTTTATTTTTTCTCTGACACCCACTTCACTGCTCTCGTTGTAAATATCTATGAGACATTGAGGAATACGAATGACAACCCGATCACTTGAATCAACATTGGCTTCCCTTTTCTTAATTTCGAAAGTACGTGTTAGGAATAGATACTCCGACATCTCACTATCACGAAATGTATTCATAACCTCCTCTGTAAAGATTTCACCCAGAAAAGTCATGAATGCTTGGTTGACGGTAGTTCCTCCCCATTGACCACCACTTGCAACATGTACGTGAGAAAGTTTTCCCTTCTCTGTCACTCTTTGCACTGTAACATCAACTGTGCCTCCTGAAGTAGAAAGAAAATGTGATAACGAGAATAATGTATTGATCGATATTAGCTTGTTCGGTTGCGTATTTGTCATGGTTATGAATGCCCGTTTTGATTTTGGTTTAGGGTTTACATTTGTATTTGATTTTCACTCACTTATTCATATGATCACTATTCAGATTGATGCATCCAGTCTGGCAGCCATTTTTAAAACAGTATTGAGGGGGTCCAGAGCAGCATCCGAAAGACCTCCATCGGAAAGCTCTAGATCCATTATGACGTCAATAGAAACGGCGACATTGGCGCGTTTTTCTCAAGAACGTCAGCATAAGGAAACGTAAAAAGGAGGAGGGGGTGACAAAATCACTATAACTTTTAAAAAAACTGACGGTCAAAATTTCAATAAGAACAAGGGTTTAACTTGACATATGAAGAAAATTATATTATTTTTACGGAAAATAAATGATAGGGTTTCAGATAAACGGACTTTATTATAAGAAATTAACAACTCAAAGATATTCTGAAAATAGACATTCATTTATCTCCTTTCTTTTAAAAGTCTTAGTGATAATTCTTAATTCTTTCCACATCCGATTGCCCACATCATATCTTAAAGTAAATACAGTACTTGTTAATTTACAGAAGATGTGTAACTGTTCTCTGTACCCTAATTCGTGTTCATTTTAACATTTACATTTACGTCCATTTTGGGGGCTTTCAAGGGGTATATATGTACCTGTAGAGCTTCGAAACTGACGATAAAAATGATGAAACTTTGCATATAGAAAAAGTGTGTTCCAATTATCAACATTCATAAATTTTTGGAAATTAAATTTAAGTCTGGCTGTCCTGGACCTCCTTAAATACCAGTCATAAGCAAAACACTGAAATAATAATCGTTCGAATTAACTCTACGTAAAAATAATAAATTATAGAAATAAGAAAACAAATCATGTTGCGTATACTTTAAATAAATCTATCTAAATTGAATAGTATTTTTAATAAAACTGCAACACCGGAGAAAATATATAGAATAATTCACTTCAGATCTAGGTATAAAGCAGCAAAACATTCACCTCCAAGGTCAACAACTATGAAAACAACTCCAACTTCAAAGATTTTTACAATTGAGCCAATGCCTGATCCAATAATCTTGTCTGTAGATAGATGTCTGCAAAGAATGGCTGCTACTTCTGGTTCGTAGGCTAGTGTCAGGTTGGTCGGGTGTATTCCTGCCTGAAATTATCATTATGTTTAAGGTTACATCGAATATGAGGTGCACTCGTTTGGTACGATTCAAAATTCTAGATTTCTGTCATTATTTTAAGCGGGATACCTGTAGAACGGAGATTCATGGTATTTTCTTTTGTTGTACTTAAACGTGAAAGGAATATGAGACTTTTTGGTGAAATTTCTAAAACCTGGGTCCAGTTGCATCATATCCCAGCCATCTTGCTATGTCTTTCGGTATATTTAGGCCATGATTTTCACAGATTTTGGTCATATTTCATTGTTAAGATATAGGATCACTGACGAGGGTTAATAACCGAAACGTGCATGACAAATATGGATGATGACCATATGATGACCCTGTATGCAGCACAAAATCGATAATTCAGAAAATCAGAAACCGAAGGCATACAAAATCAGGATAAAATAGAAATCAAAGCAAACAAACAAAAACCTCCACCATATGAAAAGAAGTGAACTCCCGATATGGGAGTGAGACCAGGTGCCCAGGAAGAGTAAACATCTCCTGCTTGCATGCAACACCCGCCGCTTAAATTCTGTAGAACTGTCACATCCGGTTACTTCCATTTCGGAAGACAAAGAGTACTGGTCTGGTCCATGCTGAAAATTTATCTGCACTAAAATGATGCTAATGAATTTGAAGACGTTAAACATTAGTCTTCATATGAGTCATTTTACTTTACCCATATATAGAACAAACAAGCGTCTAGATATGAGAATTATACAATAACGCTTTTTTAATGTTAAACGTCTTCAAATTCAATATCATCATTTAAAACTCAAACTTTTGACTTCATCTCTGAAGCAAGGCTTTTACCTGAGTGTAGAGGAGGCATCTGAAACGAAAATACGAGAGTTCATATTCCTGTATCTCTCATCGATATATGATAACGTTTACCTTTTGCGCTGAATATCTCATGAGTTGTTTAGCTGCGTCCGTCCATATCGCTGGTATCGTCAGAACAAAGTGAATATGTTTATCTAGGAACCCTAAATCCCTCTTCTTGAATTCACCTTCCATGTGATCCTTTAAGTACTTTATGGCAGATGTTAGAAGGCCGTGCACTGGGAAAAACTTCCCTCGTATGTCTCTGACTAAACTGTTTCTGTGAAGATCCTGGAAGTTTGGATTTAAAAAACTTTGATAAACTAAAATCAAGGTTCTTTAAAATATTCTTCACAAATTGATGTTTATGTATCTCGGCTGCCTATTATGCTGGGGATATTTAAAAGAAAATTACCGCAAAGTGTATTAAGACAGATGCAATCTTTGATCAACATCGAAGTTTTTGCGAAAAGTCTTTCTTCATTTCATTTCCGATATCAATTCACTAAAAAGAAATTCTTAATGGACCTTTTCAAATGTACAGTTGTAAACCTTAATCCGGTCCTGTTCAAGAATCAAATAAATTCAATATTTTGAAAACGTTTCCAATTCCCTAACCGTAAATTCTAGAACAATGTGGTTTGAAATGTTCGTTATCTCTGTGCTCAGTTAAGCTATTGAATACAATATGTTATTTTCCAATTCAATATCCAAAGTATAACCCTACCTTATCCATCAAACTCATTTTGAAATCCTTGAAATAAAACCAGCCATTACTGTCTTCGTCCTCAGCTAGCTGTGCGAATTTTTTCTCAGCCTCATAACCAAAGCTATGGAGCGACATATCCGGGATGGGTCTAAATAGTAGTGTTGATGGCGCCTTGTGGGATATGACCCCGGCATCCGCGTACAACCATTGGTTAGTTGTTATTAGCGTAGGATCTTTCATGAAGTCTGATCTCAAAGAGTAGCAGTACCCTGAGTATGATGTCCCAAAATCAAGGCCGGCAACCAATATTGTTTCATCAGTTTGATCTCTTGCAGGAACCCTAGCATCTTCTTGTTTCTTTGTTCTTTTTTTGTACAGGACATCTTGTGCTGCTTTCATGCCTTCCATTATCTGTATATTTTACATGATACACTGTAAGAGAGAAAATGATACAGGAAGTATGGTTCGCTACTACAGAGAAAAAACGATACCTGTTATACTACAAAACATTCTTAACAGACGGATACTATCAGAATATATACGCATAACAATTTTTGTATTTTTCGTTTTTAGTTCATATTGACATATTACTCTCTCAAATATACAAGCTATCTACTTACGGATAATGTAAACAAACAAAGCAGAATTTACAAAAATGTAACTTCTGTTTTTTGTGGTCAAGAAATAGTACATGTATATATTTTTACCTTTACGAAAAAATGCAACATTATACAAAATATAGATTTACCTACGTTTAAGAAGACATGAAGTGGTTGAAGGCCATAACTCCGAAGTTGTTTATTGGTATACAATGAACATATCTGTATGTGTATGATAATACATTCAAAACGAAAGTAGGTTATATGTGTATTCAAGTGTGCTATTTTTAGGAGAGACAACAAGTGTCAATGCTTTTGTCAATTTTATCATGGTTATCAGCGGCCGTAAGTGTTTAACATTCATCATGGTCTACATGGTCTGCATGTAAAACTGTGATGTTGATTATCAGTACAGTTGTATGTTAAGAACAATGAAAAAAGGACTGAGATAAAATAGGTCGAAAGAGATAAAAGGGTTGTAAACAAAAGTTCTCTTTAATTATACATCACTATATTCACTCCATGTTTGATATCGGATATGGATGTGTCAAACAGCTGGAAGAGCTTCAAGTCCGAAAAGCATTAAAGCATACCATTCTGCCTAGACAAAACATTAGTAGCTCGAACTTTTATCGAAGTGACTACTTTTTAAATTTTTCATATATTATTTTTTTCAATCATTTACAACTCCCGACAACTATAAGAATTTGGAAAATAATCAGTCTACTTCCAGATAATATGTGTCATTGTAAATGCCTCAATGTCAGGTTTTGACGTCATGACCTTTTCTTGTACAGTAAATAAAAATTGTGATTCTAGATGTTGCTGGGATGTGCGCATATTATCAGGATAAATGTATATATCAATTTTATATTAAAGTTAGCTGCATATAAGTATTCCTTAGGGAGCAACCATTTGATTTTTATGGGGGGGGGGGGGGGGGGGGGGGGCAGGAAGACTTTTGCCAGCCGGAAAATTTTTTTCGGCCATTTTCAGAGCCGGAAGATTTTTTTTCGCCGGCCCTTTGGGCCGGATTATTTTTTTTGTAATTTTTCAATGTTGAAAATTACTCTAAAGTTTAAATAATTCAGCGTGATTTTTCGGCCATATTAAACATCAAACACAGAATGAGTTCATCTCTTGCCAGCAGATCACTTCATTTTAATTTCTTGAATGGCATATGATGCCTATTATTCACTCCATAAAGTTTGTTCCATTTTTTATACCAACCAAGTTTATGATACACAAAGTGTTTACTGGGCAGTGGAAAGGTCGGAAGAGAGGGGGGAGGGGCAATGTCATGATCCGGAAATTTTTTTTCGCCGGCCCTTCGGGCCGGAAAATTTTTTTCCTTAAAATTTCGATCAGGAAATTTTTTTTTTGCAAAGTCTTCCTGCCCCCCCCCCCCATAAAAATCAAATGGTAGCTCCCTTAATGCATGTATTTGTTGTAATGTTAAACGTCTTCAATTTCATAAGCATCATTTAAAAACAGATAAATTCACAGCATGTAATTCACGATGTATGTAGTGTTGTGTCATATTTTGACTTATAGTCCATTGAATGGTTTAATTTGTTTTTTGCTTTATTTATTTTTTTTTTCTTTCGTTGGGTGTTTTGTCCCTTGTCTTGTGTGTGAATGATTCGACAATTTTTAATAAAATTGTACTTTTAGAAATACTGTTGCTGCCACCAATTGTAAATTTATTACAATACATGTAATAAGTAGTAATATATAATGTTATTCATTTTGCCATGAACAATTTGAAATTTTTTATGAATGTATATAATATCTGTGTTCAACTAAGTTGGACTATCTGATAAACTGAACTTGAACTTGAACAACAAGCTCATAGATCTTCGCTTAAGAAATTAGCCTGATTATTATGATTCAGTATGTTAAAAATGATTACAAACTGCACGCTAAACCTGCAAGTGTTTGCTTATCGTCAATGACGACTAATGGACGGATGTTGACAGCAAGCAGGAGATACTAACATGTATTCTGACAGGACACGCGATTTCATCTCAATTCCGAATTCACGTTTGCAAAATATTTATATATGTAATTGATTGTTTTGTTTTGCATTTTTCACAGTTTGAATGCCCTTATATTTTGTTTTTTGGATCCTGAATATTGGTTTTGTGTTTTATATTGACTCACTGATTGAGCTCGAATGAAACAATGATACAAAAGTCTCACAAATCGGAGAAAGGATTCGGGATGTCAAATTATTCAGGAAATTGATTCGTTAAACTTATGATATCTTGAGTAAGATTGCATTAAACTCAGAGCATCACCTTCCTCTGTTTGAAACAATATCTTTTCAACATCTGTTGACTGAAAAAGAATAATCCAGAGACATTTATCCGTAGCCCAATATAATACTGCAGTTATGTTTGAAATATTCCCCTTTTTCTGAGGCAAAAAAGAATCGAAGTAGTAAGAATGCCTCTTCATTTTTAAATCATATAATGCTCATATGCAAACATTTTATTTACTACTCAAAAGTTATCAATGTAATTCCTTTATCAAAATTAGCTATCCAAAGAGTATATACTACTCGGAGTATTGAAAAAAAGATATGTAAAAAAAATAATCAATATGAAAAATTTGAAAGAAAATGGGGACAACTGAAAAACTAATATTTTATATATATTAAGTATGTGTGAATGTGTGAGAGGATTTGGTAGGTCAGTGGATGATATGTTTCCAGAAATTTTCCTTTATCTCTCTAAATATTTCAAGTATAGTACACACCTCATTAATTCTTATATAAATAGACTCGGGTAATAATAAGTCTCTCTCTCTCTCTCTCTCTCTCTCTCTCTCTCTCTCTCTCTCTCCTTCTCTCTCTCTCTGTGCTCTTTCTTCTTTTGATATTTCATATATAAATATTTGTTCTTTTGAAAAAAAAAAAAAAAAAAGAATCGAAGTGCTCGAATTTTTCGCACGTGTAAGAACAAAATGTATCGCAAATGAAGAAATTTACTTCGAATTTGATGTTCTACTTTACCTCTAAATTCGCGTTGCATGATAACAACAAAATTCACTGAATGTAAAGAACAAAATAATTATGAAGGAAAAGCCGTATTACGATTTCATTCGTAAATTATTCCTAATTTATAAATAAATGGCTGTGTGACAGGGCCTTTAAGGACAAGCCGTATATTATGATCATAAATCATGGTGTATGTGGGTACATTTGTAATCAAAATGATATGACTTCTCAGACGCTGACCAAACTTAATCATATATACAGCGCCAACTACCATGAATTCCGCACACTTGTTCAAAGTGGACTCTGTTCATGAGAGAGTTGTTCTTTATGTAGCAATGAAGCTATGTCATTGTCTCCATCTGTCTGTATGATTTTTCTTTTCTCTTTGAGTTCTGTTTCATTTGTTCAAGAATTTGTAATCCATTTGCTAGTGATTTTTTAGAATATGATTACGGATTTTGTGTTTGACTTTCATTTACTGATTGAAAAGGACTTGCTCAGATCATCTTGACAATGTCTCACCTGGCGAATCCAGACCATTTTTTTCTAGTTTCATCAATGAAGATTTTCCTTCTTTATCTGCTATGTAATTCTTCCCTATCCTACACAGTGAATAAAAGTCGGATACAATTTACAACTCTCTATATCCATTACAACGAGTGTTTAACGTCTACAAAGTGCAAAATACGATACCGGAAGATGTAGCAAGATGGCCGAGATATGATGCTACAGGACCCAGGTTTTTACTTTCAGAAAGTAAACAGAAATTGTGGAATGCGTTTGAAGAAACGACCAACCGAAATTGATCAATCTTGGCTACATGTGCCATCAGGGACTCCTGGTTTACCAGCAGTGACACTCACCAAGTGGTACAAATGTTTAACGTCTTCAAATTCATTAGCATCATTTGAAAGCAGATAAATTTACAGCATGGACCAGACATACACGTTTCGGGTATTAAACATCTCAATCCAAATGATGAAGTATTGCCAAAATCTGTGGAAATTATTTGCAAAATATACCCAAAGATGTAGCAAGATGGTTCGGATATGATGCTACAGTACCCAGGTTTCAGAAATTTGTACTGGATTTTTTACTGTACAATTTGTACTGGATTACTTTTAAAACTCTTTATCATGGCATGACGTAAACGAAAGAAACAGTAACAGATCTTTAACAACAGTTAATGATTTCTTTTTTTTTTTTTTATTATTTTTGTCAAAACAATTCAAAATAATCTCATGAATGTAAACAAAATGTGCAAAGTATGGCATACATAAATAATTTTTTACAAGAATTATAATGTTAACATGTATATGTTTTCTTTCATATGGTTATTCAAAACATGTAGTAATAAACCATACGCTCAATTAATAAGCAGGGACTTGATACTTATTCTTTACGGTCACGCTTAGCCTATGGGAGTTTCAAACTAACACTATCCCCCCTCTCCCCATAAAATCTAATTTTATTATTTACTTCGGAACATTGGAAATCATTTTGTTGAAGTTGATTTACTATATGAACGACATTTTTAAAATACGTACGTGCTCAGCATTTTCGGACATGGAGTTTCTACTCTCATAGCGTCATGGTTAAATACTGATTGTCTTTGATGTTATTTTCGGAAAGGTGAGTACTTTGCCGTCAAACCGCATTTATCAAATTTCATCGCGATTCTGAGGTTCATTGTTAAATAACTGGAAAAATCACATCGAAGACCTAACAAATAAAATGGACACCGGGAATTTCAAACTAAAAATTAAATAATCACCGGGTGAGTTTCTCTGCATTTAATTTAATGCAAAGATATTATAATCTCAATACATGGATACGAAATCTATGACAATTTGAGCAAACGAAAACATGATTACAAAGTAAAATAAACAAATGAATTAATGTAAATGAATTATATTGTTGCATTCGTTGTATGAAAACAACTTGAATGTCAGTCCAATCATTTACGTAATATGTACGATGTAGAAAATGGGTTATATTATGAACAAAAAGGCTGATGAAAGAAGATATTTGCCAACTCGGTTCCCACTCGGCATATAATATTGAAATCATTTTCCGCGCAAAAAGGCCTAGGCGAGTTCTAAACGAAACTATGAAATTTAATATCTGTTAAATGAGAATATCATTATTTAAATGTTGAAAGTCATTCATATGTCTGAAAAGAAAGAAATGACATCTTCAAAGAGACCTAAAAATGAAATGCATTCATGAAACTACCTTGTCAGTGTGTATGTGTTTAGCAACTACATTGTCTTCTATTAATATTTTCATGAAATTGAAGACTTCTATGCGAATTCGTAGACATACAAATTATGAAATCAATTCACTCAGGTGAAATTATAAAATATTCTTACAAATAATATTTCAATGATGGTAAGAAATGTTTTCTATATACATTGTTTATTACCATAAATAAAGTATTAAGAAGTATGATTAAGGTGAATATTAAGAAAAAAATACACATACAAATTCAGGCATGTGTATTCCAAAAAAAAATGCAATAGAGTCTGTAACATTGAGTAAATCGTCAAAAGAACAATGACTTATGAAAAAAAAACGATGACTTGTATTTTACATTTGAAAATCACAGTCTGATATAGAAATAAATGAATGTAGTACACAAGGTTCACGAAAATAACAAATGGTATAAAAGTCTACAATTCATTTTACTTCAGCATAGTTTGTATTTCTTCTCTACATTGTCCGAAATCCTAATAATCGTCACCTGCAGAAAAAAAAAACAAAAGTCATTGTGAGGAGAAAATCGAAATTCAATTTGAATTGAAATTGATTTTTAATTCAAATTAAATTTCTTATCCATTTTGCAGGTTATATATATATCAATTAACTTCGACTAAAAATCTTTCAAAAGGAATTTGAAACAGAGGTTGTCTATACTAAACTCAAAGCAATCTTGATGCACTGGTAACATATTTCACATTTTCATGTTATATCGCATTAAATCAGTTTATTCAATCCGTACTTAAAAAGTCATCAATACAAGTCAGGTTAAAATGGAAAACATATTATATATCATTCTAGTGTTAGGACACATGTCCTTTTTCGGAGCCTATGAAGAATTATTCATTCTTATTATGTTCGAGTAAGAAAGCAAAAACTGTTAGTGTTTAAGCTGTTTATCACATGCAAAGGAATTAGGGCGAAAAAATGAATTGCCTATCAGTAAAACAGTCTTTTAAAGGATAGAAAACTAAAGAAAAGAAACACATGCAAGACAAAATGTGTTGATACACTACAGATATACGAAACCCAAGAGAGGCGGGGTGGTCTCTCTAATCTCTTCTCAAAGGAAATTTTCATAAATGCTACGTTCGCCTTTTCTACGTAAAAACATTCCTTCTCTCTCTCTCTCTCTCTCTCTCTCTCTCTCTGACACAAAATCTCTCTCGAGGTCAACTAATGTGGGGTTGAATACAATATATGAGGCAAAGCTTCCAAAGGTTCGAAAATGAAAACCAAAACGAAGTGCTTTCCAGTTAGCATTAAAGACAATTCTTTGCCAAACATTTCCAAGTAGTATGCTGAAATGTAGAGACTAATCAAAGAAATATAAACAAACAAAATCCTAACCTATTTAGAGAAAAAAGTTAAGTACAGCACACACAATTCAAACACAAGTCAAGTACAGCACAAAATTTACAAAACACATCAAACGAAACATAATGTCCCCAAACACTACAAATAAACAACACAATCTGTCTTACTCATATCTGTTTTCTGTGGAGACTTTCTGAACATAGAAGCCAGTTTACCCCATAAACCAGCGGACTGCTTCTGGGGCTTCTCTTCTTCTTCTATTACAATCAGAGTATACATTTGAGAATATAAAAACATTCGACATTATTTCCATATTTACAACTTTAATGAGGGTTTTTTTTAAAGTCTTGCTTGGTATCATTGGACAGAGGAGAAAAGATACATATGAAAAAGAAGCATTGGAAGATTGAAAATGGGGCAGGGCGAAAAGGGCGAAAAGGGTCTTGGCCTCCGTATTGAACTTTGTGAGTAAGAGAGTTGAGGCTTACTAGTATGTGAGATGTAGCTTTTCACTTTTGTCTTTAGCTATCTCTTTTATTACATTGTTTTAACCATTAAATTTCGTTCGTCTATATAATGGTAAAGGTTTCACTAATAAATTTCCAAGTCATCTATTCATGGATCATTTATCTGATTTTTGACAAAAAAAGAAAGAAAAGTTAGACAAAAAACTAGTGTATGAAAATGGTCGTCAAGAAATAGCCTAATGAAACAGGCTAATATAATAAGAATTATTACTATTATAGTGTTACTCGTAAACTTTTCTTCTTAATTGTTTATTTTTTCGTATCAAATTTTGATTGTAGATAATAATAATAATAACTTGTGTAAATTGAAGGCCTCATACACAGCACATAACGTTCACAAAGCATTTGTCCACATTGGTTCATATCAGTAAACGGCGTACATAATCACAAAAAACAACATACAGAACTCAGTTCCCGGACTTTTCTTCAAATAAACCGCAATGACTTAAATGATTTCAGACTTGCTTCCATCTATCTATTATCTAACTTTTACGTGACCAAAACTCTCATTTGTCCACATAATTTGATTTCGCAGGCAAATAAACTTTAATTTTTTTTTTCCTTTTTTCCCTCATTTCTTGTTTAAGTGGTGAGACTTACAGAAACGTAAACTGTGTAATCACGAGCTTTTCTTGGTACTTGCTCCTCGCGGTGACAAAAACATCATATTTTTATGCTTTCAATTAGCTAGACATTTACAATTTAAGCTGAGATGGTAAAGAAATATCGGCAATAATCTGATAGGAAATTTTACTTCTGAATCATATGATTTGCAACATTTAAATTCTCAACAGCATTTTTGTACATGCGACGAACGTGGTAAAAGATTCTATTAATCTTGCGCGTCAACGATGTTGTCATTTTCTCCTAAATATACATACTGCACCTCTGAAATGACATTATGTATTATTATAACTATAAGAAAGAACCCATGTCTTTCAGACATAAAAGCTAATCATAACACGTAAAACAGGGACATTCAAGAGCATTGAACACAGACGAAGGACAAACACACGAACACACGTCACATTTATTTCCGACCTTCATCTGGTTCCTCCTCGAATTCGACCTCAACGGATCTAGACATCCGAGATGAAAGCTGTTTCTTAGGATCGGAAGAAATTCGGGGTTTTGTTTTATCGAGCATATCTGCCTTCCTTTTCTTCACTTCTGCCGTTATGCCAGTTATCTAATTAAATCAGAATAAAAAATATAACAATTAACAGAGTGAAAGTGTTTAGCCCTAATGCTAGTGGTTTTTTTCTATGCAACTATAGGGAAAAAGTCTTATGAATTCAATAATATGTATCCCTCGCTAACTTCCATCCTTTTGCATATATGCTGTTTATCAATACTTTCCCATATGCAAAGTAATGTCATAAATGAGTTAAAGACGATCCTGACGACAATCTCAACAGCACTCACAATAGAGCACAAAATTAAGCATCGACGGACCCCTAGCAAGCTAGAGGTGGGACCAGGTGCCCGGGAGGAGTAAGCATCCCCTGTTGGCTAGCCGCACCCGCCGTCGATGTTTAAGCACGAAAATGAAAACAATATCTAAAATTCATGCACTCTCTGACGTTATGTCTATATAGAAAGTGCTATGGCGACAATGTCAGGGAAATATATTCAAAACACTTACTGTCAAACCCCTCGCGGGGAACTTTTTTACGAGCTCCACACGGCAAAGGGCATAAGTGTGACACAAATGAGTTAAAGACGATCCTGACGACAATCTCAACAGCACTCACAATAGAGCACAAAATTAAGCATCGACGGACCCCTAGCAAGCTAGAGGTGGGACCAGGTGCCCGGGAGGAGTAAGCATCCCCTGTTGGCTAGCCGCACCCGCCGTCGATGTTTAAGCACGAAAATGAAAACAATATCCAAATTTCATGCACTCTCTGACGTTATGTCTATATAGAAAGTGCTATGGCGACAATGTCAGGGAAATATATTCAAAACACTTACTGTCAAACCCCTCGCGGGGAACTTTTTTACGAGCTCCACACGGCAAAGGGCATAAGTGTGACACAAATGAGTTAAAGACGATCCTGACGACAATCTCAACAGCACTCACAATAGAGCACAAAATTAAGCATCGACGGACCCCTAGCAAGCTAGAGGTGGGACCAGGTGCCCGGGAGGAGTAAGCATCCCCTGTTGGCTAGCCGCACCCGCCGTCGATGTTTAAGCACGAAAATGAAAACAATATCTAAAATTCATGCACTCTCTGACGTTATGTCTATATAGAAAGTGCTATGGCGACAATGTCAGGGAAATATATTCAAAACACTTACTGTCAAACCCCTCGCGGGGAACTTTTTTACGAGCTCCACACGGCAAAGGGCATAAGTGTGACACAAATGAGTTAAAGACGATCCTGACGACAATCTCAACAGCACTCACAATAGAGCACAAAATTAAGCATCGACGGACCCCTAGCAAGCTAGAGGTGGGACCAGGTGTCCGGGAGGAGTAAGCATCCCCTGTTGGCTAGTCGTATTAAAGTCGTATTTCATTGAGAAACGGTCGCATGTATCAGACGTGATGTCATCGAAATTCCATCTCCACAATGTACATGTACCAGATTATGAACGAAGAGTTGAATGATAATTAATGGTTACATACGCTGACGCAAAAACCCAATGAAAAAATTAATATGATAAGATGAAATAGATCTGCAATTTATATGATTAATTATGATATAACTACTTAATCTATCATATTTCATTCATTAGAATTTGTTGAAGGTTACATTATTGTTACATTTCGTTGCGTACCATTATGTTAGCTCGAAGTGGTTAATGCCCATATACAGTGTATATGCGATTTTTACGTCTAGTTTCTGGTAGTATATTTAGGAAAAGTACATTAATTATAGACAATATTTCTATATTGTATATACTTTTCATGTATATATCCTTTAATGAAATCAGTTGGCTTCTTTTGTACCTTGACAAGGAATCGCACAACTGTTAATAGCAACTGGTAATAGTATCCGACTCTGTCTTCCGTTATTTTCAGTGCAGCTTTTAAAAGTTGTCTCCGGATGGAGACATTACCGTAACGGAGTTTCGACTCTCTTTCCTATATAATGCTGATACTTCGACTGGTGTTTCAACGACTGGTAAAGTTTGCTCAATCTTTGAACAAGCACCAAGTTCTTTAATAATTTCGAACGAGTTTTGTTGATGCATTGCTTTATGTTTTTGATAAACAGCGAGTAGTGTATTCTTGTCAACAGATTGTCGCCAACGTTTTTCATAGTTTCTTTTGCTTTTTCTATCGGCTGTTGTATCAATACTTGGAACCAAGTCTCGAGCTCTTCCCAACGTAATGGTTCACATTTACTGATGTCCTCTAAACGAAGGTCACATTGTATTTTGACCAATTCAGCAATACTCCGGGCCTGATTTTTTTTTAAAGTAATAAGTAATTCACATTAGATTTTGTACAAACACAATTGATAATGATGATGATGATGATGATGATGATGATGATGATGATGATGATGATGATGATGATGAAACGTTTACACAGGGATACATCCCTTAAAGTATAGCTCAATCCTTAGCAGGTTCTTCATCATAAATTTTCGGTCCTGTGTAGGACTTCGCTCTTAATGACTTAGAGTTCTTATTGATGAGACATGAATTGTTTAAATGCGCATTCGGTGCATTGATATTATTACATTAAAACATAAACAAATATTGATAATTTTATGTTCAAAACCTTACCCAAGTGTAGAATGTTGCCGCACCTCGACTGACGGTTTGTACCTTCTCCAAATCAATATCTCCGATAAGGTACTCGGCCCCAAGCACAATATCCAGCTTACAATGGTTTATGTCGAAATTGCTAATACGACGCTTTAATCCCTGTCGTCCCTGGCGGCCAAGAAGAGCTTGGATATTTCTCCACTCCTACAAAAAAGTAGTTGTTGTGACAATGGTTTCATTTAACGGAGTAAACGATTTTATATTCTAGAAAAAGTGATACTTACTCGTGTTTCCTCCTCGAAGTTTCCTAGAAGGAGGAAGGTTGCTTTCATAATGTCATGTACTTCGGGTAGTGGTTGTTGATAGGATCGTAATTCAGCCACCAGTTTCTGATTCAGAGCCAAGACGTCATGCATCAGCTGTGTTACTTTTTTCAAGCGAACAGCAAGTTCTTTAGCCTCGTTAAGCTGCTTCAGCATATGACCTTCGTGACGCCTCGTCTCAATCAGATCAACTGCGCGTTCGATCAGCTCAATTTGTTTGAAGTGCAAAGCATCGTCGAGAACTATAAATAAGAAAATAACACATATATCTATTTTGTGAATGTCGTGCATATTGTCTTTTGAGTTACTGAGATAACGGTTTTTCTTCTTTACTCAGATAGCGGGAGATTATCTCCCATCTCTAATAATGCTAGTATATGATTGGTTTCGCGTCAGAGTTTGAAATGGATTCATGTTAAAACTAATTTCCAATCTACTATTTGTAATTATTCGATCATAATATGGATTCCTTACATAGGAAGTTATGAATGAATTCCGTCCACTCCCTGAATGTTCCCCAGTAATAAGGAATAAACCCATCTTAAAGGCACTAAATTAACGTCTTATTTAGCATATTTAGAATAAATCATGCATCCAATATACACGGTCGTTAACATTACATTATATGACATAATATTGTTCATGCTTGCTATATAATTTGATAGATTAAGAAATATAATCATTCCTCATTTATATGCAAATATTGTAATATTAAGCATGCATATTTGATGTTCGTAGAAATATATTTTTTAAACGTTGTCAAATCATGCAGTTTTAAGATAGATATTTTAACTTAAAAGTTGAATTTTGAGGAATTATTTCTTGTATTGAATACAGATATCTCTATAGCTATATAGTTCCTAAAGTGCATATACTACGGTAATATAATACACTATATATTTATAAGCCTAATGATATACGCATTCCTAAGGAGTTTTACCTTTCCTCAGTATAGGAAACTCTGAAGAGAAATCACGTCTCACTGTTTATTTTCATTTCATTTGTATAAACGAAGTGCAATAAAACTTATTTCAAATGCATAAACATGGAGTGCATTAACAAGGTGAGGGGGGCATCTGATTAGTCTTTAGTCGGAAGAAGGGCTGTTATATTTTATTTTTTAAGATGACAAATTCACCCCTTTCCCATATGGTCAATTTTGCTAAAATAAATGGGTTTTTTTTTTTCTTTATTAACTAAATTAACTTACTGTTACGCCCTTCAGATACTATGGCATTGGTAGCTTGATCAAGCTGTCTGGCCTGGACACTCATGATAAGATAGTTACAAAGGTTCTTTTCTATAGTTCCGTATGTGTCATCCTCAACCTCAGTGAAGCAGCAAAATGCAATTTCATCCCCTGTTGGTACATGGAGCTTCAGCAGAAATTCTTCATCCTGGAATGTTTGGAACCCGCCCTTCTCAATTTTAACTTCATCCAGTCCACGATTTACGTCCACCAATTTGTATGTTAAATTACATTCTCTTCCCTTACTAGATTCAAACTTGAAAGCAATGCGACAGTATCCATCATCGGCCATTACACATGCATTTTCCAGTTTGGTGGCGGGAGCTAACCCAACTTCCTTGAGGGCGTCATGATTTCCCCAACCAGCCTCTGCACATTTCGGAAATGCGGAGTACTTAACGGGTCCAGTGTTTACTTTGATTTTGTAAATGGCGATCCAATCATAGTCATACTTAGGTTGGTCGATTGTGATGTCCTTCCCAACAATTTCTACACGGTAATTTCCTGGTTTTGGGAACCGAATTTTAAATTTGACGGAACCTTTGTTTGGAAAGCACATGAAGTCTTGTTGATACCGGTTCTCGTCATCATACAATAGAGTGAATCCCTTACTTTGGTTCATGTACACAAGTGTCATGAACCGGTAGTTCTTGATCCGTGCGGGATTTATACCAAACAGGAGCTCCATATGCCCATTTTCGACTTGTACCTCGCATCTGGGATGTGAAAGCACTCTCATTTCCAATTCGAAGAATCTCTCTTTCAGGTAAGCCTTGGTCTCAAACTCTTCTAGCGTCATTGGCGGATCAAGTAACTGCCATTTTGACTCTGTTGGGTAATGGCTATATGCAAGCTGGTCAGGGTCCGTCAGGAAGAAATTTTCATCAGTTCTGTACGTTGTTATGTCGCTCTCATCAATGTCGCTTCCAACAGAACATGCACCCCAGTAAGCGTTGATTAATCTCCAGCTGTTGTCCACGAGTACCGCATTCCATTCCCCGTAGTGGGTGTCCGGATTCAAGGGTTCCCCTATCTCATAAGAGCTACCTTTGAGGTAGCCATGGATGACGACACAAGGTAATCCGGCAAGACTAAGAGAGTGGATTTGAAAACAGAATAATTAAATCTTCTCTTTCAATTTCATACGAATGAAATATGAACTGAGAAACACATAAAATTTCATACATTCTAATAGTTCTCTTGATAGTTTCTTATGCTTGAAGTATACTAGTACCACTAATAAGAAATTAAAATGTCATGATGATATAGAACAAATAAACAAATAAAAGGCACACTATTCACTTTCTTTGAACAAATGAATCGTTGGCTTAATGGGCACATATGCTGATCTAATGAGTTTCAAGATTCTTGATGCCTTGTTTACCTTTTTATTTTATTTACTTTATTCAATATACATATTTACTCATTAGACATAATTGATTCCATGATGATGCATTGACACCATTGGGTTTTGTCTCTTCCAGTGGGTGTTTGTAAGTGTTGTCGTCCATGTTTCAGTGTGTTTTCTGTGTTTGTTGGTGGTTTTTGAGCCGATCGCATTGTCTAATGCACATTTATTTATTCAGACTTTATGGTGGATTTCGCAATATTTGATCCAGCATGAAATTATTGAAAACCTGTTCTACAATCAGGGTCTAGCACTATATACTCAGAATTGACTTAATTCTAAATTTCAATAGTCTATTGTCTCATTGCAATATCAGCGATGACATGCAAATATTCGATGAAGTTTTGAGTGGATGGACAGCCATGGACTTAATATTTCACATTATCATTGCCTTGTGTAAAATCGTGAGATTTTGACTTTTAAAATTCAATTCCTAGTTTATACTGCCGGGTTATATTTTCTATCTTTACAAATTTGGTAACACAGAGAAGCTTTGCTGTGGCCACAACTGGTTGCGATGGGGTCTTGTTGGAGATGCCTTGTGTAAAATCGTGAGATTTTGACTTTTAATATTCAATTCCTAGTTTATATTGCCGGGTTATATTTTCTATCTTTACAAATTTGGTAACACAGAGAAGCTTTGCTGTGGCCACAACTAGTTGCGATGGGGTCTTGTTGGAGATCTCCTCCTCATTCTTGACATTACAAGATGATCGTCTTGCTTGTCATCGTTTTCACAGAAATACAAGCAAAATTTCCATGCCAAAAAAGGTCATTCTCATCCCGAGAACATATCATTACAATAAGCAAAGAATTTCCATCTGTTAGGTATACCAACTTACTTGCACATATGACTTATAAGCTCGGCATAATTACACTTCTTCTTTTTGATTTTCTCTATGTAGTTGATACATGTACATTCTCTGGTTGGTTTGATTGGGAGTGTCAGTTTGGGAACATTAAGGGAGGTAAGCCAGACGTATATAGCCCTAACTTTTGATATGTCATCACGGCACTTCTTGGTTAGATGGTCTACCATCTCACTTAGAGGGTAGTTAACGACCTTTTTGGGGACCTAAAAAAACAATTTTGAATTAAAAGTCTATTATGATTACTTTAAGTATACATATGTACTACGAATATGTGCGTTTCTAAAAACATTTCTCCTACTCATACTATAATGAACAATTTTAAAATGAATAATCTAAAGTGTGCAATGGTACCGATAACAAAAATGACCACAAAGCTGTACTAAATTTTCATTTCTGCCTCAAATTTCGATTTCATTTCTACAAGGTATTCATTTTTCATACGGTCTTTCAACCGCACCAATTAGTACTTGATTAGACACTTTCAGGATAATACACCATATCACTTTCCACATCCTGTTCATGTTGAAGCCCCTCCAACTTTTACCAAATCTTGCATTTCAATTTCACCTTATGCAGTATTTATTTTGTCATAGGCATAATTATAAGTGTTTCCTTGTATATTTTTCAGTTGTCGTTACTAGCTCACCCTATAGTACTTCTTATCTGCACGTTTGAAACCTGCTGGATCGAAGATCTCGATCTTCCTCGTGAATGGCGGATGAGGAGGAGGTAACTCTGTAAGTAAATGCATATCTGTGGTCCATAGACGGTATGTTTCCGAAAATTTGGCTTTCCTTGTGTACTTCATGGTAGCAAACTGTACCTTTGGGTTTTTGCGATCCTGAAAAACAGAAATTCACTCTGTTGAAATATTGGATTGACCTCTCTTTGAAATAGCATTAAGACTATTTCAGTATTTCAGTGTCTAAAAAATTCAATAACTTAACTATTACGGAATCTGAATAAGAAAGCAGTGACAACTGAGACTATTATGAGAATGTATCTAAAATATATTATTAACAGATATCACTTACCATTTGGGAAATCCTTTCTATGACCTCTTCCTCCGGAAATGGTGTGGATCGACCTTGACGTGTCGTGAACCTCTTTCCATTCCTAATCTCCACCATTTCTCCACCAGGCATCAGCTGTTTCTCTCGTGTTGTATCCGCACTAATAACGGGGCCGGCGGTGGCAAACCCTTTTCCACCTTTTCCTTTTCCACCCTTTGCACTTCCACCTATCAGAGGATTGTGCTTCTTCCAGAAGGGAACTGCATCTTTTTCCGACTTCATTCCGCAAACAGCTTGTTCTGGATTGAATTTCTTGTTACCGAACCCTTCTGGGAGCGGAATGGAGTCTATGTCAGTATCGGCGGTGGAAGGGAGGAGTGCCCCTGCTCCAAGTGATGAAAAATAATTGTCCGTTACCTACAAGAGAAAGTAAAGATCAAAAGAAGTTATTCCTAAACAAAAGGTATATTTCTATACACAAAAAACTGCCTTAATAATTGAAATAAAAGATATCACGTCGTTTTCTTTCGTCAATTGGTTTGTTTTTTTTTTTTTTCTTAGTCTTTGTTTGGGGGTAAGTTTTGTTTTATTTTGTTTTGTGTTTTGTTTTGTTTTGTTTTGTTTTGTTATGCCCCCAGAATCAAAGATTCGGGGGCATATAGTTTTTGGTCTCACCGTCTGTTTGTCTGTTTATCTGTTTGTCTGTCTGTTTGTCCGAAAAACTTTAACATTGGACATAACTTTTGAATGGGAAGTGATAGGGCTTTTATATTTCACATGTGTATTCCTTGAGACAAGACCTTTCCATTGATACCAAAAATGTTTGACCTCGTGACCTTGACCTTGACCTTTGACCTACTTTTCAAAAACTTTAACATTGGGCATAACTTTTGAATGGGAAGTGATAGGGCTTTCATATATCACATCTGTATTCCTTGTGAAAAGACCTTTCCATTGATACTAAAATTTTTGACCTCGTGACCTTGACCTTTGACCTACTTTTCAAAAACTTTAACATTGGGCATAACTTTTGAATGGGTAGTGATAGGGCTTTCATATATCACATCTGTATTCCTTGTGAAAAGACCTTTCCATTGATACTAAAATTTTTGACCTCGTGACCTTGACCTTGACCTTTGACCTACTTTTCAAAAACTTTAACATTGGGCATAACTTTTGAATGGGAAGTGATAGGGCTTTCATATATCACATCTGTATTCCTTGTGAAAAGACCTTTCCATTGATACTAAAATTTTTGACCTCGTGACCTTGACCTTGATCTTTGACCTACTTTTCAAAAACATTAACATTGGGCCTAACTTTTGAATGGGAAGTGATAGGGCTTTCATATATCACATCTGTATTCCTTGTGACAAGACCTTTCCATTGATACCAAAATTTTTGACCTCGTGACCTTGACCTTGACCTTTGACCTACTTTTCAAAAACTTTAACATTGGGCCTAACTTTTGAATGGGAAGTGATAGGGCTTTCATATTTCACATGTGTATTCCTTGTGACAAGACCTTTCCATTGATACCAAAATTTTTGACCTCGTGACCTTGACCTTGAACTTTGACCTACTTTTCAAAATCCTTAACATTGGGCATAACTTTTGAATGGGAAGTGATAGGGCTTTCATATTTCACATGTGTATTCCTTGTGACAAGACCTTTCTATTGATACCAAAATTTTTGACCTCGTGACCTTGACCTTGACCTTTGACCTACTTTTCAAAAACTTTAACATTGGGCATATTTTTTGAATGGGAAGTGATAGGGCTTTCATATTTCACATGTGTATTCCTTGTGACAAGACCTTTCCATTGATACAAAAATTTTTGACCTTGTGACCTTGACCTTGACCTTTGACCTACTTTTCAAAAACTTTAACATTGGGCATAACTTTTGAATGGGAAGTGATAGGGCTTTCATGTTTCACATGTGTATTCCTTGTGACAAGACCTTTCCATTGATACCAAAATTTTTGACCTCATAACCTTTACCTTGACCTTTGACCTACTTTTCAAAAACTTTAACATTGGGCATAACTTTTGAATGGTAAGTGATAGGGCTTTCATATTTCATATGTGTATTCCTTGTGACAAGACCTTTCCATTGATACCAAAATTTTTGACCTCGTGACCTTGACCTTTTACCTTTTAACCCAGTCACCTCACATACATGTACTTAACAGAAAATAGTGTTCATACTAACAAAGATGCCACCGGGGGCATTCGTGTTTAACAAATACAGGCTTTATTTTGTTTTGTTTTTTTGTTTGTTTTGTTTGTCTGTTTGTTTGTTTGTTTGTTTGTTGTTTTTTTTTTTTTTTTTCGTTTTGGTTGTCTGATTTGTTTTGCTTTAAGTTTTCATTGGATTACTTTTCTGTTTCACCGCATGAATTTCATATCTTTAACGTTATGAGTTTGAAGAATCGTTTTTGAACACGTTGAATGTGGCGTCATGTATACACAGCCAATTGTGCCTCACGTGAAATTTATATGAAATGAGCATCATGTAAATCTCATATGAAAATTCATGTGAAATTCAAATAAATTTCACATAAGATTTATGTGAAAAATATTTCACATGAATTTCACGTAAATTCACTTCACATGAATTTAACATATATTTTTTATGTGATTTTCATGTGAAATTGAATTTACATAGTAATCATGTCAGTTACTTCACATTAATTTCATATACAAAAGTTCGTGCTCATTTCACATAAATTTCATGTGAACTTTGGTGTAAAGTTCATGTAAATTTCACATGAATTTCATATGAGGCACAATTGGCTGTGTGGGGCAGTTTTATTGTACCAAATTTTTGAGACGGATGACGAGAAAGCAAGTGTAGTAAAATTGTAAGAGGCATTATCAACATTAAGTCATATTTAAATTGGGTTTCATTGAATCATATTATATGCTATTTCCAAGTACTAAGTTTTGAAAAATGAAGATTACGTAAAGTGCCACTGTAAAACTTACATCTAGAAAGAAATTTGTACGGTTAATTTGATTGACTTTGATCGATCGTGTTGTATAGATTTTACTCTCTTTAAATATTGTTCTTTTTGGGGGAGGTGCTTTTTTGTGGTCCCTTCTTCTCTTCTACTTTCAGTATATACGAACACTGAATATCGCATGACTTATTCGATTTTGATTACTAAATTCAAACAGATCCCCATTTTAAATGCATCTTTTGTACAGATCGTATGTTTATTAAAATCTTTGACCCTATCGTGCGTGTTAACGAGACATTAAAGTCTTTTATATTTTGCTGTATGTGTCGGTGCCTTCTTGATCTTTAACAGTATCTATTGTACTTGGTTAAAATATTCAATACTGCACGACACTGTTCCTGATTGCGGCACATGTATTTGCACGTTGAATTGAATTGCATCCATAAAATTGAATTGCATCCATAAAACAAAAAAAAAACTCAAAAAGGTAGTTTTTAATGGACAATGTCATGTTAGAACATTTTTGTGCACATATATCCAACTCTATACTTAGTTTGGAAGCCTGTGGGTGGTTTTTGTTCTATTCAATTTCAATATCTAAACATGTATTCTTTTTCTTTTCCCTTTATCTTTCTTTCTCAGACGCTGACTCTCCCCGGGCACCTGGTGTCACTTCGGAATGTTATAATAATTCAGTCCGAGGTTTCGCAACCGTTCCAACGGAAATTCTAATGGTTTTGTTTTGCTTTGCCTTCTCGATAACTGATAGGTACTTCTCTGATGTTTTTCACATCTTGTTTGACAGATTTCCGAATATCTTTTAACCAAAAGCATAATAAAATTGATATAAAAATGAGCACTTCCTCTTTTGTGAAAAGAAAAGAACTTTGAAGCGGAGCTAGAAATTTTGAAGTTCCTCATATCATGCGAAAAGCTAACCGGTATAGATTTAAAGAAACGTTTTTAAAGTTTTCGGACGAAATCACTTTAACATCCCTTTCCCTTAGTGTTGAAAGATATCTTAGACAATACCGAAAATCTCCGAGTTTGATACATTCAGTGGTGTTGATATTTTCAGCACGGCCGAAGTGACGTGGTTCCTAGCAAACAGGAGATACTTACTCTCCCCAGGCATATGATCTTATCTCAGACTTATGCTCCTTTGCAAAATGTTTGAGCTGTCTTGATTAGATTTGTTTTTCGTGTCCACTAATTTTATTTACTAGATTCTGATTTTGGGGTTTGGGGTTTGGGGTTTGACTTCCAATCACTGATTGAGTAATCGTTCTAGATCTTCGTTTTATGCAAATATAATTTCATTAATGGAAAAGACTATTCAAAATACAAAAGAAGGGGATCTCCAACCAAGCCCGGTTGCAGTACCAACAGCAAAACACCCGATGCGAAAACACAAAGACCAGCATAACAAGAGACGACAAAGAAACATGCGACAAAGAAACGTCATCAAACACAAAAGACTACTCATAAACCAACGAGATCAATGGGTAACCGGTGCCGACTTAGGACGGCCATTTATTACTTGTGTACTGCCGAACCATAAAAATATACATGTAGTTTCATCGAGGTTTAGTTCAAGTTTATCAACTCATCGGTCCAGAAACCTCGACAAACTACATCATTTGACTGTTTACGTTGTGAGTAGCCCTGTATATTTGTTGTGGTTTGAGGAAAGGTCAATGTTTTAATTATAGCGCTAGCAAATCTATTGGGGGGGTTGTTTCGTTTTACTTAGTTTAAACTGAGGTGTTGTGTGTCTAATTTTCTTTTCCTCGCACTTTTATTTGTCCTTTTTCTCTAGTGTCCGTTATTTTTCTTGCAGTAATCAAGAAAAAGGTTGATTTACCAATAATATTCTATGTTCGAAGTAAAACCGAATAACCAGTAGATGGCGGTCTAATTTCATTCATTTTCTCTCGTTAGTCATTTTCTCGATGTCCATCATGTAAAAGCGTAATGGGTGGTTTAATTAGTATTTGTATGCTATATATTGTGAATTTCCTCCGCGTTTTTGGCTTCTCTGATTTTTTAACATGCACTCATTTACATGCAATTTGTAACATTTTTTAATGTAAGCTTTGATTGATTGTCTCCTAAAGAAGAAGCCGCTGAGTTTCGAAAATTTTGAGTTCTAAATTTATTTTAGTGTCGTGAGTCTCTCGCACCATTTTTCTGTTTTTTTTTTTTTTTTTTTTTTTTTTTTTTTTTGTTTTGTTTGTTTTTTGTATTTATAAAGTATGATATTATCGTTGTCTACTTACGTAGCCGTTTGGTGGTGGAGCCGGTCCTATATCATCAATGTCCTCGATGTCGTCATCAGGCGGTCCGAAGTCATCCCTGTCTGAGGGGGTCGACGAGGATATATCAGGCCCTGGGGACGGAGTGCCCACTCCGGGAGACGGGGCGTTCACCGGGGAGGGCGTGTCCAGCATAAACGACACCTGGGACGTGGTTTTGGGAGGTTCTGGGGCCAGATCCATTTTCTCGTCACTATTCTGTTGGATAGATACATGTACATATGTAGTTATATTGAACATCCTTTTGATTCTTAATTTTTGTTTGTTTTGGTTTATTGTTTCTTTTTTTACTATTTTCATTCTTATTTTCTTTCTTTCTTTTTCTTTTTTCTTTTTTTTTTCTCTTGTATTGAAATTTCCTTATGTCTTGATGTTTCGTGTTTAATATCAAAATTTCGTACACGAAGACGTCCGTTGCAAAGTCAAACTGACGAAGGACACAATTTTTGATACCAGTACAACTCTTCCTGATTTGTTTTAATTCCCTAATATATTTACATATATAGACTGAAATCGACTTCTATACTGTCTGTATGCGATACTAAATGTGTGATATTAACCCTCTATACGAGCACAAAGTTTCATGAAATACGGGACTGGGGAACCCAGTACAGGAACATCACGTGATTCCTTTATTTCATTGAAATAACCATGTGTACCGAAAGAATCTAGAAAAAAATCAACGATTTAGCATATGTATGACCATGAATATACAGAGAGCCCTTCTATTTCTTTATTCTCGTAAATAATTTTTTGTCCGTTTTGTTTTTTGTTTTTGTTTTTTTTTGGGGGGGGGGATCTTCTTTTTTGAGGGTGTAAAGTTTTCCATATCGCTTAACTTATTTTTCAAAAGCTAAGATTTTTCCAAAGAAAAAAAAAACACATACCTGTTTTGTTTTTTTAAATCTATTTGTGAAGTCTCCCAGACTCGGTAAATTTCCTGATCTTTTGATCTTCTTCTTGCTCGCAGCATTGCCACTCTTCGGTCGTTCCTCGTTCTCTTGTGAAATAGAAAGCGTCGTGTCCGTCCGTTCAAACGCAAGTTCGTCTTTATCTTCACTTTCTGTGACGTCAATTCTCCGGGGATTTCCTTCCCCCTTTTTCTCTCTTCGCATCATCTTGTCGGTTTTATAAGATTCCTGTGTCTTGAAATTGGAAAGTGATCAGGTATAATTTCGTCGTCAATTTTTGAATTTTCTCAAATCGTTCTTTTTTTTCGGATGATGCCTCTGTTGAAATAGATTTCACATCATAAGATTTCTTGGATTTATATTTTCCATCATTATTTTCAATTTTTCCATACTTGTTATGAAATGCCCAACTGTCTCAAAACTGGCCATTATCTAATGTTAAAATATTTGGACTCAAATTAGAACAAGACCGCCTGACATCAGAATTAGTATTGTTTATCGTGATAGGGGTTTTAATTTCCAAATAATAAACCTATTAAGTTATATTCCAGAGTTTTCTTAATTAATGTCCAAACACAAAGGTGATCATCCACCGTGTTATTAAATATCACGACACCCTTGTGAAATTGTGAGGTTTTGGAGGGATTGTAAACCTTTCGTACTAAATAGCGATGTCTCATTAGTATCTTCATTAAAGTCTATCGTGATTATGTAACAAATGCCTATGGCAGACAACATTTAATTCTACAGAATACAAAATTTTATTTTAAAAATTCTTGTAATAATCATCAATATTGCACGAAACATCCATTTTCCTTTTTCTTTCAAGAACATTTCTCAACGGACTAATTAGTTTTAAGGCTTTCGTTGTTCTTATCCCTCTGTAGCTTCGCTGTTTGTTGGGCTTTTTAGGGAAGGGGGGGGGGGGGGGGGGGCTTTCATTTAGTTTTTCGTGTTTCCAGTAAATTTCGTTGTTGTTTTGTCTGGTTCGTTTTGTTGTATTTTGATGTATGTCAACGTGTTTGGTGATATCAATAAATAATTGTATTAATTGAATTGAAATTTCTTACTACATGCAGAAAGCCAATAGAGAAAGGGACAAATGTCCATAGTTTATAAAGTCTCGCTCCCCCACCCCGATTAAAAATTGATATTTTCGTCTTTAACGTTTATTACTTTCCAATGGAGCGAAGTATGAAAGATTTACATGTAAACAAATGACCAACAAATTGTTATCTTTTACAATTAATGCATGAGAGAGGATCTTTAATTAACCCTTTGGCAACCTCAGCGCCTTATTCTTAAGATACTATCTCGGATACACTGGTCTAATTATTTTGTACTTGTATTTGTTTCACAAGGCCAATTTAATAAATGTATCACGTCTTTGGGTGGTTTTTCTCGCTAATACGTAACATCATTTCTTTCAGAATCTGTAAATGCCTACAATTAAGGCAGAGCGTACCTCAGGTCTCAGATGCTCATATTTCCTAAATAACAATTTTTACAATATTTTCATTTCCATATATTCAAAGCTTGTGTTAAACATGATAAACAAAGCAAATGTAATTCGCGTTTTCATGATTATACTAAGGACTTAAGCCGTTTGAACTTTAACATTGGACCCTATGGGAAAAGTAAGAAAAATCCCTTTTCAGAGGTGATAAAATGTAACTATAGAAGTTTCTTTTCTTAAAACCATGACTCTTGTTAGTTTGATAATCTGAACAATATTCGAAAGAGAAAAAATAGGGTATCCAGGCAAAAAAAAAATACTTCTGACCCGAGGGATGCTCTACCTTAACTCAAAACTTTAACATTATTAAAACAAGATTTTACACTCTTTACTTGAAAAGGAAATCTTTAAATGTAATGGTAAGAAGTGAAAGCGGCAGCTTCATCTTTTTTTCAACAAGTTCGCGAAAAACACCTTTAAAATTGAGGGTGGAAAATGTTTTAACACTTACAAATTATTGCGACCTTGACCTTTAGGTCTTGGCAAACCCTAAGTGGCAATGTTGTGAAATATTATAGAAATCCAAAGAGAAAGTTGGACAGCCTGTCATGGTAATTCCTATATACTGAACACTTTGTTTCTATAGTGGTTATATCTCCCTACTTCAAATACGACAGAAAATATGTGATGTTGGCCAAAATACATTTTTGTACAAGGTCGCCATACCAAATGTCGTGGCACAAAAAAGACCTCTGTCACCAAGGACTTATAAACCTCTATTTTTGAACCTCCGGTATACAATGAAATCGTCGAATAAATTAATCAAAATTGGTTCTAATGCACGCACTAGGTTTTCATTTTCGATTTTCCACCAATATTTTATGTGTAAGTCTAGTAATGACTGAGAAAATGGGACAGAGCATATGCCTATTTAACTCTCTTTTACGATATCTGGGTCATAACGGCGAATGTCAAGGCTCCGCGTTGAAGCTAGATATTATAACAATATATCAATATATTTTGATGAAATTGGTATTTATTGAAACAGTAAGATTTCATCTACATGTACGTATCAATATTTTATATGTTTATTGTGTGATGCTTGAGAAAATCATGTTATTTGATCACCCTTCTCGGATAGGACTGGGCAATGTTTTGATCTCGTTCAGATCTCGTTACACGCGAGTTTTCGTTACTATTCTAAAGGCGGTGTAGAGAGTTGCGAATCCTTCTGTTTATAAGTCCTTGCTGTCACAAAATTAAAGCACTAAAGGTACCGAGTGTCAATAGCTTAAATATCAGAACATGTATTATTTATGATGTATGCCAAAGTTTTGCATTTATTTTTTTCAAATATATGACTGTTCCTGAACATCTTCGTATATAAGTCTATGCAGGTATACTGGTCATGGACTAGTTCGAGGCTAACCTTTATTATCAGAGATTCTACACGTAACGTCATTCTAAATCAAACAGAAAAAATCTATTTCATTTTGTATCCATTTGGCAGCAAAGAAAATTTTGACATCGATTTTGAGTTAGTTAGTGAGAGTGGGCATCTCAGTCCCACTCTAGGGATCATTCGCAGATTCATGTATAAAGCACAAAACTATACACAAAAATATTTCATCTGGAACACGTAAAATAGAAGGTATTCATGTATAAAGCACAAAACTATACACAAAAATATTTCATTCTGAACACGGAAAATAGAAGGCCAAGATGGTTCATAAAAATGGTTATGACATACATTTCGGTCCGAGCAAATTAACTATTTCTATGGTTACAATGTAAAATGGCATGACCCAGACGTGAAATTAAAATTTAAGGGCACTATGACCTTGTTTGTATTAGCAATGCATATGGTTCAAAGTCTTGAATTACATTTGAAGCACGAAACATGACTGGAATCCATGCAAGGGTGCAATTTTTATGATCAAGGTTACCCTTGACCTTCATTATCTACTGATATTTTTCAACATCCCATCCCCTTTCCTTGAACTGTTTATAGGTGCGTAAAATGAAAATATCCATAAACACAGCTGTTTTAAATAGTGAAGTAAGACATTTAGATATATATACTTTATTCATATGAAAAGTAAATGTAACAATAGAAGGAATGTAAGTTTGTGAAAATAAGGCAGACATGAATGATCTGTTCACATAATAAGGTCAAAGAAATACATAACAAAGGAAGTTAAGGACGCATATATGACTAGTATAAATGTTTGTAAAACATATGTCCATCCTAAAAACAATTAATAACTGTTATAATGAAAAGAGCAATACAATGTAATATCAATAACATGAATTCCTGCTATTCTCTTTTTTTTTAAATTTCTCGCGAATCATTAGAATAGAGAATTTGTTATAAGGATAATGGAATTTCCATCTGTCTAGTTTCTCAATGTAAATGTATTGGGACGGAGCATCTCAAAGGCACATTTCTTATCATTATTTACATCATTTAGAGATCTCATTCCTGGCGATCATAATTCTTGATACGACCAAAATTTTGAATTCTAAACTTAATATATATAAGATAATTTCAACTTGCCTTCTTTTCTTTTATTTTCCTTTTTTTTCACAACGCAACTATTTTAAAAACCATTGAAATTTATACACACTGTACATGTACCATTGGAAAAAAAAATATTTTCCTGGCATACTAGGATTTTGTTCATTTAATGATTCTTGTTTGATCTTTTATGTTAAGACAGCAATATGATATTCAAAAGGTGCGGACACTCATACTAATAATTTATCTACCATCTGTTATGTATTATTTTACTAAATACACATAAAGAAAGTCAATACAAAGCTGCCACACTTGACAGTCATACATGTGCAGAAGTCTGCTTTGCTGATATTCTAATATCGTATAAATGTATAATATCAAAACAAGGTTTATTTGATATATGCATACAGGAGAAATGCAAGGAATTATTAGAAATATAGTGCCGATCAAAATATTCTTTCAGTTAAAAATAAAGTAAAATAAATATCTTACACATGATTCCCAAAATATTCAACATTATTTCATAATTTCTTGGCTATGACGCAATCTAGATAACATTTTAGATCCTTGCTTATAGCCTATTAATTGTAGTAAGAATTACTGAAGCAGCAATGTTGGCACATTTTCACACAAATTGACATTTTCCCCGGCCTTAGTGATGGAATTTTAATTGCACAACTCATTTCATAAGTGCTTTATGATACAGAAAAATATAGAAGATCATTTGAGATTCTTTCTATGAATTGCAGCTCAATTAGAATTGAACACATTCTAATGATTTTAAAATTGTCATGTTTCTCGGATATAAATTTTCAAGCAATTTCTATACTCATTCATTTGACTATTCTGCTTAATCTATCATGACACCATCTTGTGTCCTCCTCACTTTCAATTCTGTATATGTTATTAATCTCAGATAGGGCAATCATAGATTTTATATTTTTTTTCCACTTTGACCTTGAAATGGCAAATATGACCTTTGGTTCAAGATCATGACACATCCTTAATTGCAACGACAAGAATTGTCTGAGAAAAATATTATAGAAGGATGGACAGACAACCAGATGTACTGATTCCTATGAACCATCTCCCTGCTTATGGGGAATAATAACTCATGAACACCCTAGCCACTGGGATTTCACTGAGACATTCATTTTCATTATTTTCCAACACGCTTGCTGACTTTCACCTATGTAGTCCTTAAAGCTACAGCTCTGTCCAAATCACTATCAATTCTTTATTTAGAAGTTGAGCATTCCCTTCTCTCTTATTATTTTATACTGATCGGGTATTTCCATAAGAGCGTTCAATGCAAATGCAGCCTGTGGATTCCTTGCAGTAGTCATTACTTTATGAAAGTCAACAAACTGGAAATTATCGAAATTCCTATTGGGTATTCTATCATCAAAGTCTTCCATTACATCCCATGGTCCATCTCCTACACCGACCATGATTATGGAAAGTGGCCATTTTGATGCCTCTGCAATGGCGTTTACTGTGTCTCTTTCACTGGTGACCTGTCCATCTGCTACGATGACTAGTATGTGATACTGAAAACAGATAAAAATATTTATAAATACTGCAGGATTTTTTAAAAATTCATAATTAATTTCCGCAAAAAAAATCTGTACAACGCTTTATCATTGCTATGTGTACATGTACACATCAAGCTATCAAACATGACATTAGCTAATCTGTCAATACAAAAACACCCTTTCTGTGAATATCAAGATAAATATATTTCTGTTCATGGATGTTATAACTCAATTCAGTCTTTCAGAAGCACAGAGTAAATTTCTATTTGTAGTGTTTTCAATTGTTACGATTCTGATGCAACAAAAATTAAAAACATGTATAAGGGAAGAGTATATCATAATTTTTATAATGCAATTTCAATGATACTTTAATACTTTAATTTTAATACTTTTAACTGTCAAAAGACGGCAAGTATGAGTAATATCAACAGCATTCTATAGGTTCTTTCTTGCTGTTTAGTTAAACATACCGATTTTGTCTTTTTCACAATGTCTATGGCCTGATGAATGAGAGGGGCGAAGTTTGTACCTCCGCTTAATTTAACATTCTGTGCGATCTGATTGTAGGCATCTAACACGTCATTAAAACCCTGGCAATATCCCTGTAAAAAATAAGTTTATTAGGTCAGTTAAGAATATTTTGAACAAAGTCGTGGATAAAAACCTGTAAATGAATTGACATTTAAATTAAGACAAAGATTGTGGGATGAAATTATCAATGTGAAATTTAATTATTGCAAATCTTAACATGCTTAACATACTCTGTGTTTGTTTTGTGGCTCAATACACTGATTGAATATGATTGCAATTTGCCTTTTTTCATAATGATAGTTGTAATTGAGCTAAATATGGATATACTGAGTAGAAAATGGTCTGAAAAGTACAGTGTATTAGATGCAAAAGTCATGAGGGCAAAACTTTTGTTTAAAATTAAAAGATCCTGTCTAAAGAAATAATGTGCAAGCCTTTCATGCAAGCTAACTGACATCAAATGCTATGGCCATATTTAAACTTTTGCAGACAAACACACAGACAACCAAATCAAAAAATCTGTATTGTCTGGGTCCTCAGACTACAGAGACATATATAATTCGACAGATCTACTGTATGACATGACATCTGTTTGTCGTTTTTTCCTATAATGCAAACCCTAGTGGACATTTATCACTATACCATACCTGTTGTCTGAATGGAAACACAGCTCGATCTCTCGTAGAGGCGTCACCAAATCCAAACGCCGGAATAATTCCGTCATCGTCAAACGGTTCTAAAGTCTCTCCCAGGATACATATCACCTAAAGATAGAAAATAGACTGATAAGGTAAAACTGTGGGGGAACCTTCAATAAGTTCAATGCAAAACATACGCATTGAATGAAGTTTAGTTGAAAATTGCGTATATAAATGTACATGGCCAATGGATTGTGTATTTGATACTTTAATTTCTTGAGAAAATAATAGGTTCAGCAAAATTTTACAAAATGAAAGTCTAGAGCAAATGTTATACTAAATCAATTAAACTTAGAATTTCAATTCATAATTCTACTTTAAAATCTGATATTTAAAGGATGAAATATGAAAATCTGAACGACTGAAATTTGTTAATCATGTTAATAAGATATACACATTATGCCATCACAATAATTACACAAATGAATACTAGACTAGTATCTAACTAGTATCTAACTAATAAACCATAAAGTCAAAGCAAAAATCCATATTCATTCCTGTTTCATCATATTAAATCTACATTTGCATTTGGAGGGACCGCTATGTTAGCAGGTCAGCAGACATGTGCATGTATATGCAGTGGACTAAATTGAATTTAAACTAAGCTATGTAGGTAAAAGGGAAAATTAGATATATTGAATTTAAGAAATGATCAACACCATATCAAATAGAACACTGAGAACTATTTTCTAAGTGCATGCAGATTCCAAAGGCTTAATCATAACATTCATTGCACATATGTACATGCAAAATGATTATAACATTACAGGGCTCTCAATCAGCCTGTTTTGGGGCCTATATTTGGCCTCATGTATCTTTTTTTCCCCAATTTATAGACCAATTTTTCCCAATTTGAAACTTCATGAAAAATATGAAAAAAATAGTTACAAATACTAAATTTCAAGTAAAATTTAATTGACAAGAGATCCATGCAAATAAGCGTTTGTTGGTAATTGAATAGCCAAATGAAGCATTTTCTTCCTCATTTTGTTTTCATAATTTTCCCAATTTTGAGAAAATGTTGCTATTTTGCCCAGGCCCCAATCCCAAAAATGGGTGTGAGAGCCCTGCATTATAAGTGCAATATATATAATGGGCAAATGAAAATGACATCTTCCACCAGCTTCCCCCAAGTCCTACCTGTTGATACGGGTTCATAAACATGGGTCCGACAGTGTGTAAACTTTTACCATCAAAAGTTCTCATCCCCTGATATGCATTGCTTTGAGTATAGTCTATACCTGCAGATGACAGAAGGTAGGAAGTGAATTTAACATGGATTTGCTTTGACTTGACAGATTTTCATCTAACTTATTATGCATACTCTTTGATAAGGATTAGGTTCATAAGGATCCAGATGATGTAATGACCTTCCCCTGAACGTCCTCATTCCTTGATGGTGATTACTGGCTGTGAAATCCATACCTTTATGTGATAAATTTTCATTTAATAATCATACAATTATAAAGTAGTTTAAGCTATCAGACCAGTAAAACATAGGAACTTTATACATCATTAATAAGTTCAAAATTATTTGACAAAGCCAGGTGATTATAAATCGTAACTCTCACTTTAAAACAAAACAAAACAAAAACTTGTAATTGTATTTATATTGAGTAGATGCTATAACATAACTACCCCTAATGGAATCCATTGTACCTCATCTCATCTTGTACTGTGATCACGAAGATGCTCCTTAATTACATTTTAAATCAATGTCATATGCTGCAGAAATTTTTATTCATATTGAGATAATTCTTACCAAATATCAGATTACACGACTCCAATCCTGCCTTCCTTATAGCGTCCCTCACATCATCTAGGTTAGTAAATCTATCTATGATTGCATTGTAACTGTTCCCTCCAAACATTTTGAAGACGCTATTACTCTGCATTTTCTGTAGGTCAGGGTAAAGTCTCTCCCCTTTTTGACCTGACCTTGATGACCTATGACCTCCTGAACTTCCACTACCACAGAAGTACCAAATGAGGAATATGATTCCTCCAAAAATGAATAAACTTATTGGTTCCATTTGGTTGCCTGTAAAATTAGAAATGAGAAGATGAACAATTAAACAAAACTTAATTCAAGTTTTGCCCTTTTAAATTTTTATAACCATGGTAATATGCAGGTAAATGTATTATAGTTTATATACAGCACTTACTTATCATGTTTGAAATTGCATCAGTTCAACTTATTTAAAATAAGTACAGGTAAAATAAGAGTTCTCCAAGGATCGCTTGTTTTTTTAGTTCTGGATCGCACAAAACTGTAATTTTTAAATGAGAACTAATTGCTGTAAGTATTAATCATCTTAATTATTATTCAATATTGACAGTTTTCTTTGTAGAAAGAATTAAATTTTAATTTCCATCTTTTATAAGTGAAAACATTAGGTTTGACCGGAACTCACTCATGAGTATATCCAATAGACGATTTCTGAGATGTTTCATTTGATTCTCTATGTCGGCATGATGTCACACAAAGGTTCAATTAGAGATAAGATCAGAGAAGTTCCGAAAATAGTTGGGGGATAAACTCGGTGTTTATCATAGAGCATAGTATATGGAAATTGCTTTATATCTAGAACATAACGTTTACATCAAGGACAAAACTACTAGAATTCATTGAAGGAACCATTGATGAATTAGCTCTTAGCTGACCTCAAACCCCAATATAAAAGGAGATTTGAAGAAGGAGCAAACAAAATCATAGCTTTTTCATAGGGCACAGTGAAAAATCTAGAGACACATCCCCCTGTAAACATGGCGGAAATTTGGTCATGTGACCAGTCCGACATCAAGAATAGCTAGACTATGGGGTCACGGTCATGGACTACTGTCCTGTTCACTAAATCCAGAGCACCCTGTTTGGGCGATTTATTCTGTCGTCTGAAGAATTTTCCTATAAATTATTGTTTCCCAGAATTGACCTCCTTTAGTCGTAACTGGAAATTAACTTCAACTTACCCTATCAGCTGCCTTCAAACCGCAATATGAAAAAATAAGATGTCTAAGGGAAATTCCCATGTTAATTTCAAGCTGCCGCCATATTGTTCCTGTGTCAACAATGGTAAACAGTGACGTCAAAGTCTCCGACGTCACACATTTTCAGCGATTTTACTGTAGAAAATCCCCGTAGACTTTTTATTTTCCGTCCTATTTCTAACTTAGCTGACGCACAGCCAAAACAATGGTATTTTCTGTTACGACTAAAGGAGTACTATAAAATTGATATCTTTTTGGAAGATGACATTATCATATTTTAGAGAAAACCGGCAAAACAGGGTGCTCTGGAATTAGTGAACAGGACAGTAGGGACAAGATCACGTGCTTTGGCGACGTTTTCCATTTTGACGTCACACAAAGCACTGGAAACAACGTAAAACCCTTGATTAATTTTGACATAACCGTTCAAAAGTTTGCCAATGTAGTTGATGTCCGTAGTCTGATGTGTAAAATCAAGGGTTTGAAAGGTCGATTCCGAGAACTTGAAAATGGACTTTTTCAGTATTTGGACAGGTTGGGGAAAACTTCAGATCGAGCTATAATAGTTTGATCGGGCTATAATAGCTCCATGTAGCTATCACAAAACTTTTTTTTCTTAAGAAAAAAATTAAAATTTGATGATAATTAAATTTTGTTTACAAGTCGCACTAGTACTGATAAAATACTATAACTTTTGTATAGAAACCCCTACTGAAATACCAACATATAAGGAGATCAGATACCTCAAATTTTTCATTTTTTCAAAATCTTGTTGCTCATCTTCTGTCCATATTTGAATATATGTGTCCTGTTAAAAATTTTGATAAATATTGAGTACAAATGGAATCGGTGAATATTTTTCAAAAATTTTGATTTTAGTTTAATTTTGTATTGAAAAATGGTATTAGGCAATAGCTTGTTCTAGCTATTATAGCCTGATCAAGCTATAATAGCTCGATTTGAAGTTTTCCCCAACCTGTTGGACTCCCAAATTTACCCACATTATCATGATTATGGAACTTACCTTTTGATAAAATGACTTTCCTATTCCAAACTTCTCACTGCTTGATACTGTAGCGTTAAATAAATAGGCTAGTAGGATCCGTTTGCTGAAATAAAGGTTTTAAATTGCAATATCTGTATAAAATGTTAAAGTGAAAGTAGATACGACACGTACAATATGACAAGATCAATAGCTTCTTTCAGATTATTACTTCTTGTGGATTGCATCGTTTTATTATATACTTTTATTTGTACACGTCAGCATTAGATGTCTGATCTAATAATATTTGTTCTGTTTGTTACTAACTTGCATGACGAAATACGGTAGGTGTTAGTCTTTGAGCTAAAAATAGATTATTTATATCGGGGAAACTTCGTACCAAAACATTTTCGTACCTGCGACGTCTCTGTTGCGGAAGGGATAAGCATCGCTGCCGTGCGTCCGTTTGTGTGTGTGTTAGGTTGTATGTGAGGGTGTTTTATTGTGTGTGTCCGGATTCATGTAAACAGCATAAAAGAAAAAGGAATCATCACAGCAACATTAAACCTTCCACAAATGTTCACCATGGAGAAAGGATGAATCCCGTTGATTCTCAAGGTCTACGGTCAAAGGTCAAGGCCATAGTGATCTTAGGCTTAAAATCCTTGTGAACAACAATCCAAAGGAATCATGTTTACAAACATCTTGGACCTTCCACAAATGTTCCCTATGGGGAGAGGATTTATCTGTTATGGGCGTGGATCTAAGTCAAACCTGCTCAACAGTACACAGAAGCAGATGGGTCGTTAAGTAGTGACGTATAAGATTCAAGTTTTAACCTCGGATGATCCGATCAGCTTTTAATAAAAGCAGAAATTCTTAATGATTTATAATGTGTTTTTTTTTAAGCAAAGAAACTCTTCATATATCGTATACAAATGCAGATATCATTGTCAAATAAGGACTTCGGTGGATAGGATTATGACCTCATTATTATAACTTAATGCCTGCCTATAATAGAACTACAATGTAATTGGGAGCATATGAATGGTCTATGAAGCCTTCACAATGGTAGAGGAATTCTGATCTATATAAAAACAAGTGTGGAAATCAAAGTAAACAAAAATTCAACTTTACTTTTTCAAACATATATAGAAGCCTGAGCAGCAGTGCATTGTCCCTAGATGATCTCAACAAAATTTTCAGTTATATACTAACCACAGTACATATAAAGGGTTATTGTAGGAGATTTCAACTTCAAAGAAATAAAATGGGAAACAGAAAGCACAAGTGTGTCGGAGAATCATATTAGTAGTACTAAGTTTTTGGAACTTTCTCATCAGAGCTTGTGTTGTATTGTTTATCTGACATGCCGACTTTAAATAAAGCTTATCTTATCTTATCTTATCTTATCTTTTCTTTTCGTTTGTAAATGAAGTTAAATATACAATGATAAAACATTACTCATATACTTAAACACACATTAATTTTGTAATCAGTACATCAATACACACTATACAGACACACAAATTCTAAGACTGCATCTATCCTTCTTTCTATATAAAAAGTACATACTATGAATATATATATATAATGATATGTAAAAATGTTAAAGCACCACAAAAAAGGCGATGTTTAATTTTACATTTTTATTACGACACGTGTTTCGGCTAGTATGGTTAGCCTCTTCAGATAATAATAATGTAACATTTGTATTAACATTGAATACAGTACAAGCAATGGTAAATACAGTGATAAAAATCAGGATGCGTTAATAAGATTATTTTGCACTACTTGCTGAAAATTTGCTTATTGCTTATACCTAATAGAAATAGTAAATATGCATGGTCTTATCAATTCTATCTACAGGAAAAGCTTTGTTTATCAGATAAAGTGGTCAAGTGTTTATAGGATTGTGGGTGTTTTTCATGTTCTGTTCAACATAGGTTTGTATCTATCAATGAATATTTGTTCTTTGATTGTGATCATGGAGTAATCGTATGTTTGGTAAATAGGCATTACTTTGAAATTCCCATCACTACAATCAAAAATATGTTTTGAAACAAAAAGAATTCTGTTTTGTGGAAGTTTTATATTACTTTTATGAAGAGAAATTCTGTGGTTTAGTTGCTTTGTTGAGCCAATATATTCCTCCTCACATTTGTCACATTGAATGACATATACCACATTTTTAGATGTGCTTGTTAAATTTCTTTTAATTTCAAAGTCTCTGGCTGAATTTTTAAATTTGAAATATTTTCCCTCAATTAGGATTTCGCATATTTTGCATCTTTTGTTTTTACATTTTGAAACACCTTCTAATGGATTATCATTTTTCACTTCAAATTTTGCACTTGTAAGAATCTTTTTTAAGTTTTTAGGTTGTCTTTTGCTTTTGATTAGTTTTGTTTCATTTAGTATATTTTCAATCCTTTCGCTCATTCTTAATTGGTTTAGATTTTCATATGCATCGTTAAATATTTCTGGATTACCTTTATTAAATGTTGTTACAAATGTTAAAACATTTTCTGATTTCTTTTCCTTTACTTTTCTTAGTTCAGATAATGGAATATTTTTAGCTAATTCGATACCTTTATCTATTAATGAAAAAGGAAATGCTCGGTGCAAGAGTGATGTACGTAATTCATTTAGACGGATATCTCGAATTCTTAAATCACTAACTATTGTACAAATTCTTCTAGCCAAATTATATGGTATTGCTTTCAGACAAGTTTTTGGATGTTGACTTTTAAAATGCAGATACTGCTGCGTGTCAGTTGGTTTTCTGTAAATAACTGTTGATATTACTTGTCCTTTACTTTGCAGAAGAATGTCCAGAAAAGGTATTTGTTTAGTACTACTTTCCATTGTGAATTTAATATTTGGGTGAATATTTTGTAAAATAGAATGTAAAATGTTTATATCTCCCCAATTTGGATCCCATAAAATGATGCAATCGTCAATGTATTTCTTCCAAGAATTTATAAAACAGATTTCATCCATATTTGGAAAATTGGTTTTTACATCTTGATAAAGAGTTTTTTCTAAGTATCCAAGTGTAAGATTAGCATATACTGGGGCCATTTTTGTACCCATTGCCGTTCCTAGAATTTGTATGAAATTTTTCTTGTTGAATTGGAATGCGTTGTTGTTTAATATTACATTAATGTTTTCTAAAACAAACGACTTATTAAAACGATGGTGTAATTCGTTTGGAAAATTTTCAAGCCAATACTGGATAGCTTCTTCTCCTAGGTCATGGGGAACATTGCTATATAAGCTCGTTACATCAAATGTTGAAAGTATTGTACCCTTAGGTACAGAGGATGGAATATGATTAAAATAGTCGATATCATCTCTTACATAGCTGTTGACGTGTTTTAGGAATGGTTGCAGTAAAATATCTACTAAATTGCTAAGTCTATGTGTAGGACAAGAAGAGCCTGCAATAATTGGTCTAAATTTTAAGTCATCAGGATTTAGAATTTCGATATACTCAGATTTTTGAGATTTTATTGCTTCTTTGATTTTTTCAGATTTATGGATTTTTGGAAGTCCATAGAAGTTACTTGTTTTAAAATCAAAATTGATCAAGTAATCGCTTTCTTTTTTAGTCAATATTTCACTATATTTATTGCATAGTTTACTTATCTTTGACATGATAGATTTGTCTTCATTTGAATCCTTTGTTTTATAGTTAGTTTCATCGTTTACCATTTCATTAATTTTATTTTCATAAAAATCCTTATTCATTATAACGACAGCACTACCTTTATCTGCCTCTTTTATAATGATGTTGTTTGTATTTTGTATTTCCTTTAGTGCTTTTCTTTGTTTAAATGATAGATTGTTAGGCACTTGAGAATTTTCTGTAAAATTTGAATTCCATATATATAATGATATACACATTGTGACGAAATCTATAGTGCAATAAAAATATTTTTGGAACTTTGTAGGGATAAATACTTAACACAACATGTGGAAGCTCCCACTGGGATTGCGGAAAACACACAGCCAAGTACTCCGGATTTAGTATTATCAGATCCAGATTATATAGTGGAAAATCTAGAGTCCCAAGCTCCACTGGGATCCAGTGATCATGTGATTTTAACCTTTAATGTGAATGTAAATAGTGTGCAAAATGTTGATACAAGGACAAAACCGATATATTTCAAAGCGGATTATGAAATTATCAAAAGGAAAATTGCCGAGATTGATTGGAAAACGCACCTCGAGGAAAAGTCGATTGAAAATGCCTGGGCTACCGTTAAGACAAGCATAACATATTATAAAAGAAGATGTACCGGAGAGAATCGCAAAAGACAAGCCCAAGGATTATCAAACTCCATGGATGAATCCCAATGCGCGTGAATTTTTTAAGAAAGAGAAAAAGGCGTGGCGTAAATTATCTTCTGTCCAAATGTATATAATCCACATGTATACATATACAAAAAGGCACGGAACGAGGCGAGTTTAGCAGTTAAATGAGCAAAATGGGAAATTCAATATGAAAAAAAGTTTGGCAATGAATATTAAGAAGGATCCGAAATCATTTTGGGAGTATGTAAAAAGCAAAACAAAGAGTGTACCAAACTTAAAATCGAAAACAGGAGAAATAGTAGAAACAGTTACTGTACAGAAAACAACAGTTTTGAACGATTACTTTGTTTCAGTATTTACAAAAGAATGTAAGCATGCCAGAATTCGAGGAAATGAATTACAACACAATTCTAACTGACAGATATCACCAGTGACGACTTTGGGAAACTCCTGGGAATGTTGGACCCCAGTAAGTCTCAGGGAGTTGACGCAAATCCTTCCAAAAATTTTTTAAGAATCCTCGAAAAACAGGAAATCTTTGGATGAAGGGAAGCTCCCTGATGATTGCATGGATCTCCGAATTTCTAAATGAAAGAAAACAAAGAGTGGGCCTAAATTGGAAATATTTTTCCTGGATGGATATAACATCCGGAATTCTCCAAGGGGGTGTACTCGGACCGGTTCTCTTTTTGATACATTATATTAATGACCTCCCGGAGACTGGATGATCGAACGCCATTAAACTATTCGCTGAATTTAAGGGCCATCAAACAAGACATTCAACTTTCGATTACCCAGAGGTCTCAGAGAAAGTACAACAGTGGTGTAAAACAACCTCCTCACTGTTAGATGACCACGCACAAACAAGACCGTAAAATGCAGGGGCCAAAGCAACACAGATGAATATGTAAATGGATATAAACAGAGGGCGTACGTAATACAGTCCGTGCTCTGCCGACTGTAACAAGCTCGTGTATGTTATCACCCTAGGAGTCCGACTGACATTCAGAGAGGACAGGTTGTTGGGGCACTGTCTTCTCTAAAAAGGTTTGGACAGGTCCCGTCATGGAGTCCCGTCGTCACAGTCAGTCAGAGATTATTGTCAGGATCTTCTTTAACTCATTAGTGTCACACTTATGCCCTTTGCCGTGTGGAGCTCGTAAAAAAGTTCCCCGCGAGGGGTTTGACAGTAAGTGTTTTGAATATTTTTCCCTGACATGGTCGCCATAGCACTTTCTATATAGATATACCATCGGACAGCGCAATGTATGTATTTTATATAGTTTTTATTTTCGTGCATGAACGTCGACGGCGGGTGCGGCTAGCCAACAGGGGATGCTTACTCCTCCCGGGCACCTGATCCCACCTCCAGCTTGCTGGGGTTCGTCGATGCTCAGTTTGGTGCTCTATTGTGAGTGCTGTTGAGATTATTGTCAGGATCTTCTTTTACTCATCAGAGTGCAAGTTTTAAGAATGCGCTGGTACAAGACTGTAGATTGGTTAAGTACCAAGCCTAGTGTCCGTCTGGTAACATTAGGATCTATCCACGGTATAAAAGGCGTTTGATGATATTGACGCATTTTCGATAGTTATGTTCACTATCTTTGATCTTTCTTATCTTGTTAATTATGCATATCACCATAAAATGCAGGTTGTGTAATACCCAAAGTAATATACAGTGTTAACGTACACCATGTTTCTGTGTTGTACGTTGACGTTCCTTGTCCCTTTTGCGTCTCTTTCTGTACTTGTCTGCTCTGTGTTTTTGCATTGGGTATTTGGGGTTTTGCTGTGGGTGCTGCAACCTTGTGTTGTTGGAGATCCCCTCCTTTGCTTTTCATACCGGACAACTGTACGGAGATGAGATAAAGAAGATGGTGGACAGTTTCAGTTCCCCCAACGTTTTTAAGCAATAAATGTCTTTTATATAGCGGGCACCTCCGTTCTCCGGACAACGGACACTAACCTCCTATAACGGACATAATTATCACGGTTCTGCCTCTGATTACGCACAATGCCATTATTCCTTCCTAATATCCGCGTACTTTTCTGCCGTGGCTTCATCAATTAATGGTAATTAGTGGTCAAGGTATTTCTCCCTGTGTTTACAGTGATTAAAAATCATCTTGTTTTGAAAATTTTAGATACCTGCACTATCTCTTTGATTTAATTGAATACAAAATGTCGGAGAGAAAAGCTTTGACGCTTAATGTAAAGCCTTGACATTAATGGAAAATGGCAAGAGTATAAGAGCCGTGGCTTCTGAAATGGGTGTAGACAAAACTCAAGTGGCGGACCTGTCGAAAAAAACGTGAATTTTTAAGTGACATAGAAAACAATGCACCGGGTGATCGGAAAAGGGCATAAATTCTGGGAATGAAGACATAAATGACTTAGTTTGGAAGTGGGTCTAATGCGGTAACCAGGAAAATAAATGTCACTGGTCCTATGATTCAGGAGAAAGCGCTGCAATTTGCGACAGAGTTGAAAATGACACTTTTAAAGCATCGAACGGATGGCTATCTTCAATCCATAAAAGGAACACCATTGTTTTTGGAAAAATGAGTGGTGAAATGGGTGATGTAATTGCTAGTATGGTAGACGACTGGATAGAGCGTTTACCATCAATCTGCTTTGGATATGCGCCTCTTTTTCGGTAAGCAAAATGTAAAAAAAAATGTTTTAAAATTAAAATAAACGAAATGAGCAAGTTTTCAATAGCAGAAATATTCCCCCCTGTATCCGCCTAGTAATTGTATACCTGGTTAATTGTCATGTACGAGTGGTCGTTTAAATCATCTAAATTGTTATTTAATAGCCTGGTTTAATAACGGCGCTTATACCAGTAAAAGTTAAAAAAAAAGATTTCATTGTTAGAGAATGATTTTACTCTGATGGTTTAATCATTTTCAGAGACACTACACGGTACATTTTCCACATAATAGGCGACAATTGCACGGGCGGAAAAAAGATCGAAGGAACGAGTAACACCGCGTGGGATCGAAACGTATGATCTTGTGATACTTTACTTTAGGTGTTGCCCTACCGCAACCGCTGTTCAGTTTTGTAAAGTTTAATTTAGAAAATGAGAAAATAACAAAAAACTATGTTAGGAAGTACAACACCATACGTTTCGATCCCACGTGGTGGAGTAACTTTGGAATTCATAATGCGTAAGTCTAGAGGGAGAAAAACTTCTACCCTTTGTCATAGGAATATCCAGAAAACCTAGATGTTTTAATGATTTAAATCCCAAAACTTTGTCCGTTACCTATCGTAATAACGCAAAGGCTTGGATGACGGGCAGTTTATTTAAGGAATTGCTACGATCAGTCGATCGCAAAATGAAACGTCATTTAGGCCGGAAAATTTTACTTTTCGTAGACAATGACAACTGTCACCCTAAATTAGAACTTCCAAATGTGAAATTACAGTTCTTTCGATCCAAATGTAACAGCCAAAGCCCAACCCATGGATCAAGGGATCATTCAAACCTTAAAACTGAAACTCAGCGCCAGCTTCAACACTTCATCCGTAAAGTTGACAATTCCTCGAAATCAGGTTCCGAAATTTTGAAGGAAATTTCACTTTTAGGTGCAATTTTCTGGGTCAAAGAATCATGGTCACAAGTTCAGGACTCTACAATAAAGAAATGCTTCGAAAAGGCGGTATTTTTTGCTCGTTCTCTTGCATCCGCGATGACAATGACTTTGACGGCGGCGATTGTACCGATGATTGTGACGACGACGACGATGTACCTTTGCGCTACGTGCAGTTATCGAAAGAACTGTTTTCTTGTCCTTTCAGTGATTTGTGTAAAATTGACGAAGTTGTAAAAACATGCTCCGATGAAATGACGGACTGGAATAGATCCTCACAAGAAATTCTTGACGATATCCACGAGGAGGGGTGTCAATCAGACGCGGATGAAAGTGAGTGTGAAGGGGATGAGAAACCCCTAGCCTGTGATGAGTTTAAACGAATTTCAATTTTACATTTCCAAAATGAAGGATTATGCGATTTACCACGGCAAAGCAAAGTTACTTACATCCGTTATGGACATTGGCAATATCAAAGGCGCAGAAGTGGTATCAAATAGCATAAAGCAAGCAACAATCCATGACTTTTTCAAATGATTCTATTCGATGCTATTTCTTATTGCACTGTTGAAAACATTGTATTCTAACGTATCATAGATGTGACTTTGAAATATGATTTTATTCCATCATGCTTTTGATCAGTTTTAATTTATTGAAAATAAAAAATGGAGAATAATTTTCTTATCTGATCATGAAATAAAAGGAAAAAAAGATGTACATAATTAGCAGTATTCTATGTCATCTCTGGTTGGCCTTGTACATTTTAAAACTATTTTTCTCAAATAGACGGAAATTGGTGCAAACTTGATATCAAACTGAACCTCTGCATAAAGGACACCTCTTTATGAAGGACAAAATTTGATTTTCCCCAAGCTTTCCGCTAAATAGACAGGTTATACTGTACTCTGTTGCCTGTATTGGTCCGAATTTGAGTTGACAATATTTTTTGTAAAGTTTCCAGAAAGTCTTTACTAGTTTGTGACAGCGAAAACCTTGTCCTTAAAGTTTCTTGGTAATTTGTACATTTCTACTATTAAATGCCAAAACATCAGTACATGCTCAAGCATACCGGATGAGCTGTGAAATGTAGATACCATATGACGGTAATCTAGGAACATCACCGTCAAGCCAGGGGAAATTTACTATCACATTGTTAAATCCGAAATCATCTTTTTTGTCATACACACTTGTATGAATCTCTCAATGAACAATTTTGATATTGAGGTCCAAAAATGATGTTTCTGAGTTTGTAGCGTTTACCTTGTTTAGTATAATATTATATATATATATATATTTATATATATAATATTTTTATACTTTTCAAAAACAGGATTGTCGATAGTACGAATATCATCCAGGTACCTAGAAGTACCCCGAATGAAACATTTCACATAATCATTTTTTCTTTACTATGAAGGTTTTGGATAAATTCCTTTTCTTACGTGTATAAAAATAAATCTGCAACAAGAGGCGCACAATTAATACCCATAGGAATCCCTACATTGTGCTTGAAGGGTTTCTCATCAAATGTTACAAAAATATTGTCCAAAAGGAAGGACAAGGCAATCCACGGGTCACCACATGTCCATGATTCGTAGGATTTGTAATATGTAGCGGAAAAAACCCTTCGTTTCAGATGTACAAATTAATACAAGTTTTCCCCTTTCGATCAAAATACCATTTAATGAGTTTGGACAGTCGATCATTTATTTTGTAGTGAGGAAGCGTGGTGTACATATTAGAAAAGTCGTATGAAGAAATCGTATTTGCTTTAAAATATCTTGATTTCATTTTGTCAATCACATCCCCTGAATTTTTAATAGAACAAAAGAAGTTTACACCATTCCTGTTCATGACAAAATTCTAGTCAATTGGACAAGGAATACTTTTGAAGCATCTACAAATCTCTAGCAAGACCACATTTGGAATACGCATTCAGTGCATGGTATAACTACGTTGTCTGCAAAAAAGACGCAATATCTATAAAAAAAAATACACAGAGACGGGCAACAAACTTATCAGAGATATAAGCCACCTAAGTTACTCTGAAATACTGAGATCACTAGGAATTCCATCCCTGGAATACAGAAGTAAAAGGGTAGATAGGGTCCAAACCTATAAATATATTAAGGGATTAGATAAAAGTTACCAGAGATTACATTAAATAAATGAAGAAACAAGGACAAGGAGAAAGTGCCTAAAACTGAAAAAAAAAACATCGCCTGGAACTCAGGAGGAATAGTTTCATCAACAGAATAGTTAACACTTGGAACAGTTTCCCCAATGAAGCCCAAATCAGATTAAAAGTAAACTCAACACCCACTGGAAAAGGCAGGATATCAATTAAATTCCAGCCGAAGTGTCTCACGCTATACGCCGAACAACATGGATTTAACCAAAACACCAGAAAGGATCTATAGAGTCGTTTGACTAGTTGACAGATCTCATAGGAAGGTAACAGGTAAGAGGATGAACCCTATTGATTTCAAGGTCAAGGGTCAAAGGTCAAGGTCACAGTGGACTTAGGCTTAGAATCCTTATGAACAGCATAGAAGCCAATTAATCATCATAGCAACATAAAACCTTTGAACAACAAATGTTTCCCATGGGGAGAGGATGAACCTTTTTGATTTTCAAGTCAAGGGTCAAAGGTCAAGGTTACAGTGGACTTCAATCTAATCAAAATTCAGCTCTCTTCATTTTTTAAACTACATAGAGATCTAACAAGGTGTTCTATGAACTTTCTAATTTGCATAGATACGTAAAAATATTCACCAATCACAATTGTTGTTTATTAGCCAAATACGTCATGACCTTGTTTCGTTCTATAAGTGTTTCTGGTGTTCTTTGAAGTCTTTTTTTTTAAACTTTTATTTTGATATTATCCACCTCATCCGTATTTTTAGAAATGAAAGAAACAATTCACGTTACGTTATGGAAACCACCATTGCTGTAGCTGAGCCAGCGGACCGAGCCAGTTGCAATCTGATTGGTCAATTGGTCCTCCAATCGGTCGATGTTAGATCTCTATGTAGTTTACGAAATAAAGAGAGCTGAATTTTAATTAGACTGCGGTTGACTGAGACTAAAAATCCTTGTGAACAGCATAGAGGACATAGCAATCATCAGAGAAACATCAAACCTTCCAGAAATGTTTCCTATGGGGAGATGATGAACCCTACTGCCTTTCAAGGTCAAAGGTCAAGGTCACAGTGGACTTAAGCTTAAAGTTCTTGTAAACAGCATGTAAGCCAAAGGAATCATCATTGAAACATCAAACCTTCCATAAATGTTCCCTATGGTAAGAGAATGAACCCTATTGATTTCAAGGTGAAGGGTGGAAGGTCAAGGTCACATTGGACTTAGGCTTAAAATCCGTGTGAACAACATATATAGAAGCCAAAGGAATCATCGATCATAGCAACGTAAAACCTTCCAAAAAATTTCCCCATTGAGAGGGAATGAATTCTATCGATTTTCAAGGTCAAGGGTCAAGGTCACACTTGACTTAAAATTATTTTCTATTGCAAAGAACATGCAATTGCGAGGGGATGCTACGCTTGCGTTGCCTAAAAGTTATAAATATCAATGTGGGTTTTTTTCCGCTGACTTACATGTATATGTTACAAACCAGTCATTTGTAAGAAAGGGGCGGATCTCCAACAAGACTGGATTGCAGCACCAACAGCAACACACCAAACACCCCAAGTGAAAACACAGAGAATTGACGAAAGATTGAAAAAGATTTATGTAGAAACGACTGCTTTCAGTTCGAATTATCTTTGTTGCCGAAATTGAAAATCGGCTCGTCCGAAAGTCCACAATGCCTGTTGGGGGTGATTCAGACGTGAGAAATAGAGAGCTTATGTATAGACTGATGATCAGGTAAGGTATTTATGGTTGTCATTAGCAACTTGGTGATGGCATTGGCGGAAGGCATCTCAAGTAAGAGGAAATTCGAGGCATACGCAGAATTTTTCCCTTTCAAAAAGCGGAAAGGAAACGCTGGCATTTGCTGGAATCAGAATAAGAATATATTACCTCTTGAAAGATGTGTAGTTTGCACAAACTCATGTGCTGTCAAACACATAACCTAATTGAGGAGCTTCTTTACTTTTTTTTTTGTCTGAGCACAACCTCAGTTTCAAATGCGTGCTTCATAAGGTGTGTGGGGAAAATTGGCGATCAGAGCTTGTTGTGTATCTTTATATTTCCACTGCCTGTCCAAAAATAATTCATGTGCAATGAAATAAAACATACATTTGTTGAATCCTACCTGTAAATGTGAAAAAAAATCCATTTAACATGTTTAATTTATGTTTCTGTTGCGTTATCTACTACTGTCCTGTTCACTAAATCCAGAGCACCCTGTTTTCCTGGTTTTCTCTAAAATATGATATTGTCATCTCACAAAAAGATATCAATTTTATACATGTGTAGTACCTCTTTTATAGTTGTAACAGACAATACCATTTTTAAGACTGTACATGTACGTTAAGTAAGTTAGAAATAGGACGGAAAATAAAAAGTCTACAGGGATTTTCTATAGTAAAATCTCTGAAAATAGGTGGCGTCGGACACTTTGACGTCACTGATTACTATTGCTGACACGGAGGGTGCTCTGGATTTAGTGAACAGGACAGTACTGTCAGTAGTTGTAATATCTGCAGCATCTGCCATGATTCTACTATATTTGTTTTAAACATGGTTTAAATGGATTAATTTTCACATTTTCAGGGAGGATTCAACAAATGTATGTTTCTTTTCAATGCACATGCTTTATTTTTTGACAGGCAGTGGAAAATACACCGATAATCGAAAGATACACAACAAGCTCTGATCGCCGATTCTCCCCACACACTTTATGAAGCACGCATTTGAAACTGAGGTTGCACTAAGACAAAAAGTAAAGAAGCTCCACAGTTTCCATTGAAATTACTCATAACCCTGCAATTGATATGAATCAAGGCAAAGCCTTTTTCTGCAAGTGGAGAGAAAATGAATATGATTAAACATGTTAAATTAATAAAAAAAAATCTTCTTTTTTATATTTTCCTGCATTTTAGACTCTAAGATGGCTTCTCTTATCATAAGATATTTGTAAAACTTTCTGTTTGATGACTACCAAAAGAGGTAGTTAGGATGAGTGGAAACACAGAAGTATATGTTCTTTTCGTCTAGGCAGTGGCTCCGGATACGAACGCTCGTATCTTAAGACGAACACAAATCGTAGTGAGCTTCTGCATATATATTTCAATTTGGTTCTTTTTTTTTTTCAAGGCATCTTGTGTTCAAATGGTATCTTTTTTGTGACATATTCTGAAAAGTTAATTAAGTAATAAGGCAAGGAGTTGCATCCACATGTACAATGTACGTATTTGTTATCGTCTCAAAACTTTCAAAAACTTCAACTTCCGCTGGAGCGACGGAACGTCAGTACGTGCACACAACAGCCGACAAGTGTGCGTCTATAAATGACCAGTGATTACTATAATGATTGAGAGCATTGAAAATAGCCTCTTGACCCGGTTGCTAAATTACAGATTATGCAGAATAAACTCGTATACCTGGGTATGGTTAAAAAAATCAACTTTTTATTTTGTTATGGACACATTACCCTAGTCACGTGACATTTACAGACCAATCAGAAACATGTTCGTACGCCGAGACATAGGTCTAAAGATACGAACGTTCGTATCCGGAGCCACTGCCTTTCGTCTATGAACATGATGAATTTTGATAGTTTATTATATTTTATACTTTGTATAAGATGACTGCCAAAAAAGGTGGTAGCCAGCAAGGCAAGTGAAAACAGAAATATTTGGTCTTTTGGCCTAGACCGGCAGATATTAGATTAGGGGGAAAGGGTGTCCAGTCAGCATAGTCAGATTTACAGAGAAGTACGATCTTGTTTCAAAGACCTCAGTAGACAGTGCTCAGCTAGAAGTCATCTTTGCTTACATGTACAAGTACTGGTCAGACCAAGGATGGATTTAGTTTATCATGTTTATAGTTAAGAAATGAATTGACCTTAGTTCATATTTTTTCCTTCATGTGAATTTTATATTTCAAGCTATTTTAATTTTGTAAGGAAAAAAATAAAATGAATTACTTTTTGCATATGGAACAAAAGAAAAGAAAAAAACCTAATTCGACTTCTTTCAGTACAAAACCACCTGGGACGAGAAAAGCAATCGGAGCAAACGAAAATGGCAGCTTTTACATTCTACCGCAGTTACGACACGTTTTCATGCTATTTCGTGTAATACTTTTCCAAAAATTATGTCAATAGATTTAACTTATAAACAAAAATTGAGTATAACTTATACATGAACTTTTAATGTCGAAAAAAAAGATGTAAATGGCAATATCCAACAGCTCCGTAGCAACTGAGCGAGGGGACGAAAGTTTTTGAAAGCATAGTAATACATTCTCATTCAGCATATTTTCTCAATAAAGAAAGTGTATTTACAGCAAGTTGAATTTGTTTAATTAAACATATTGCCCGAGTATTAAAATTTCCAGTAGTAAACCATCTCCCACAAAGAGAGACAACTTATACGTTTTTCTGTCTTCTCTCAACAAAATTGATAAATCATACGCTTGAATATACTCCAACAAAATGAAGGGATTTGATAATTGCAAAATAAAACGGGATAATTTCCATTGAAGTTAAAATTCTCAACATTTCATTTCACAGTTTTAATCTAAATAATGTCTGTTTTCTGACAACATTACTATTCAAAGCAGTTGAGACCATTATTCTCCTCTCTGACACCTGATTAATAAACAAGGTCTGTTGATGTCTCAAGGTCACTCATGATTTTTTTCATCGCTATCCAAAAAAAAAAAAAAGAAACTCAAAGAAATAAATTGTTGACACAAGGTAGATGGTTGCCATGCAGCTAAAATGTCACTTCCGATCTCTTAATTTGCATTAAAATGAACTTACCTTGATCATTGTTGATCGTTTCAAAGGAACTATTTTTTTGCTATCAACAGAAAGAGTCACTTGATTTATTTTTACCACTGCATACTAATATTTTTACGTGCGATGCCTCTCTTGCATCTACATAAGTGAAGTGGACAGAAAGCAAAGAATAATGTATTTACAGGGATCCCGTGGGGCCCCTGCTGAAGCATGGGAAACCCCAATCATTTGGAATTTCGAGGAGATGGTAAATTTGATAGTGTGTCCATTTGTGCTTTCAAAGAAATTTTAAACCTCTGCTTCAATGATGAAAAATGAATCTTAGTTGAGTGCAGCGGCTACACATGTAAATGTCAGAAAATTGAAAAATTCACTTGTTTACTCCTAACCATTGAAGACTATGTTCTGATATTTGAAGATATCGTTTTGATTTTCGCTGTAGTCATTCACATTTTAGTATTTTGACGGATCATGTTAATTACTTTAATTTTTCCTTACAGTCAATTGTTTTATGATGGACATCAGGTACTGGCAGTCCAGTTATCCAACTTAGTAAAGGCTCATCCAGCATGTCCTCCATCTGACAGACTGTTTAAGGTGGTCAAATATGGGCTTGAGGTCGAAGAGGGTATGTACAAGTACTTTTATTATATTCTGAGGTGGAAATTTTATAACACTGTATCGTGAAAAAAAAATCTAAATTTGGTCACTACCTTTCTTCCTGGAGGGTCATTACTTTTATACACATTCTGGGTTAAGGTTTGAATGATACATGAAGTATATGTATTTAGCTGCTACTGTTGCATGAAATCTGGCATTAGAATTGACCCTTCCGATTATGGGAAAAAAATGCAAAATGCCGTGACGTCACAATGCTTTTTATCTCGGACAAACAAGCTTCGAACCTTGGTCAAACATCAAAATTGCATTGTGACGTCATAATAGAATCACTTTGAGTTCCGGTTAGAAAAATATCAGTTGAGGGTGGGATTGATCTAGTCCCAACCGAGGTGTTAGCCGAGGAGGGGACCTTGATCATCCAACCTGAGACTGATATTTTTCTATCCGGAACTCAAATGTGGTGCTCGATTATTTTTCTTGCACATTGAAACCTTCAAAGTCCTCTTCTTTACGCATTGACTGAACGTCATGCTAAATGTATGTGCACGTGAAATAACGTACGTCAGTTTGTCTGTGACGTCTTAAAGGAGCAATCAACAGTGCCGGATCAGGGGTGCTGGATCAAATTCTCTAGCACCGCTGAAAAGGGGAATCAGCCTATCCAATGTGCGAGAATGGAATTTCTCAAATTTTTCCCGTGTTCGGAAGGGTCAGTTATCACTATGGTTAATTAAGGAGAATAAAGCACAGTATACAACAACAGCAGTTTTAAAAAATATCAACTCAAATTTCCAGAATAATTTAATTTCATTATGATTGTTCAATATTAATACAGTACATGTATAAACAATTAAATTTCTTATTCTTTTGCTTCCACAGAGACTTCAGGAAAGAAGGATTTAGGATCAGAGAATATTGCACCAGGGATGGGAATAGACCTGGAGTATGAAACAGATGGTAGGCTGAAATGACTGTTAGTGTTGTAGCGATAGTGGCTGACATCGTCACTATCGTTGCTTAGATATCAAAGTCACCAAATAGTGATTCTGTTTTTGAGAATCAGTTGATTTGAGTTAATGCACTTTCTTTGCTAAATGTTCTTTCTTCACACAAATTGACACTAGAAAAGTATCATAATGGGAGACATGAATTTTTTTTAGTTTAATCATATTTTATTTCAAATAATTGAAAAAGGATTGAACAAAAGTTTACACAACATTACCATGATTATATAATGCCCTCTCCTAAGAGACGTGACTACAGACACTATCACATACATGTAAGAAGAGTAACATGTATATCATACTTTCAAGTAATGAGACAATCTAGTAGCAAAGTTCAAGATTAAGAAATGCGCTAGAATATCATTACAAGTTTTTTTAGTGCCATTTCCAAGCTTTTACACTTCTTAAAGTAGTGGATAAGCAAGCTAAATTACAATGAAATCATATTATGTACAAGTACCTGTACATGTACATGAAAACACCTTGTCTTTATTTTGTCATATGTAACATGGCTGTAGGGGATGGAGGTGATGATATGACGTGCTCATCTTTTACATGTAGTGTTATAACGTCATATTTTCTATTCTGTGAAGCAGGTATCTGCAGAGTCATAATGATTCAATCTTGTAATACCATATTTCAGTACAGTCAATATCACCTGAGGCAGCACTCTACGAGACTTGCTATGTGACGGCACACAAAGCTCCGTGTAGAGCGGGGGCATTTCATAACTCGGGTACGTTACTTCTGTTTGTTAAGTTATACTTTCAGTGGTCTACACCATCTTACACAGCTTTAAAACTGAAAAATGTTGAATTTAGAATTTAGAAATTTGGACTCTTGTTTTTCTATATGATGATTAAAAAGAACTAGTGGCCCTTGTAAAGAGGCTATAAAGCATGTACAAAAGTGTAAGATGAGCTATAAAGCATGTACAAAAATGCTTATAAATTTCACTTTTGAAAGAAAGTACAGAATATGTTTATAATGCCAGTTTCTTATAAAGATCAAAAGGCAAGCTTCATTAACAACTAACAAGTATTAACATGGCCTCCGTAGTTTTCAACATTTCTTTACATTTTTCTTTGCAAGGATGGATATCAGCATAATAGTACAAATTTTTAAATACATGTACATGTGTATCATGTGTATTTAGGAAAGTAAAAGTTCCTCTCATACAGATATATGTATTGAACAGAATAATTATCTTAAATTTTTCTGAATTAACAAATATTGTATGCATTAATTGTAGGAAAACTAATTGCCACTGGCTCAGAGGATTCATCAATAAAGGTAAAAAAAAAATCTCTTACTCCAAGTATGGTAGCTCTTTCGTGAAAATGGTTTTGTGCTTAACATCCCAACTGTACCTTCATAGGGAAGATGGGTTTGTCCTTAACATCCCAACTGTACCTCCATAGGGAAGATGGGTTTGTCCTTAACATCCCAACTGTACCTCCATAGGGAAGATGGGTTTGTCCTTAACATCTCAACTGCACCTCCATAGGGAAGATGGGTTTGTCCTTAACATCTCAACTGTACCTCCATAGGGAAGATAGGTTTGTCCTTAACATCCCAACTATACCTCTGCACTTGTAGATTTGTGTTAGTAAATTCTTTCATGTAAAGGTTAAGATACATGTAGTATTTGCATCTTAAAGAAATATTTGAATATCACATGTACAGTGATGTATATGTACTCACCATATTATTTTTCAATTACATGCATCCTTAATATTTACTTTCAATTTAGCTTTGTTATGTGAAAATAATGTGTCATGTACATGTATGTATTTCTTCAATATTTATCAGATTTTAGATGTTGACAGAATGTTAGCAAAAAGTGCTACTCCAGCAGAAATAATTGCAATGGAAACGCCACAACAAGCCATGGAAAATCACCCAGTCATCAGAACTCTTTATGATCACGCAGACGTAAGTAACGACATGTACATAGAAAAGCAATTATTTACACTTGCAATAGTTATTTTCAAAATTTCACACTTTAAATTCAATTCTTTCAACAATCACGTAATTGAAATTTAGATCATCTTTATGCAAATGAATATTTTTGTTTTGACGTTAAAGATAATTTTTAAGAATGAAGATGCAAAATTTCCCAAATTCACACATTTTTGTGTCGCCTGCGAAGCATAGCGACACTTAGGGATCACTTTGTCCGTTGTCCGTCTGTCCGTCTGTCCGTCCGTCCGTCCGTCTGTCAGTCCGTCCGTCTGTCTGTCTGTCACACTTTGGGTGTCACAGCCCATAACTTTTGATTGGTAAGTGATAGGGCTTTGATATTTCACATGTGTATTCCTTGTTACAAGACCTTCCTACACATACCATAATTTTTGACCTAGTGACCTTGACCTACATATTTGACCTACTTTTAAAAAAAATTAAGAATGGATATATCTTTTGATTGGTAAGTGTTAGGACTTTGATATTTCACATATGCAATCATTATGGCAAGACCTTTCTACACATACCATAATTTTGACCTTGTGACCTTGACCTAGATATTTGACCTACTTTTGAAAAAAAGATAAGATTCGCCATATCTTTTGATTGGTAAGTGATAGGGCTTTGATATTTCACATGTTTATTCCTTGTAACAACGCCTTTCTACACTTACCATAATTTTTGACCTATTGACCTTGACCTACATACAGTATTTGACCTACTTTTCAAAAGAAATAAGATTGCATATATCTTTTGATTGGTAAGTGATAGGGCTTTGGTATTTCACATCTGTATTCCTTGTGACAAGACCTTTCTACACAGACCATAATATTTGACCTTGTAACCTTGACCTAGATATTTGACCTACTTTTCAAGGAAAGTAAAATTGGCTATATCTTTTGATTGGTAGGTGATGATATTTCATATGTATTTTCCTTGTAACAATGCTATTCTACACATACCATAATTTGTTACCTTTTGACCTTGACCTAGCTATTTGACCTTCTTTTCTAAGAAATAAAGGTTGTATATATCTTTAAACTGGTTGGTGATAGGTGTTTAATATTTCTTATGATGAGACCTTTTTGTTACCAATTTTTACGTAGTGACCTTGACCTAGATGACTGACACTCTTTTCTGAAAATTTGAGAATGACCATATCTTTTAATTTGTAATAAAGAGGTCTGATATTTCAAATGAATTTCATTTGACAAGACTTTTCTACTGATACCAATAATTTTTATCCACTTTCTAGAATAATAATCAAACCGCTTCGCAGGCGACACAAGCATTCCTTGGATTGCTATTTTTGTCCCCTTGGCCTTTATCAAGCGCTTCTCTCTCTAGAAGAAATATTTCAATCTGCTAAGAATTTGAATTGTTGAATTTTGTTAGTTGAATGTTAGATGAGTGTTTTTATTTATTACAATAATAACATGATCTCCTGCAGGAAGTAACGTGTCTTGACTTCCATCCATCTCACTCCATACTGGCCTCAGGCAGCAAAGATTTCAGTGTTAGATTCTTCGAATATTCCAAACCATCAGTCAAGAAAGCTTATAAAAGTATACAGGTAAGTAATAAATAAAGCAAAAAAAGTGTTCTTTTAGCATGTTTAGCCCGAACAAAATTGTGAAGTATTTTGTATGGTTGCAATATCAGATAGATGATTTGTTTCTTTACAAAAGTAAATACAATGTATGTTAGACAAGTTTTAACATTAACAAAATTAAAGTGACAATGTGGAAAAGTGCACTTTAAATACAACATGTACTTCATTTTTGATGTATGATAAATAAATAGTTTGGCATCGTAAAGCTGTTTGTAAATGTATCTAGCTAAAGGCAGGTTGGAACGTACTTTGTCAAAAAGACCAATCTAATTGCACATAAAATGGAGTAAATACATGTATAAACTTCCAAAATACTCTACAACTGTGAATCTTTTACAAAGTTTTACATTATCTGTCCACTAGGAGGCAGCACCAATCAAATGTTTATCATTCCATCCTTCTGGGGAATTCTTACTGGTAGGAACAGAACATCCCACATGTAAGTCTTGATTTTTTCAGCTGTAATCTCTTTATTACGTAAGAATTGGACATTGGCTTGTTTTTGGAGAATACTACTAGCAGTTTACATGAAAGAAAATCCTCCTGTCTGCATGATGTTTATATATAAAACAATATTGAAATTTAGAAAATTTCATCACAACAAGAACATCATTGTATTATCACTGAAATGAGTTTCTTGATTTGAAAACTTTCAACTTTGTTTTCTTTACTTTACATATTGAACTTATTTTTATGTAGGCATTCAGTTTTTGGTGTCAGTAAAGGTCAAGGCAGAGTTGCAGGACATGGATTATTGTTATACCCTTATCTGTATCTCTATACAAAGTCTCCATAGGGAAAATGCCTATAAATTCGAATATTTATCCAAGCGGTCAACATTTACATCAATATTGGCCCTAGGGCAATATTTAGAAAAATATTGACCGATAAACGGTAAATCGTTTGTGACGTCACGTCATTGATGACGCTATTAGCTCTACCTATTTTTCCGCGCTCTTTCTCTTATAAACGAAAATGAACGTAAACATGGTAAACATGCCGTGTTAATCAGTTCGTTGCTGCAGTATTGATGTAAGGTACAACAAAACAATTATTGACTGGGAATTCGGGCAATATATGATTTGTTGGACCTTCAGACAAAATAAAGCCCTCGGCCTTCGGCCTCGGGCAATATTTTATCTTCAGGTCCAACAAATCATATATTGCCCTCATTCCCAGTCAATAATTGTATAATGCCGATATGGGACTTACATGTATATCGCTTTGCGATTCATAAATTTAGTGCTGAATAAAACTTATGTTCTGTACTCTTTGTACATTTAGGAAATATTTGTAGTAATTATCTTTACTTTGATGTATTTTGTTGATTTACTTCGATTGTGTTTTGTTTCAGTGAGGTTGTATGATGTTAACACTTTCCAGTGTTATGTTGGCAGGGATCCAAGTCATCAACATAAAGAACCAGTCACAGCAGTAAGTATCACACTGTCTTTAATGATATTATGGACCACTTAGGCCTCTTGTTTATTTAAACCATGGTGTTTAAAATTGACAGAGATAAAAGTGTTTCACATAAAAAGAACTAAGTCAGAGCTCTTTATATGACAAAACACTGTGTCGTGTCATCACTGAAACCAAATGGGAGCAAAACCAAAGTTTTACAAAAAATTGTATGTTTGATAATGTGGAATTTGGAATTGTTTTTCAAATACTGGGCAGGGGGTTGAGCTCTCGGGAAACCAGATACATGTATAATGCATCAATAATAATCAAATTTTCAAGCTTATGTCATATGAATACATTTTAATGTTGTGCAACTTTATTGACTATCAGACATTAAAGAAAATCAATTCATATAAATTTTAACAGCCATACAGATATATTTTCCTTGAATTAGAAAGGTCACTGCAAGTGTAATATCAAATTAAATACCACTATGATTTCTAGGCAAGATGGAGTCCCAATGCCAATCTGTTTGTAACAGGATCTACTGATGGAGATATTAAAATCTGGGACGCCATAAGTCATGTCTGTATTAACACATTCAAGAAAGCTCACGATGGACAGGAGGTGTGCTCTGTAGCTTTCTCCAGAAATTCTAAAGTAAGTATCTGTGTTTATTACATTATGATTATCACCATGATCACAGAATCAGGGATTATTCTGGCTGCTGCTATGAATGAGAGAATTCTCTCACTCGTTTTAATTGAATGAGAGAATTTGAAAAGCAATGAGAGAATATCTAAAATATGTTCTAATTATAGTATGTACAGTTCTTAAAGTACACTGTATACCCTATTTTATTTTAATACTTTGCATCGATGTAGATGAAATGCAAATTCTAATGCACTCCGTTTGTAACGCGCATTCTGATTGGCTGAGCGATTAAAAAACTGCAAGGGGATTCACGTTTCACTGCAGTTTTTGCCATGACGTCATGCGTTGCTATGGCGACGTCGTTAAAAGCAGACGTTTTCTAGCTTCTAACTGACTAAAGCATTAGAATAGGGTTACCATACTGATGTTTTACAAAAAATGACAGGGTATCGGCGAATCCCCTGTCAGAAATATCCGTTTTACCGCTCGGCTAACGCCTCGCGGTAAAACTCAATTTCTGACAGGGGATTCGCCGATACCCTGTCAGTTTTTGTAAAACACACGCATGGTAACCCCTAAATCCCCAGTTGTGCATTACATTACGTATTACGCAGAACAGTGATTGTAGTGACCAGTTAATCAATTCTCAAAACAAATCAATAAATGCTAATTATACAGGTGACAGGTACATTACTGGACATACAAAGTAATTAGCACGGCGTTCTCATATTCATCTGCCTCGTGGATGTTATACCCAGTACATTAGGATGTTGTACACGGAACGTAGTAGGACACCGCTCAGTTATAATTCTCGTAAAAGGGGAAAGAAGTCGAACTCATCAGTTGGATAGGACAGGGAAGGCCATTCGATATAGTCCCATTCCGATCAAAAATGGTCTGTTAAATGGGCAATTTGCTGCGCCCAGGCCCTGGTGCACATTATTCTACGATGACCGTGTCCATTTTCGTCTTTTAAATCTATCTCTGAGTTTTGTATTTACATTGTAACGTAGGGATCTGCTCATCAGAGAGGTTCTGTTCTATTATGATACAATATTTTCTCTAAACATGTTTTTTTTTATCCTTTTCTGTGCCTTATTTAAATCTCCAATGTCCACTTACGAATCTTATTTACGTACAGGTACTTATGTATGCGTTCGTCCATAAAATTATCATTTGAATTTGGTCAGTCAATGGGTAAATTTTTTTTTGCAGACACGATACTGTCATTTTATTTTCGATCTGGCGGACATCAATTGCATAGAAAAACCTAAGGGACAAAAAAAAAAAGAAAGACTTGATGTCAATGTGTGCGAGAATTCTCTCATCCAAGTAAAATCAATGCGATTTTTGAGAAAAAGATGCGAGAATCTCGCAAAATCGCGCCCCAAAATGATCCCTGCAGAATTCAAATTCCAATGCAACAGGTTTTCTGAATGTTTGTGCTATTAAAAATCTGGAGAGGGATTCAATGTTTCCTAAGTCTTATAAATAGAACATTAAAGATGGAATTTGTTGCATTTCATTGAAACTTTTTTGATAAAATATCACAACATAAAGAACTGGAAATGCTGTGTAAAATTTCCTAGGACAGACAATTCTTGTTGTTTGGAATTCTAAGATTAAATGACAACCCCATTAATGATTAATAAAGAAGATGCTAATTAGCAAATCATGCTGTAGTTTTTGTAAACACGTTATTTTTGGATGGGGGAAATTTTCGTGTAACGACCATTGCAACAGAACGTGTAGGGGTAATTTTGGTGAAATCGGGTATATTAGCTGAAGTCTTTTAAACTAGTAATTTTCATGCAGGGGTTTGAATAGTGAAAATTATCTCCACACACAAATTTTCATGTTTACAGTATATGAAACAAGAGAAGAAGAATATAAGAAAATTCAAATTTGGCATATTGCTTGAAAAGAACACTAAAATACATTATTTGCCCATTAAGAATGGTTAAAGTCCGTGTTTTAGGTCATAAAAAATGAGTTTGTCATTGTGTCAGGATTTATTATATCGTACAAAAATATTGTTCAGCTAGCCACATGAACACATCCAATCAACTAAATTAAATATAAAAAAAAAAAATTGTTACGGTAGCTGAATTAAATCAAAGGACTGAAGGTCCTAGAGATACTTCTAGATCTACACAAAATTTATTGTCAGCAGATATTAAAATGTTGAATAATTTTATCGTAAGGCAATGATGATTATTTTTAACACAGGATGCATACTAGTATGTGAAGCTTATAATATCTCAATAAACAGCACAAACTATGTTTATCTAACATCAGTGTTGATATCAAAGACAACTCTATAACTTTAATACAATGTTTGAGTTATGTTTCCTAACATTGTCATAAACAAAGTAGTATATTACTACGCCACCATTGTGCTGTGAAAACAAGAATTATAGTTGATATTGTATGGTGTATTTATTCTATATGAAATTGAAACTGTTTTCAAGATGGAGAATATTCTTGTTCTTACATTTTGTATGTGGTAGACAGCAAATTCCTGAACTAGACACAGCACTATATTTTGAGGTGCAAAGCAGCAGTATCTCAATTTGCATACTTTGAAGCAGTTACCATAACAGTAAGATACTTCCTTAAAGGAAGTAGCTCAAAAAGAACTGAATATGAATCCATTCAATATAATGATCTGCATTTATTTATCTATCCATTTCAGTATGTAGTCTCAGCAGGTAAAGATTCCTTAGTCAAACTGTGGGAGATGTCGACCAATCGGTGTTTGATTGTGTACACAGGGGCTGGAGCTACAGGCAAAATGCAGCATGGAACGCAGGCAGTATTCAACCACACAGAAGACTATAGTATGTTGTTTTCTATATATATATATAGAATGGGCATTGATAGCAGGACATTTAAGAAATGACTGTCTTACTTTGTGTGTTCATGGTAATATATTTCTGGTTGGTCACATGCATATTCCGTGAATCACGAAGCAAAGCGATTCTCGGAAAATTTGCACCTCTCCAACCAGAATTACATGTATACTACCATGAACACCCAAAGTGTGACAGACATTACTTATATTTCCATTCGTACTTATATTTCCATTCGTAATAAAAACAATCAGACACTGCATTTAGCATAACTAATGAGCATGCTGAATGTTGTAATGAATGTTTTAACATCAAAAGTATTTGAATGTTGGTAAATTCTCTGTACTTTGAAAACTAAAGCGTGACATCATAGTAGGCAACCAGAATTATAGGATATTCATTCCTTTGCCTAATGGGCGCTTAACATGGGGATTCTTCTGTAATGGAAATATATTATTTTAAACTCAGAGTGAAATTTGTAATTACATGTAATGGAATAGAACACACTCAATAAAACGCTGATGGAGGTAAAAGCAGTCTTCATGAAAACTTACTAGCCTGACATCCACAGCTACCAGAAATTCTACTGAGTTCATAGAAATTGTTTAACAAACTATACAATTTAATGGTAAAATCTGTCTTGGGGCTAGTGGTTCAAAACGTTTCCGTGAAGACCTTAACAATTAATCTCATGAACAACAAAATTCTTAGAAATGTACATGTTTGCAAAAACTCTTTGTTTCCATAGAAATTACAAAACAATCATGATTTAATCAGTAAGTATGAGAGTGATTAATATTCTGTAGATGTAGCAGATTCTTGACTCCATATTACCTGAATCATGTACCCTGTACTGACTTACATTGTACTACAATTTGTTTTCAGTCTTCTTCCCTGATGAGAACACAACCAGTCTTTGTTGTTGGGATTCCAGGAATGCAGAGAGACAGAGGCTTCTGGCTTTAGGTGAGTTCTCTTATCTATACACATTGTATACTACACATGGCCAGGATCAAATGGACACACTCATAGTTCTCTGTGTCTATAAACCATTGAAGTTCCTAGGATTTTGCCAAATGAGCTAAAGGCTGCTGGTTGGAGCCTTGATAGCGCAGTGGGTCTGCCGCACATGTTCATTTCTCTGTTTTGTGTTACATACTAAATGAAATGTCCTCGTCTGTATTGTGTCTACATGCGTGTGGTATTACCATAAATAAATACTTATATTTACAGGACACAATGGTGCAGTGAGGACCATAGCCCACTCTCCTACTGGTCCAGCTTTCATCACATGTAGCGAGGATTTCCGAGCCAGATTTTGGTACAGGAAAGCCGATACCGACTGATGTCACATGGACCATTGCCATTTATCTTCTTCATTAAGTGTCACTTTCATATATTATCATCTTTTTACGTCATAAACTACCATATTAAAGATCAAATGCCTGACTTATGATGTTGCGTGTTATTACAATGTATAGTGCTGCTTTTACATTTAGTATGACTATTCTGTTGAGTAACAGGTTACCAGAGACTTTTACTATTTGATATTTGATACACTGTGTCCTCAACAAAACATTTTTTCAAAGCGATATTTCTTTTTCTTGGTGAAAAAATTTGGCTTTGTTCACTCATGAGTTTGTTTATCAGCTCCTGAAGAGCTTTGAAACATTTGTTCATCTGAATTTATTTTGTGGAGGGAAAAGGAAGGCACATTTGTGTCTGTTTGCACAGAGACTTTGGGTGAAAGTTGATTGAAACTCTGATCTGCAAGTGATGTGGCAATACTTTTCTGTTGGTACCAACATTTTTTACCAAGAAATGTTCTTGTACTAATCAATATTCTGTAGAAATTTAGGTAAGTCATACAAAAGCTGTCTTACAAACATATCTTGTAGGTCTCCTGTACATGTACATTCGTTGAACTTATGATTTTACAACATTTATTCAATGGATGAATTAAGAAAAACTTCCAGGCTCGTTTCAGCCGTTTTGGTTCAGGATAATATAATATTTTTTCTGATTGAGACGGGAAGTGGTGTTCAGTCTAAGTGTTATTAAGTCAAAACTCTTTATTGTATTTCTAACATTTATTCCAATACAGGGATTGATTTACTCAAATAAATTATACAGGAATGGATTTGGTAACAGGAAAATATATTTTCGGAAAAATTCGAACAATTATGAACAAGTTTAACCATGAATTTTACATGTAACTCAATGTTCATAACAACCAGATTGAAAAAATACAATGAATTGCATGAATGATGGAAAAAATAAATACATGCTTGATTAGAAGTATTACATTCAACATAATTAATGTATTAGGTCGTGAATTAAAAATCTTCATGTAGGAAAAATTACATTAAAAACTGAAAAATCAATCAAACATTCAAAATATTATCGATATCATGAAAATAATAACAAAAATTAATAAGACATCATTCATTCATTCATGGCTTTGAAAAAATGAAACTAAGTAACATTATGCACATGAATTTAAAATTATAAAAGAATTTTACAGCTTCAACAATACCAGAAATTTTTTTTTACAATGTGGTAGTTGCTGTTACAGTAATACATTTTCAAATATTACAATTTATTGCGTTACATACTTTGATATAGAATTTTTCTGATGGATAAATGGAGTTAAAATAATACCATAAAAATGACAAAGTGACCTACATTTTCACCTTTTCAACTACATGGCTTTGCCTGTGTAAAATCAAAGAAATTTGGTATTATTATTCAAAAGACCTTGAATTGACCCTTCCGAACGCGGGAAAAATTTCAGAAATTCCATGACGTCACAATGCAATTTCGATGTTTGACCGAGGTTCGAAGCTGGTTTGTCCGAAGTAAAAGCATTGTGACTTCACGAAATTTTGTATTTTTTTCCCGCAATCGGAAGGGTCAATTGAGAAAAAAACTTATTTAATTCAGTGTAGACAAAGATAAGAAGAATACTGAAGTGAAAATACAAGAAGGATAACAATATTTACAAAATAAACAGTGATATGTAAGGGTAAACGATTGCTAACATCTTCTGTCATGGATGATGTAAAAAATGTGAATATAACTCATTCCTCACATTTATACCATTATGTGTTTTAAAACTCTCATCCAGTGCACATACATCTTTCAACTATTGTATGACATTCAATATGAAAGAAATGCACAGGAAATTAAAAGTATCAAATTATATTTTCTGGTAAAAAAATTAAATGCTTTATGCACAAGTTGATGGGAACAAGTTTTCAGATTTTCCTGTTTCTCAATGTAACGGAACTCCGGTGTAGATCTTGTTGTAATAGTTGCATAGTTCTTCGTTTAGATATTTGTAATAAAGTTCCCATGGCTAACAAGATGATGAAGCCAACCTTCAATTTACTGTTCATTAGTTCCTTCCATGCACAAATTATAAACTAAGTTGGTGGACGCATACCTCCACAGTATAAATTAATAAAAATCCTTGAGTATTTTAAAAAAATTTCTTCACTCCGTTTTTAATCTATTCATAATCCTCGATGTCATTGGGACAGGTAGTGACTTCCTTTTCTACCAATTCCTCCGTATTTCTATCTATAAATACTAAGACCCCTCCTCCTATTTTTAATATTACAGCAAACCATCCGATAATATAGGCCCAGCCAACATTCCAGTAGTCTCCTACGAGTTCTTCTCTAAACCGTACTGGGTATATTATCAAACTTACTACATCGGGAACAGCTACAAAAATATACATGTAAAAAGAAATGAAAATTTTCCATTCTTTGCATACTATTATACTATTGTATTTCAATTTACACTAATTTTGCATCTGACAATTTTGTAAAGGCGGGAAACCAAAAGGTAGGGTACGTTAGTTCATAAATTGGAGTGATAGGGGAGGGGGATTCACATCGTAAGTGTATGAGTACTTGAAATTAATGGTTGCTTCCTAAAATTTTTGTAAGGCCATTAAGCAATATATTAATATCAATTTATTCAAAACAACAAAATCCCCCCTTCCAAGCCTCTCCCCCTCCTCGTTGTATAACACTTGACGATTAGTAGCTTTTCAAGCATTTAATTTGTCCTATTACGTATTTATGACGTTCTTCCATCGCTATTATACTTACCAGCAAAGAACATGATGAGTATGGCTAGGCCATAGTACTTATACTTCATTCTACCGTTCGTTGTCTGTATGCCGATAGTTAACACTACCATAGATATAAAACATATGATCAAACCGAAGGCACTCAGGGCTCGACACGCTGACATCCATTCTGGAAAAAAAAACAATGTAATATTGATCAATATTATAATGTATATATCGAGCATTTACTTGAAATGAAACATTTTAGAGTATTAAATATATGTATGATCAGGCGCGTAGCCAGGTGTACGCAGGTATGCAGTTGCTTCCACGTCATTTTGAAAAGAATTAAAGCAAAAAGGTTACAATATGGGTTTCTTCTAACGTGAAAACTTCCCTGTAAATATTTAAAAATCCATTAGCTTCCGGGGGCGTCGTCCCCTGGACCCCCATCGCCTTCTAGAGGAAAAACGAAACGGTCCTACCCGGAAAGTGCTTCCACTTGAAAAGTGCTCTGGGTACGCGCCTGATGATCATCCTCAAATAAAACGTAACTTGTGCCAACAATGCATTTGTGATGTACAATTAATTTATCTACAAAAGTTACCTTCAATGAATAACATTTAGACGTATTGTAATGTACAAAACTTGAACAAGATAAACTTTACAAGAATTGAGAGAAGCACCGAGTGCTTTTCGAAACTTTTGCATTAGATTTTAGAACAGTCGCACAAACGTTTTCTTTGCTTTCCTAGTATTTTCTTCTTGAAATAAAAGTCGCTGTAATAGAAGACTGTCATATCCTCTTATCAATTCAAGCTTCCCTTGATCATGTTGATGGTCATTTTCATATCGAATCAAGTGCTGTTGCAATTGATTGTTTCGTGTCCAAAATTAGTATATTCGACATTCGCGGATCATTCAAAAGAGGGGGAGGTGGGTAGGTTAAAAAGCCGCCTATCCCCAACACTTTTTGCTCTCTTCGGAAAAAAACCTAGATCCGTGCATACTTTGGACGGAGCTGCTCTGTTCACAGCGAAGCCTCTCAGCTTTACTGGTCACAGAACAACATGCAGTTACATGAAACAGTGCAAATCGCAGTGGAATACAACATAAAACTACATGTCTGTTGTCTATTACATATTACATGGTATATAAATAGATAAGTAACAGATCTGTCAGTATTGGCACGGAGCATTCAGATTTTCTGTCATCGGTGAGCGGGTTTGTGTTGATAGAACGTGAAGAAGGGGTTAATAATCCACGATAAGCCTGATGATAGACATATGCTAGGAAAGCACAGCGGGGAGTCAATGGATTCCACTGATGTGCACGTTACACATATTAACGTCCGTGGCGGACATTCATCGGGGAGGGAGGGGAGGGGGCTCTTGTCCGCCACAAGAGGGAGGGGGGACGCATATAGCGGGGAGTCAATATACAATATATAGTTATGTACGTTATCACACTGTTTCCGCTGCTGTCTGCGTTGTACAAAATGGTCACAAATTCGGATAGATCTATGATTTTTGCACGGGAGGGGGTCCGATCCGTAATTGGGGTAGGGTGTTCCAACCTAAGATTATGAAAAATATAATAATGTATGTAAGGACGGGTAAATCAGCATCTTCTGCAAATTCCAGGAGGAGGGGGGGGGTCTCTTGCTCTATAGATCCGCCCTTGACTGACATTATCTGGGGTCCAATTTGAAAGTTTATATGCGTTTATCATGAACAAAGCCTCTACCTATATATATCATATAGATGGTGTTCGAACCCCTGCGTGAGTATTCCAAAAGGGAGGTAACCGACCTTTCCAACTTTGCATGGATAAGCATTCTGACAATGCATATATCAATAACCACCCAGGCCATTTCCCCGGCAAAAAGTAAGACTTAGTGCTTATAATGACAGAGTTAATTAGAGTGCACAAGATATCATGCATGTCGACTTAATGTCAGAATGCCCTTCGTACAAGGAAGCTATATACATGATGTCAAGTCACGTTCGATCACAGATAAAAAAAGATTAAGAACCGTATCTTATTGGCTTAATTATTTTATATGTACGAAATCTAGAAGGAGTGATAGTGCTCCAGAATGTCGTATGTAAAGCAAAAGTGACAACACATTGATAAGGAGACTGTCTGTCCGTCCGTCTGGTATTCAAACTTGTCGCCCATTTATTACGAGACTGTCAGTCCGTCCGTCCGTCTGGTATTCAAATTTGTCGCCCATTTATTACTTGATGTGTGCAGTGCGTTTCAATTAAGCTCGCAAGTATGATGTCATAGATTTTCCCAAATTTTGTCTGATTCGAACGTTCTTGGTGTCGACTATACAAAATGATTTCTCAAGGTCAAGGTCATTTTTAGGTCATATACAAATGGTAGACCACATACCTGTCTATGCGGGTACATAGCTAAGGCACCAGATCTAAGATATTTGGTGCTTCTGGCAATTAAATTCTGAACTCGTGCCTCCTCCCCCTACCCCTAGTTGAGTCGAACCTGCTAATTACCTCTGTGTTTTGACGTCATACACATGACTTCGTCATCTCTGTCCTCCATGTATATACACTTGGACCAGAGTCCCTCCTGTCCTACATCGTCCTTCAGCCATGACGAGGAGGCTACTGATAGGGCATTGAACAGGATACCAACTAGGCAGCAAATGAAAGACAGAACCTAAGGGAAAAACAAGTAGTTATATAGAAATGAAAATCATGAAGAAGGTACGCGAAGTTTGGAATTTTTGACAAAGAGGAAAATGGGGGAGAGGGCTCATTTCAGTCAATGTCAGATGCCATTAAAGGGGGGGGGGGGTATTTAAGGCTTTGATGCAAATGAGTTCCCCGTAATGCATATATAGGATCAATACAGCCAACTGACCAAATTGAGTTCTACAGGGTGCCCAACCGGAAAGAAGACCCCCCCCCCCCCCCTTTCTGGAAAAAAGTCATTGTACAATCCAGGCTGGCAGCAGATTCGCCGACTTTTCTAACTCGCAATGTAAATGCAAAACCCCGAAAACACGAAGAGACCTAAATATCAACCAATCCAGTTTTAAATTACCCAAAGCCAGAAATGATTTCGACCATACAGTAATTATAGTAATGATTATAGCTTAGTAAAACATATGTTACATACTAAGTGTTCGACATATACAAAAATGTATATACGGTATGTAGATCAATATGGTAATACAAATTGTGTTTAGAGCACGAAAGAGGGGGGGGGGGGGTGCTAGGATATTATATAAATATGCATGGTTTATTGAGGAGTGTCGTGTGCCAAAATTTGTGACTTCGATCATTACTTGATGATCATTGGTGAAAATTTGAAAATAATTAATTTACCAATTTGTCTAATTCATATCTGTAATAATGAATTTGATCGAATTCTGATCATCCTTACTATTCTAGTCAAATATTAGCAATACGCTGGTCTATGCATTGTTTAGAACGGGGGGGGGAGGGGGCTTTCAAACTCAGCTATAAGTGCTGGAGTTATAATCCTTTGATTTTAGGACTGGAAATTGGACAAAATAACATTTTTGACACACTCAAGAAACGAAGGGGGTGTTTACAAAGCCAAATCCTTCCTTCAGTCCACGGGCTGCCAGGTCTGATGTATCTACATCAATATCGCAGCATTTGTACATATACCTATACTAAAGATCGATTTGACCAACGGTTTTCTCATAAAGGACGAATTCTATTTACAACTCGTCGAGGTTTAAACTCTTTCTCACTCTACATAGTATATAACGAAATTTTCTCGTTTTGATTTAATTATAAATTATTGCCTTATCACTTGAATGTGAAATTTCTGACTTGGTTAGACTACATACTATATATTGGGCCGTGGGAGTTTTAAATCCAATGCATTTTGTCCTTATTTACTCTCTCTATTCATCTGAAAATCGGACATTCTGATTTGGAATCGATTTATTTGTGTAAAGACCTCTTGAAAGAGCTGAGGGTAATTGAACACGTAATGCCTATTGAACTTTGTATGAACGCATGTTTATGAAGTTCTCATTACAAAAAAAGTAAACTAGCTATATAAAGTTTCTGCACTTTTACCACGGATTCCTGCTTTTACATTTTACGTTTATGAATAATATTATAAGATCACTAGTTTTCTTCGATTTACAATGTATTTTCAGAAAAAGATGAAATAGTGCTAGGCGACATGTCTAATGAACTTACCTTTATGGGTCGCACCACCGAGACCGTTTCTATGGAAACAGTGGGAGCAGACGGATCGTTTTGCTTCCTGTTTATAAACTCGGTTTCCTCGGACATACCCTCCGCATCCATCCTACGTACGTTAGTTCTGTTTAAATTTTATAGATTCGTGCGCGGTAATTTAACGATGGAAGGTGTATTTAAAGAAGTTCCGTTTGATTTATAATGTATAAATACAATCCTCTTTCGCTTTCCGTTAGACAGTTCTCAGACACATGACTATAGATAGTGGCTTGGTGCAAACACAGAATCATCATATAATTACATACATTTGTTTACACGTGCGAAAATGCAGCGAGGTACTGATGGGGTGTAACAACGTGCATCCATTATAATTAGCTGTTTAAACTACTCATATTAGAACAATCTTTAAACCTATAGTCCTGCACGCTTCACTGAGGAAAAAAAATTATGCCGCATATAAAATTATGCGAATGCTGTTGTCAAAATCGTTCGATTTCTCCTAAATTTCCCTCACCTTTCGCCATGTTGGCAGGTTTTGATCAAAACCACCTTTCTTCACTTACTATATACTCTTATCCGTCAAAACTACTTTAAGGATCCGACACTTGATATGCGTTTTATTGTCATATTAAGTTACCTTTTATACATGATTATTGTGCACAGCGCTGTTTTGTTGACTCACTTTGAAATGTGTAAAAGGGAGAAGGGGGGGGGGGGGGGGGGGCTCGCGTTGGGTACCGTTTATACATGTTTGCTACATTGTCTAATGGGGAGCTCCTAAAAAGAGGCTTCCTTTTATCCTTGATCCTTAATTTGCATGTTAAACATCTAACCAGATCTAAATCATACACGTGAAACAATTTTAAAATGCATATAACAATTGTTTGAGTGTCTTTATATTTATAATTGAATTAACATTTGATACTCGTATAAAAAAGGATCATTCGCAATTTACTATATATGCACAACCATTGTAATTCCCTGAGATGTTACTATTGAAAGGAACGTGCTGCAATTCATGTATTAACACTCGTGACGTCATAATGCATAAGATCTAAAGAAACATGCCGCGACGGCTGTTCTAACCTGCAAACTGAACCCGCGCTGAGATGAATTTTAACGTCACCCTTTTACCTAGAAAAAGCAATTTCAGAAAACAAGAATGAAACAGACAACTATGGTGCATATATATAGAATAAATGTCATAATTTGTGTTTTGTTACGGGTATGCAACACACAGCAAATGCATTTATCGCATGAAATGCGCTAACGCGCATTACATGTACGATAAATGCACTTGCTGTGTGTTGCATACCCGTAACAAAACACAAATTAAGACACTTATTCTCTATATGTTAGGATTATACTATGCATTATGAAATGTATGGGAAGCATTATTAATCTTATTTGTGCATCTTATACCAATGTCACTAATGTAAACATTACCATCGTGTCGTTGCCAATTTTAAAAATTGTGCGAATAAATAATTTTCATTTCGCCTTTGCCACGCCCCTGGGAGGAGTCTTTTAAATTCATTGAATGTAAGTCAAACGCCAAGCCAAAAAACACAGTCAATAGGCCATGGAAAGCGTTAAAAAATACCAAACAAACCAAGAGATCCCCAACAGTGACAACAGCGGAATACACTCTCAAGATACGAGAATAAGGGAACTAACAAATGGAGACAATGACACTACACAAGAGACACTACGAAGGATAACTCCTTTTCAAAACGGTCCAATGTAAAAACGAGATTCATTAGCGGTGTCGCCACTCAAATGAATCATTGTGGCGCCGCAAAAATTCAAATACACATGTAATAAAATTATGCTGATATACTATGGTCATGATATCGAATAATGAGAAGGTCCAAAATATACTGACTGCGTGGTCCAACCGTACTCGATATATGTCCAAGAAATATAACTATGTATCTCTATGTGAAAAAATCATTCCAAGGAATGCATGTGTCGCCTGCGAAACATAGCGACACTCAGGGATCACTTTTATAGGGTGTGACATCCAAGTGTGACAGACAGACGGACGGACGGACAACGGACAAAGTGATCCCTAAGTGTCGCTATGCTTCGCAGGCGACACAAAAATATCTGTGACTGGGTTTGCCAATGTCTATAATTTTTTTAATTCTCCAGAAGCTAGTAAACTATTTCCTTATTGAAAGGTATATAAATTTATTTCTTTATTTACATTTGTATTTACAAAGTGATACAAGAGCAATCAATATACATTTCAAATAATGCCCTTCGAAGTTCGCACGTATCGTAAATAATCATTTTGAATCCTCCAGAATCTCAGAAGAAAATTGACGAAACTGAATAGATAAACACCAAAGAAGTACCTACAAGTTATTCAAAGTCGAGAAGGCAAGTCAAAATCATTAGAATTTCCATTGGAACGGTTGCCAACCTCGAAATGAGTAACATTCCGAAGTGAGACCAGGTGCCCGGGGAGAGTCAGCATCTCCTGATTGCTTGCAACACCCGTCGCAACAGCTCCATGAAAACTTGTAAAATTCGGTAATTGTCTCTATACATGTACATATTGATGTACCTATAAGGTAAATATTTCTTGTTTGGTAATGATGACAGCCATTCAATCGCAATCCCGAATGACTCGCTGATCATTCTGGAAAAGGGGATCTGATATTCTTTTATTATTAAATGATCAGGAATTATTGCCGATTTTGCTTATTTCTGATTGGTGGAGACGCTGTTTGATAGAGTGTACCTCAGAGTGAGTTGACCGCTAAATCTCAAAAGCGGTCTATTCGGGATAAGCGCGTGCAGGACCAGCGCGTGCGTTGATTTTTGTAGTGTTAGATCTATGACTTCGCGTATCTTTACAATGCAAATATTAATAAAATCCTGATATTTTAATAAAGCAGTTATTGACTTTTGATTTCGATCTACTCGTGACTATACAGACTCACAAAATAACTTACGAATAATTCCAGGAATTTTCGTAACTTTTGATCGATCAGTTCTACTTACTGAATAAAGTTTGCAATGTTTTATTTCTGAATTATTCTTTAGTATGTAGAAATGATATTGAAAAGCATGATACAATTCTGCTAGACAATCTCTTGAACTTTTTATTAAAGGACGAAAGTTACGAAAATTCTTGAAATTTTTCGTAAGAATTTTTGTGAAACTGGGCACTGGTCAGGCGTTGGTAACCTCGGCCTTCGGCCTCGGTCAACCAATACCTGACCAGGTCTGTACAGTCACGAGTAGACCTCATCAAAAGTCAATAATTGTATATTGTATCCCCGTAGCGACAAAAGAACTTCCTCAATGATGATTTCAGCCTTTACTTGCAAGCCGTCTGGCTTTAACGATGAAATCTCCATATTTGGAACATGCCCTGGCGTACCGTATCAGCTGAGAAACAAAAACGCCATAAACAGGAGAAGTAATTTAATTTTTACATGCAACAGAAAACTTTATCAAAAAGGGATATTGGTTTTGATTTTTGCCATATGAAGGTTAAATACCCGAAACGTGCATGTCTGGTCCATGCTGTAAATTTATCTGCTCTAAAATGATGCTAATGAATTTGAAGACGTTAAACATTTGTAACACTTGGTGGGTGTCACTGCTGGTGGACCAGGAGTCCCCGAGGGCACATGTAGCGAAGTTCGATCAATTTCGGTTGGTCGTTTCTTCAAACGCATTTGAACATTTCTGTTAACAAAATTTTCTCAAATATCTGAAACCTGGGTCCCCAGCCATCTTGCTACGTCCTTCGGTATATTTAGGACATAATTTTCACAGCTTTTGGCCATATCACATCGTTTAGATTGAGGATCACTGACGAGGGTTAAATAACAGAAACGTGCATATCTGTTCCATGCTTTAAATTATCTGCTCTAAAATGATGCAAATGAATTTAAAGACATTAAGCAATATATGTTGGTGAGTCTATATCCTGTAAGCCGTATTTTGTTCGCAACATCTTAATTTAGCGAACAGGAGTGAGGTGACTGGTTCGCGACGTTTAATTTTCGCGACATTGTATAGACATTTCTTTCTGTACATGTGTTGGGACATATTCGCGGCGTTTTATTTTCACGAATCAAAGAATATCGCGAAAATAAAACGCTCGCGAATAAACGACGGTTTACAGTATAGTATGCAAAATCTAGAACATTTTTAAAGAGGGAGTTAGTCTTTTGGGAGATGAAATACAAATGTTGAATACTTGGAAGAAATATATTCTTCATACTCTATCGCTGAAGTATAAAAAGTTGATTATGTATACTAACTTTTGATTAAATTCAGAGATAGTGTTGTTTGACAAACGATCTCTTGATAAATATCTTGAAGTCAAAGAAACTACGGAGACAAATAATTCAGCATCATATTTGGACATAATGTTGACCCACTACACTGGTCACATGAACACCTCACTCTATGAATAACGTGGCGACATTAATTTCAGCATTACAAACTTTCCTTTTCTGAGTAGCAACAACCCCTCATCGCCTGTTTATGGTGTGTTCATATCTCAGTTGATACGCTATGCCAGAGCAAGTACCAAATATACGGATTTTGTTCTGAGAGCTAGGCGTCTTTCGTATAATTTCAAGCTTCTCAGTCAGGGATATGTTTGTAACAGACTAACATCGTCACTGAGGAAGTTCTACGGTCGATATGGGGAACTCGTCATACACTATGATGTCCCCCTTTCCAGAATGGTGGATTATATCCTGTCATACACCATTTGAACCATCCAACCAAAGATTGTACTCTATGTCTTCCGAAATGGAAGTAACCGGATGTGACAGTTCTACCGAATTAAAACGGTGGGTGTTGCATGCAAGCAGGAGATGCTTACTCTTCCTGTGCACCTGGTCTCACTCCAATATCGGGAGTTCGCTTCTTTTCAAATGGTGGAGGTTTTTTGTTTGTTTGCTTTGGTTCCTGTTTTATCCTGATTTTGTATGCCTTCGGTTTCCGATTTTCTGAATTATCGATTTTGTGCTGTATACAGGGATATGGTCATTATCCATATTTGTCATTAAAGAAGTATAGATCAGCTATTCAGTCTCAAAGTCGAGAAGTAATAAAAGGCGGTGAGTGGTAGCGGGTCAGAACAAAATTCAAGTACTTACTAAAAAGGATATCAAAATTAAGACCTTCCATTACAAATTCATTTGATAACTTACATCAAAGTATGAACATCCATTTTATAATCGTTTTTGCATTATAGACAAATTTACAGAAACGTATTGAATATCTTAAATTTTATTCTTTACGCTACATCCACATTTTCAACAATGTTAAACAAACGCAACTGTTGGATATCCCCTCCCTTCTTTGTATGTTTCGTCTGGTCAATTAATTCAAAGAATTACAAGAGATTAAACACAAGGTAGTGCATTAGGAATGTATACTTTTCTGCAGGGCAATTTAGAGTTATCCCTCTTTCAATAGAGGATTCTATAAAGTTTTATTTCATTTTTTAATTTCTCTGGATTTTATTTTAAGGCGTTTGCAAAGCTAGGCTTTTTTATGCGCTATGAGCATATTGACGTAACCCAATGATTTCTAAAACATATAAGTTCAACATATTTTGTGATATCGCAATTCCTTACTTTCTGATTGATAACATATTAAATTCATAGTGTTGGATGAATGATCTTTCAGCAAATAATGGGAGGTCTAATGGGGACCAAGTGTGCTTCACTACTTGCTGATATTTTTTCTATACTCATATACATAAAGTCCAGTTTGTTCAGTCATTGCTCTCTCTTTGAAAGGAGCATCTTGTACTCCAATTCAATTTTACATTCAGATCGATACCGTGCTGTCAATCAATAGCCAGGATTTACTAATTACCTTAATACAATATATCCATGTGGACTAGAGGTGAAAGAAACCACTGAACGCATAAACTCGCTTTATTATATAAAAAATACGACAATGGTTACCTATTAGTAAACACTTCAATATATGACAAAGAGGACGGCTTCAACTTCAGAATTGCAAAGTTTCCTTTTCTAAATAGTAACATTCCTTCGCCCCCGTCTTATGGCGTTGATCAATACGCATTTCCAGAGCAAGCTCAACCTACAGCGAATAAGGAGACTATCCGAAGAACGACCAACGGCGTAGCTCTGCCTGAAAAAGTGGAAAGGCACAACATCCCAAAATTTCTAACAAGCAAAAAAAAGGGGGGGAGGAGATTTAAAAAAAAAATATGGGGGTTTCATGTTCTGTATGCACAAATTTTAACATTTCTGGTGCAATTCTTAATTTTAAGTACATGAATAAATGTCTGGCGAGCGGCAGTGAACCAGGAAATTTTTTTAGTAAAATATTGACTTATCAGAAAATACTTTCTATACCCTCTATCATTAACAAGTACATGTAATAATATTCTATATACATGATATAGTTGGAGTTAAATGTCTCCATCTACATCGATAAAGTAATATGTATAAAGGATATATCAGAATAGCTAAATTTTTCAGAAAGTCTATAAATAACTGGCGAGCGGTAGCGAGTCAAAAAAACATCTTGAAAATTGACCGAAAAATTGTAGATTTTTGGGACAAAATGTTGCTATTTTAAACAATGTGAATGCATCATAAAATTTTGTGATTGAAAAGTGGGGGGCACAAACATGGTTGTGCCCCCACTTTTCAAAGTGGTGGGGGATGTGTCCCCGCTGCCCCCCCCCCCTTCTCCTACGTCCTTGACTACTAAATCGAGCGACTGACTTTGTCATTGAATATAATTTTTGGATCGTACAATAGAAGTATAAAAGATTCTAACATTTTGTTGTCCGTTTGAAGATATTTTAGGTTTGAAACATTAAAAACATCGAGTTTGTCACATTCATCGGAATTGGCTGAATTTGTCATAATTTTGTGTCTCTGTGTAGAGAAGGAGGATAAGCTTGTATTTTCATGATCAAACATTTTATTTTTTTCTCATAAGCAGCTGAAGAAAATTGGTTGAAACTTGAAAAAGAATGTTCATAACAATGAAGTGTTCACGTCTCCTTGCTCTCAAAATTCAAAGATATTCTGGTCAGACCAATCCCAATACACCGAATTTGATACATTCACTGGTTTTGACTGTTTAAGTCATAGTTAATCGACGGACGTTTACCGCAAAGGGAGATGCTTACTCTTCCCGGGCAATCAATCCAATCTAAATACAGGGTAAAATTTGATTCTATGCATAACGTTTTTCTGTTGTTTTTTTTTCATATTTCCTATGTATTAATGCCCATCAATTGTACTTTGGAAATACTGATTGGTTAGATATACTTATTAGTTTACTTTCATTAATTAATGAACATTTATGGTTTACCATTATGGTAGATTTCCTTACCTTTTCATCATCAAAGCAATTTAATACAACAAGGTCACAAAAATACATTTTATGTTCTTTGAGAGATAGAAAATTGTAACAAAAAACGAAACAAATATTAATGCACATCATCAAATTCTAATCCTTTTTAAGATCTGATTGGTTGCCCAGGGAGAATAAGCAACGGGAAATGCCCGTCACCTAAGTACTACTGAAAAAGCCAAAACAAATGTATCAAATGCTGTGTTTTTTCATTGCTGTGACAATAATATCTTTGAATTTTGTGGGCAAAGACATGATCAAGTTTTTTTTTAAATTTTATGTTTATCTTCCATAACCTCGTTTCTATAAAAAAAACTGAAAAGAAACCGCCTCGGTGATCTTTCATGGAAGTATGTCTTGTTGCCACAATTACGCAGAATCTGCTGACAATTTCCATCTTTAGTGTACAATAAAATTACAATTTCAGTATCAATATATTACAAACAAAAAGTAAATGATTACTTTGAGACTCGAAATACCTCTATTTATCCATATTACTTAGAAGGCTGTGCGCACCTAATGCGGATAGACACCCATTTTCTATCATTCATTTGGATAGTCGTCTAATGTCGGAACCATATGCACATTGGTCTTTATTCCTATTTATGTATTGAGCACATTTCATGTTTTGGTGCATTATTTCTTATTGTTTGTAAGACAGTTCAGTTTAGGTGTTACATGTCTCTTTGTACTCTGTTGTTTGTTGAAGTCTTTTCATTCGATCTTCGTTGTTGAAAATCAGTTTGGTTTGAAGTACCACTGATGAGAATTTATCATCCGAAACACGTGTCTGGTGAGTTAGAACTTGTTTGAAATGATGTTCAAGAAAGAAAGTAGGGGATCTCAAACAACAATTGGCACCCACAGCGAAGCCCCAAAACACCCAATGCAAAAACAGAGCAGACACCCACGGAAAGAGAAGATAAAGGGACAAGGGAAACCAACTTATATATTACACCCTAGAAACATGAAACATAAAAGACCAACCATACACCAAAGAGACCAATGGGCAACCGCTGCCGACTTCGGACGGCCATCTGTCACGCAAATAGCAGACGGTGTGGTTATCCGGATTACGTGCACAAAAACTTTACGATCAGTCAGAGGTTTCGAAGAATGTGGTGTAAAAGAACGAGTTTGAATAGTTGTATCATCTTGTCACAAACTTTTGGATGTGCACCGCTGTGATCAGGGAAGTCCTGCTGTAGATCCTTTTCAATTTCCTCGATGACGATATATTTATATACAACATGTACAATTACTGATTGGGAATGAGGGCAACATATGGCGATAGCCAATACTGCAGCAAGGAACCGAGCGGACCGGCATGTTTGCATCTATTATTATCTATCAGAAAAAGAGCATGGAGGAATAGGTTGGGTCATCAATGACATGACGACACAAATAATGTGACGTGTATCGGTCATTAGTTTTTTAACTATTGACCGCCCCGTCCAATATTGATGTAAACAAAGAAACTATTGACTGTTTGGTCAAATATTCGAATTTGTAGGCATTGTACCTATAGAGATTTTGTACGGACATACTTCTAAGGGCATTTCAAGACTTTATACTGTAGACATTGTTATTTTCGCTTGGTGGGAATTTTCGCAAAAATGACCATATTGTAAAAGTACGTCTGCGGGTAATTTGGCGAGAGCGGCCGTATTCCCTTACGTTTTAAATACTGATGGGAATTTTCACGAGGGTTTATTTTCGTGATGATACGTATACAATCGCCAAAAAACAACGCGAAGATTACCCCAACGCTAAAATTTCCACCTTAACAGTATAAGAAATAAAGTTGATATATTCAAACACTAATGAGATGAAACAAGTACGTGCTTACTATAATTTTACTTTATCTTGCTTTTGGACATGTATTAAAGTCAATGTCAAATGTCAAACATTGTCTGTATATATAATGTCCTTATCATTGGTTATGGCCAGGATGCCAAGTAAACATACAGGTCTGTCAGGTAATGTCGGAGCTTTGTAATATAATAAATCATTGCCGTAAAGAATACATAAAAGACAAAGCAACAAAGCTTTGTATTTCATAAATTTTTATCGTCTTCAAATTCATAACATACATGTTATTTAAAAGCAGATGCATCTACAGCATTGACCAGACATGCACGTTTCGGGTATTTCACACTCGTAAGTGATCCTCAATTCAAACAATGACATATGACCAAAATCTGTAAAAATAATTTCCTTTACTGAAAGACGTTGCAAGATGGCTGGGATATGATACTACAGGACCCAGGCGTGTTTCATAATTTTTCATGCTTGCAAAATCCGCATTATTTTTTTTGCAACCCTAAGATATAATATATTTCAAGTTTAGACCACAATAAATTATTGTAAGATTATTTCTCGAAAATACTTATGAATCTCTTGTTCATAAAGGGTTTCTTAATACATCGCTTTCAATTATACAATGACCCCCATTAAAATCGATTTTAGTAGCCTAGTATTCTCTAGTTATCGGTTGTCTTACAAGATTGATATTAAGGGCTGGTGTGAGAGGATTTCGGTTGTTTCTTTTTCTACATTGTTGTAAGAACTTTTATAATTCATAATTATGAATGATTTTAGCTTGTTAAAATTCTTGAATTTTTCTCTTGCTTTTAAGTGTTCCACTTTGAACATTGACGTGGTATCATTGATTACATTAAGAAATTTCATAATTAGAACTTGTTCCTGCTATCACGGCAGAAATTGCCCTATTCTTTTTATCAAACCAAATAAAAATGTATTGATTTTTCAGCCTTAAAGGAGGCTGAAGTAGTTATATTATATTCTTTACTTCTGTACTCATTGTAATTGATTCCACAGATGCGATAGCAATCGGAATTGTACTCATTGTTTTCATCAGCGTGACGCCGACTGATGCGGGTAAGAATTTTCAAAATTGTAATATAGTAAAGTTAAGTTTAGTGAACAGGTATTGACGTGGCGGACGCTGTTAAAAAGCAGTAGATGTTTACTCCAATTGGTATATTTTCTTTTATTTTCCATTGGGGAACCAATTTTACTCCTGTACTTATTTGTTTCATGTTTTTTAACTGTACATAGTAGTTCTTTTGGATCCTATACAAGATAATATTTTAGTAGAATCATTATATCGGAAACCTAATCGCAATTTCCTAAGTAAGCTGTTCCAGTGGAAATTCCTATGATTTTGCCTTTCCTTCTCGACTTTGAGACTGAATAAGTGATGGGTGCTTCTCTGATGTTTATCATTATCTGTAGCTGACGGACGATGGTTTCCATGGGGAAAATGGGGACCCTGTAGTGTGACATGCGGTAATGGTACCCACAGCCGAAACAGAGTGTTCGAGCTTGGAGGAAAATATATCATAGCAAATAAATCCGAAACAAAAAGCTGCGCGAGCACTCCTTGTAAGAGTAAAGATCTAAATGTGCAAAATGTTATAGATGCTCTTGATTTATAGTTGCGTTCTTTAGGTTCGCTTTATAACTCGAAAGTCGCAATAAGCATTCATTATTGTCATGTGATATTGATCAACTTATTTCAATACTTTAAATTAATATCGAATAAACGTAGTATTTGTTATTTCGAGGAATTAAAAGTATCATGCATTTGCAGGGATTATGAATTCCAGCAATTGCAGATTTCACTACATATACTCTCAAATTTAGATTAAAAACGACCACAGAAAGACACAATTAGCGAAATAAAAAAGATAATATCAGCGTCATTCTGTTGTAGAAAATTTCTTTTTACGAAAAACGTAAAATTTCCAGTATCAGTATCACAAAGTTTTCTTAAACAGCGTTACACAAAAAGGAAAGAACATTCTTCAACATAACTCGGCTGTAGCACCCACAGCAGAACACATGAACACACAATTGCAAAAATCACAGATTATACAAGCACAACAAAAGACATCGAGACACAAATCTTTCTGCTACTAATTCTGAGTATAACTTATCATTAAAGCAAGTGCTGTATTAAAAGAGACTGAAAGATGAGAATGTCACATGTTTCTTTTTAAACATTCACGAGTAAAATGATACTCACTGCTCATCTAGAATGGACAGAAATTATTATACTTTTCGTAAGCCCGCATGCTTTTGGAATCCCAAGGGAAAGGAAGGGATCTTCAAAACACTCGTTTGCAGCAAAACACCAAATGCAAAAAAATCACAAAACAGACATCCACAGAAAGACACGCAAAAGGGACCAGGAACACCAACTCACACTGGTCATAGAAATATAAAATACAAAAGACATGCACAAGTTGTCATTACTACCGTATGTCCCAGCCTCTAATTGGTGTCTGACAGATAAATATCGTTTCTGTGATTTTTTTTTTGTAGGTTGTGATGATGTATCAGCTGACTGTTCGAATACAGAGGCTTTACATACAATTTGTCCGATAAGTTCACTGGCAAACTTCTGTAAAAGGTCATGTGGCTTGTGTCCAGGTAAAATATGAACATTATTTACAGCTTTTCTTTTTACATTAATTGCATTAAATGTTTTCAATAACTAGGTTTTGCAGTTATAACAGAAGGGAGGGGATCTCCAACAAGACCCTTTCCGTTTCTAAGATTTTTTTTTCAGGATCATTTTAAGAAGACCGCTCCGTTCTACAAACCGTGAATAAATATAAAATATTCTGGAGCTTCATCTTCATGTATATACAATCAAAAGTACAAGTTCTTAATTTGTTCTAGAATTCTGTGGTGTAATATTTCTTCCATGGGGCTGTTGCGACGGGTGTTGCATGTATTCAGGAGACACTGACTCTGCAGGGATACCTGGTCTCTCTTCGGAGTGTTATTCATTCCGAGGTTCAAATGGGAATTCTAATGATTTTGCCTTGTCTTCTCGACTTTGAGCCTGAATAACTGATAGGTACTTCTTTGATATCAATTCGTTCAATTTTACAAAAGCAAAAAAAAAAAAAACGATACCGAATAAGTAAATTATATTCTCAAGAATGGAGCCAATGTGATATATCTTCATTTCGTAGTTGACGGCCAGTGGGGTCCTTGGAGAAAATGGGGAAATTGTAGTTCAACATGCGGCACTGGTGTCCAAAATAGAACCCGGATGTGTGATAGTCCAGCCCCGTCGATGGGAGGGAGAGATTGCATAGGACATAGATCACAGACGCAGAATTGCTCGATCATTCCTTGTGCAGGTTAATATGATTTGATATTACAGAATGCTATAGCCTTATGCTTCCTAGATTTTGATTAAATATAAGAAGAAAATGATCTTTAATGACTGTGATTTAAATAAAAAAAACAACACTCAAATACAAAAAAATCTTCTTGTTTGTGTGGTCATCTCATAGATGAGGTTATTTCACTCTACAATTATGCATTCATCGAGACCTTTTGGGTAACCGGAAAATTGGGACGGTTGTGCGCACGTAATCCGGATAACTACACCATTTCTACTAACGTAGCAGATGGCCGTCCTTAGTCGGCACCGATTGCCCATTGGTCTCGTTGGTTTATGTGTGGTCTTTTGTGTTTGGTGTTTGATGTCCTATTTGCTGTTCTTTGTCCCTTTTTTGTCTTTTGCTGTAAATGTCTTCTCGGTGTTTTCACTTTGGATGTTTAGATGTTTTGCTGTGGGAGCTGCAACCGGATCTTGTTGGAAATCACCTCCTTTCTTTGCCTTTAGCCTGTGTAAAACGATAATGTTAAGAAGAAATATTTCAGTCGACTATGATTTAGAAAACTCATATTGTTTGCATTAAAGGTAGCTGTGTTCTAAAGAAAGACCTTCCTTTCTCCATTTAGTGTTTTACATCTTAACATTTTTTTAACTGTTTAGAACAAATAGGTGTTCAGTATAAATCTTTGCATTATTATTACAGTTGATGGACATTGGAGTTCATGGGGACCTTGGAGCACATGTAGTAGCACTTGTAGTTGGGGCGGGCATCAGAGACAAAGGCTGTGTAATAATCCTGTCCCATCTCATGGCGGCCTTAACTGCACAGGCAAAAGTCTGGAACATTCAAAATGCTGGGGTGGAAAATGTCCTGGTACGTCCTGGTTTAACATCTGGATAAAAATTTGTCACAGCTAAATAGTCATTGCAGTGACTTGTTACTAGTCTAAAGTATGGCAATTAACAAATCATGAGGTAAAAAATACTTGGACTTTCATTATGCGCCTTATAGGTATTGGTCACACAATATATTGTTAATTCACGACCATTAAGATATAAGAAAAATAGGTGCACATATTAGGTTGGACAAATAAACATATTTAGTGAAAAGGAATGAAGCAATAATGCTCTCAGAAACTAGCCATCTGTACAGATGTTTCCAAATACTGCTCATTTTAAACATGCATGTATCAAATTGTCAATATTGAAATATACATGTATGTTCTATAGTACCAATTTTGTTGTACTAAACACATGTTTCGGATCTTTCAATCCTCGTCATTAGTACTTCATGTCAAACAATTTAAATAAAGCCAAAGTGAATTTTCCTGGCGCCATCTACAATACAGAGCTTTAATGTCCTTTCGGTAAAATGAGCGGCTCCAATTTTTGTGTAGGGTTTAGTCAGAAGCGTATTTAAGTGAAAAATATGGCCAACAACCGTTGGAGGGTAGGCGCAAGGAGCTTAATTCTAAACATGACCCAAAAAATTATGCCGACACTCAGCTAAGGACAGAGCTATGCATTGAGGGAGATACCCCTTAGTTTTTAGAAATTTAGGTCTAATTTATGATAGGAAATTTAGAATATATTTCAATGCAGTTAAAATAAGACCTAAATTTCTCAAACTAAGGGGTATCTCCCTCATTGCATAGCTCTGTCCTTAGCTGGGTTTCGGCATAATTTCGGTCATGTTTAGGCGTTGGAGGGTAGGCGCAAGGCGCTTAATTCTTTTTCCATTGGAACTCCTGCGAACTCCGGAATAAACAATATTCCGAAGTGGGACCAGGAGTCCGGGAGAATCAGCGTCTCCTTTCGTTTACATGCATCGCCCGTCGCAACATTTCGATGAAAACCTGTCAAATTCGTTGATTTTCTCGATTTACATATCAGGTTAAGATATCTTGTTTCTTGATTCTTAAAATATGTCCAACACTATGTTAAGCGTCTTCGAATTAATTTGCAGCATGGACCAGACATGCACGTTTCGGAAAACTTGAGGGAAAGTGCTTGGGTGTTAAATCACATGATTTGTTTTAAATAATTCAGTGGTACAAAAAATAGGCGGATTTGAAAATAGAAATTCTACTCAATTTGCAGCCAAAGGAAAGCCTACTACTCATGTTGTATGTAGAGTGGTTAGCAGGCATTAATCACCTTCCCAAATACAAATCTAAAGTTAATATCAATCATCATTCAGTATTTCATGGACATAGATTTCAGAGTGATTGTGGATCATATGAAGGGTTAAGTACCCGAAACGTGCATGTAATGTCCATATATGTTCTTAAATGATGCTATGAACTTGAAGACGTAACGTATGTATCACTTGATGAGGGTCACTGCAGGTAGACCGGTAGTCCCCGGAGGCACATGTAGCCAAGTGCCATCAACTTTGGTTGATCGTTTCGTCAATTCGAAAAGTAGTCTTGTTAAAATTTTCTGAAATTTTCTGAAAAGTGGGTCCTTATAGCATCATATCCACCCATCCTGCGACGTCATTCGATATTTTTTGGACATCAATTTCACAGTCATTGGCCATATTTCATTGTCTAGATTGAGGATCACTTACGAGGGTTAAGTACCCAAAGTGTGCATGTCTGGTCCATGCTGTACATATATATGTTTGTGAATGATACTATCAATTTGAAGACGTAATATTATGATAATAACAAGGTCTACATATAAATATTTTCGCAAAGAATCCTTTCTTTATGCAGTCGATGGACAATGGGGTGATTGGACAAACTGGTCAACGTGTTCAAAAACATGCGGAGGAGGGCAGTATTTTCGGAGTAGGTCATGTGACAATCCCACACCAGCACATGGAGGAGTGAATTGTACGGGGGTGCTTTCGATTATGGAAGACTGTTCAACATATTTGTGCCCAGGTTACACCCATCCACTTTTTAGACACTACTTCATATTATATTTAAAATTCGCGTTTTCATCTTGTTAATCGACCCCGAAGAGAGTTGATGGCCTACGAAAATATTCTATTACACATTTCTTCTTTTAAATTTTCAATGACAAATATGGATAATGACCATATCCCTGTATACAGCACAAAATCGATGATTCAGAAAATCGAAACCGAAGGCATAAAAAATCAGGACAAAACAGGAACCAAAGCAAACAAAATGAAATTTAGATTAAAGTCATACTTATTTTCATCATCCTATTATCATACAGTCAACGGACACTGGGGTAGTTGGGGTAAATGGTCAACTTGTTCCACGTCGTGTGGTGGTGGACACCGTACTCGGACTCGGACATGTGGCAATCCTTTTCCTGCTCACGGGGGATCTGATTGCAAAGGAAATAGTTCTGAATCCACGACATGTCAAACTAATCTATGTCCAGGTAAAAAAAAATATTTAAGAGATGAATAAAGAAGGGATTAATCATTCACCAGGAAATCAAACACTGATGTCTGGATTGATTAAACAATGTTGGAGATCCTCGCGTGAAGGGTATAAAAATGAAGGAAATAAATGTGTTGGGTTCCTAAATACATAGTCATAATTAGACTGAACGCTCATCTATACAATCAAGAAACACACACAGAACACTTTTATCTGTTCTTAAATGATGCTATTCAATTTGAAGACGTTTAATATTTATACCACTTGGTGAGTGTCACTGATGATGGACCAGGAGTCCCCGAGGGCACATGTAGCCAAGTTCGATCAATTTCGGTTTATCGTTTCTTCAACTCATTTTAGAATTTCTGAATTTCTTGAAATTTCTAAAACGTTGGTCCTGTAGCATCATACGCCACCCATCCTGCTACGTCTTTCGGTACGCTTTTCGACATAGTAATTTTCATACTTTTCTTGGCATATTACATTGTTTAGATTGAGGATCACTGACGAGGTTGAGTACCCGAAACGTGCATGTCTGGTCCTTGCTGCCAATTTATCTGTTCCTGAATGATGCTATTCAATTTGAAGAAGTTTAACACATAGAAAAACTCACTTTTTAAACACAAAGTGACTCATACAGGTAGTCCTTTCTCAACACGTAACCACACGATGTGTACATTCTACTTGATGATTTTACTAAAAAGTTAACTATAAAACTATCAAATTATAGATTTTTATAATATGAATAGCACATGAACCAACGAGTGAACCAGGCATATGTAATTGTTAAACGTCTTCAAGTTGAATAGCATAATTTAAGTCGACCCAATTTGGCCACATGCTAACTGTAATTAAACAAAAACCAAGGGGCACGACGGTATGATTTGGATATATGATACATTTTGCTTGAAGTTCTATGGATAAGGATTCATTTACCGAAGCATGCATGTCTGGAGCACTACATTTCATTTTGTAATGTCCATTTTTGAATTCTTCTTTGTTCTCGTGTTCCACATTTCCGTTCATTATGGATCATTAAATATACTTTTAGTAAACGGACATTGGAGTAATTGGGGGAGTTGGGCAAAATGCAGTGTGACGTGTGGAGGAGGTCACAGGTATCAATATAGATCATGTACTAATCCTGCACCGGCACATGGTGGATCCACATGCTCCGGTTCAAGATATAGGTCATCATCATGTGCAACAACACATTGTCCTCGTAAGGATAAGTATTCATTTTGCAAATTTATTTAATGGTTTTCGAACACTAGCGAATACACAACGTAAAATGTTAATCAATTGCTATACAGAATTGGTATTCTTTTCACCGTGAAGAATTACACATTTGCCTAGTTTTATTGTGCTTCTGCAAATTTCTTAAAATTCTGAAACTAAATTTGATAAATTATATTGTAACAAAGGAGTATCTCGCTCATGAATTGACTCCTTACCTGGCTCTTTGACATATATTTGAGTTCATAATTAGAGTTTTCGTTCATTTATTCGGACTTTGGATTTTCGACATCGTAAATCACTGATTATTGTATGTTGAATTACGCATATGGTGCACTCAATTTTCATTAAAGAACATATATTTTAATATGATATTATGATGAATTAATTTTCTTGAAGCTCGGAAAATGACATTTTACTTTGCCCTTATTTATTTATTTATTTTTTTTTTTTTTGGTCTTGCTACGGTCTCCATTTCAGAAACTGTTGCATGTTTTAAAATGTACAATCACCGAATTTGACAGGTTTCAGTGGAGATGTTGCGACGGGTGTTGCATGCAATCAGGAGATGCTGACTCTCTCCGGGCACCTGGTCTCACTTCGGAATGTTGTTCATTCCCGGGTTTGCAGCCGTTCCGATAGGAATTCTCACGATTTGGGCCTTGACTTCTCGACTTTGAGACTGAATAACTGTTAGGTACTGCTTTGATGTTTATTCGGAATGTTGTTCATTCCGGGGTTCGCAACCGTTCCGATAGGGATTCTCACGATTTGGCCTTGCCTTCTCGACTTTGAGACTGAATATTAACTGTTAGGTACTTTTTTGATGTTTATTATATTTGTAAGTTGATTTGTTTTCATGCAGCATGCCCATCTGGTTGGCTTCATCACGGCAGCAGTTGTTACCTCATTTCTCGGAACAAAGTTTCATGGCCTAACGCAGTGGTAATATCTTTATTTTTTCAAAATATGAAAATGTTTCTTTTAGAATGATTGAGGATAAATTTCACACCGGAAACACATTAAACGATCCTCAATGTTTATCTTATGTAATGGTGAAGAATGTTACTTTGACTATACGAAAGAAGGGGATCTTCAACAACACTCGGTCGCAGCACCGACAACAAAACCCAAAAAACCCAAGGTTTTTTCTCTTATTCAGAAAGTATGCGAAAACAGAGGTGCTTGGCTGGTAGAAATCGAAAGCAGTTCAGAGAACTCATTTTTAAAAGCACATTTGGTTTCAGGTAAGAAAAATCAAAACATGAAGTACGCAAAAACCGTTTAGAGTCACAATAATACTTCCCAGGAACCTGGGAACTTTTAACTTGAATTGAAGTGGCGGGTGTTGCATGCAAGCTGGAGATGCTTACTCTTCCTTGGCACCTGGTCTCACTCCCATATCGGGAGTTCGCTTCTTTTCATATGGTGAAAGTTTTTGTTTGTTTGCTTTGGTTCCTGTTTTATCCTGATTTTGTATGCCTTCGGTTTCTGATTTTCTGAATTATTGATTTTGTGCTGTATACAGGGATATGGTCATTTACCATATTTGTTATTGCTAGGGGTCCATCGATGCTCAATTTTGTGCTCTATTGTGAGAACTGTTGCGATTATCGTCAGGATCGTCTTAACTCATTCCCTTTACCATCTAGCAAATTTGCATCCATTTTGATTCAAATTTCTAGAAAAATTGGACCTTGATGCAATTTCCATCCATTTTTTTCTGGTGATACTTCTGATGATAGATCCCCTCCTTTCTTCCACGGAACATATAAGTGACAAATATGGATAATGACCATATCCCCGTATAAGGCACAAAATCGATAATTCAGAAAATCAGAAACCAAAGGCATACAAAATCAGGATAAAACAGGAACCAAAGCAAACAAACAAAAACCTCCACCATATCAAAAGAAGCGAACTCCCGATATGGGAGTGAGACCAGGTGCCCAGGAAGAGTAAGCATCTACTGCTTTCATGCAACACCCGTCGCTTCAATTCGGTAGAACTGTCACATCCGGTTACTTCCATTTTGGAAGACATAGAGTACAATCTTTGGTTGGATGGTTCAAATGGTCTATGACAGAATAAGATCCGTTTCTAAAATAACGATGAAAAATGTTCATAAATGTTTTCTCTTAGAAAAATCCGAACTGCCATTCTGTCTTCAAGCATCCTTCACACAATGATGTCTATATTTAGCCGTTAGCGTTCTTGCAGTTTGGGGTTTGACAGTAAGTGTTTTGAATGTTAAACGTCTTCAAATTCATAAGCATCATTTAAAAGCAGATAAATTGACAGCATGGACCAGACATGCACGTTTCGGGTCAGTGTTCCTCAATCTAAACAATGAAATATAACCATAATCTATGAAAATTATGTCCAAAACAGGACCCAGGTTTCAGAAATATGAGAACATTTTGTACACAGAAATTTTCGAATGCGTCTGAAGAAACGACCAACCGAAATTGATCGAACTTGGCTACATGTGCCCTCGGGGACTCCTGGTCCACCAATATTTTCCCTGATATGGTCGCCATAGCACTTTCTATATTGACATAACCTCAGACATTTTTAGATATTGTTTTCATATTTGTGCGTGAACATCGACGGCGGGTGCAGCTTGCCAAAAGGGGATGTTTACTCCCCCCGGGCACCTGATATTGTTAGGGGTCCGTCGATGTTCAAATCTGTGCTCTATTGTGAGTGCTGTTGAGATTATCATCAGGATCTTCTATAATTTATAATTGAACAAATCTTTTAAAGATTTCTTTTGAAACCATTGCAATATGTTTTTGTTCATCGATGTATAAACACTAAAAAAAAGTAGGGAAACCTGCATCGTGCGCGTAGACATAGGTTTTCCCTCAATTTTTGGTGTTGATATCTATATCAACCATATTATGTATCTTTTCATTTCGTCACTTTTCAAAGTTTATTTGTAGCTTTGAAATTATGTTGGTTATGATGTTACTTACGACGTTGCTTACCTGCATGTCCTTATCAGAATTGTTTTAGTTATATAATGTTATCAAAATGTTATATTAACCTTTCATATAGCCTTTATACGTCGTAAATGTATGTATATGTTGTTATGTGCTGCATGATCTGTGATATGCTACTGTGCTTCTTCCATATGTTATGCTTGCTTGACTTTTAATTTTGCTTCTTAGTGCTCTTAATGTAAAATTGTCTTACATGTAGCTTTATCTGTGTTTAATTGTGCATGCCTGTGATATTTATTTTGTTGTTTGTTCATTTTTATTGATGTTTGTCGAAATGCAAGCTCTTCAGAGCTTATGTTGTATGTTTGCAATGTTCGACACTAAATAAAGCTTCTGTATCTGTTTATGTATCTGTATGTTGCTAAACGCATACTTCCGGTTTCTTTTAATGCAAGTACATGTATCAAGAAAATTTCTCGGCCAATCAAAATCATCGTTTCTTAGAAATAATAATGGAAATTAAATGATTCGTTTGTGAATTAAAACAAGAGATACAGTCTAATAGTCTAATAGAATGATATATAGAAAAAAGGTTTTGCCTTTGTAAGTATTTTTTGTTAGATTTATCTTTGTAATACTTTCTCTTAGAAATTGACAGAAAGCATTTGGAGGAGGGGGTAGTTAATTTTGTTTTTAGAAATGATTGCATCATCGGAACAAGGGGGACTCTCGAATACGATATACAATGATTAGGGCGATATATATTATTGTGTATTGTATTCATTCGCAACCGTTCGTATGGAAATCCTAATGATTATCGACTTTGAGACTGAATAACTAAAAGGTACTTCTTTAATGTTTATTTTATCATAGAAATGATTTGACGATATATAATAAATTAGGGCGATAGATAGAATTGAGTATTAATCTTATCATAGAAATGTTTTCTCGTAAGACAGCATTACAGTGACAAATATGGATAATGACTATATCCCTGTATACAGCACAAAATCGATAATTCAGAAAATCAGGATAACAGTATCAGAGCAAGGGAGGCTCTCGTGGAATTAGGGCCATAGATAGAATTGTGTATTAATTTTATCATAGAAATGCTTTGTCGTAGGACAGGATTACAGTATCAGAGCAAGGGATACCCTCGTGGACGATATATTATGAATAAGGGCCATATATAGAATTGTATATTAATTTTATCATAGAAATGCTTTCTCGTAGGAATGGATTACAGTATCGGAGCAAAGGGTGACTCCCGGGGACGATACATATGGAATAAGAGTCATAGATATGTAGACAGGAGCTACCATGACTGGTGCAGTTATCAACCAGATCATTGGAAGGGAGAGAACTGCGCTGTCTTCTACCGGTTATGTGGATGGAGATGGAACGATGAACTCTGTGATGGAACACAAGGCTATGTGTGCGAGTAAGCTAGTTCCAAAGTTTGTAATTACCTCTTTCGTTGAAAATTACCATCAGAATGATAGTATATATAATGTCGAAGGGTTCCAACTCTATACCTTCTTGAAGAAATTTCCAAACCAATTTTCATGCACCAGACACGTGTTTCGAATAAGAAATTCTCATCAGTGATGCTTCTTTCTTGTAAGTTTATCGTTAATCTCCATTAAGCACCCGAAATTTCAATTTCTGGTCCATTCTTCAAATTTATATGTACTTGATTTTAATTCTAAATTTAAAAGCTTAGGGCGCTAATGAAATTAATTTGGGCGGCTTATGAAAATCATTTTGGCTAGAAGCATCACTGATCAGAATTTTATATTCAAAACACGTGTCTTGTGCATGACAATTGGTTTTTTAAAATTTTCTTCAAGGAGGTATATAGTTGGAACACCTCCCGTATTACTTTAATGTTGCTATTGATTATGATATTTATCATCAAAATGAAAATATTATCTTATCTATTTTGGTACCCGACAATCTTTTTAAATAGAGTCTCTCACTCTATCGTACGATCGTCTTAAGTTTTGAGAGGAAGAACGCCCCTAATCAAATTCAAGGCCAAATAATCATTGTACAAAGAGAATGAACGTTTTTGACATACGTTTTCATAAGACTAGCATATGGAACAAAGGAGGGGATCTCCAACAACACCAGGTTGTAGCACCCACAGCAAAACCCCAAAACACTCAATGCAAAACACAAAGCAGGCAAGCACAGAAAGAGACGCATGAGGGACGAGGAACGTCAATGCACAACACAGAAACATTAAACATAAAGGACTACACATAAACCAACGAGACCAATGGGCAACCGGTGCCGAATTGGGACGGCCATCTGCCACGGAAATAGCAGAAGGTGTGGTTATCCTGGATTACATGCGCACAACCAACCCTTCCACTTTTCCGATTACCCAGAGGTCTCGAAGAACGTACAATTGTGGTGTAAACAACCTCCTCACTGTAAGATGAACACACACATACAAGACCGCAAAACAGAGGGGCCTATGCAACACAGATGAATATGTAAATGGATATCAAAAGAGGGCGTACGTAATACAGTCCGTGCTCTGCCGCCGCGAGCTCATGTATGTTATCTCCCAAGGAGTCTGACATTCAGAGAGGACATGTGGTCGGGACCCTGTCTTCTCTAAAGAGGTTTGGACAGGGCCCGTCATGGAGTCCCGTCGTCACAGTCAGTCAGAGTGCAAGTTTTAAGAATGCGCTGGTACAAGACTGTAGATTGGTCAAGTACCAAACCTAGTGTCCGTCTGGTGACATTAGGATCATATCCACGGTATCAAAAAAGGCGTTTGATGATTCTGACGCATTTTCGATAGTGATGTTGCCTATCTTTGATTCCTCTTATCTTGTAAGTACCATAAAATGCAGGTTGTGAAATACCCAAAGCAATATACTCTTTTGCTTGCATTGGTCCGAATTTCAGAAGAAGTTGACAATAATTTTTGTAAAATTTCCAGGAAATCTTTGCTAGTTTGTGAAAGCGAAAACCTTGTCCTAAAAGTTTCTTGGTAATTTGTAAATTTCTACTATGAAAATCCAAAACATCAGTACATGCTCTAGCTTACCGGATGAGCTGTGAAATATAGATAACAAAGGAAAGTAATCTAGGAACATCACCGGGGAAATTTACTATGTTAAATCCAAAATCATCTCTTTTGTCAAACACACTTGTATGGTTCTCTGGGTAATTGGAGAAGTGAGAGGGCTGTGCGCACGTTATCCAGGATAACCACACCATTGCTACTTGCGTGACAGATGGCCGTCCAAAATCGGCACCGGTTACCCATTGGTCTCGTCGGTTTATGTGTAGTCTTTTGTGTTTGATGTTTACATGTCGTGTGTCTCTTTTCCGTCTCGTGCTGTACTCGTCTTTTGTGTTTTTGCATCGGGTGTTTTGGTGTTTTACTGTTGATGCTGCAACGGGGTCTTGTTGGAGATCTCCTCCCTTCTTTCTCCATTAACAATTTTGGTATTTAGGTCCAAAAATTGTGTTTCTGTGTTTGAAACGTTTGCCTTGTTTAGAATCAATTCTTGTGGATAAATTACATTTTGATACTTTTCAAAAACAGGATTGTCGATAGTAAGAATATCATCCTAGAAGTACCACTGAAGCATTTCACATCATCATTTTTAGCTCACCTGAGCCATAGGCTCAAGTGAGCTATTGTCATAGTGTTGCGTCTGTCGTCCGTCGTCGTCGTCGTCGGCCGTCGTCGTCCGTCGTCGTAAACTTTTCACATTTTAAACTTCTTCTCCAGAACGGCTGAAGGGATTTTTATGAAACTTGGTAGGTATGAAGTACTTATGGTCCCCTACAAGTGTTGTTGTTTTTCGTCCGGATCTGTCAACAAGTGGCGCCACCACAGCCAAAAGTAGGTCACGGGGCTACCCTCCTTTGACAAACTTCTTCTTCAGAACTGAAGCATGTATCGACAAACCGAAAGCATCAGGATGATCTAGAGAGATGTCTTAAGAAGTGTTGTTATTTTTGGTTCCACTTCGAAGTCAAATTTTTGACGCGTTTTTGACGTCTTTTCGGACTTAGTCAGAAATGCACATTTTTGCACTATTTCTTGCAATATTTTTGATGTTGCATAATTGAACTATACTAGCTGGGCATATGACGTTGTACCACTTTATCCGTCTTTTCAAATCAATAAAAAAGTTAGTGTTTTGAAATATGACTATTTTTTCTTTTTTGTACTTTTAAAGGTTGTCTGAAAAAAAATTCTCTGCATCCGGCAAAAATCTTTTTAGAAAGGTTGTGGGCTAAAATCCTGGTACTGGCACTATCAGTATTCAATGTCAGTATGTCAATTAGAGCGTGCAAGGGTATCAGGTGAGCGTTGTGCCCCCTGGGGCTCTTGTTTCTTTGCTTTTGACGATTTTGGATAAATTCCTTTTCATACGTGTATAAGAATAAATCTGCAACAAGAGGCACACAATTAGTACCCATTGGAATCCCTTCAACCTGCTTGTAGAGTTTCTCGCCTTATCTTACATAGATATTGTCCAAAAGAAAGGACAAGGCAATACGCAGGTCACCACATGTCCATGTTTTGTATGATATTTAATCTGTGGCGGAAAAGAAACCCTTCGATTCAGAAGTACAAATATAAGTTTTCCCCTCTCGATCAAAACACCATTTAATGGTGCTATGATGATGACAGATGGCTGTACTGAACTGTCCGTATCTTCCGCATATTGCATTGATCACCTATTCACATTTTTTATTTACTAATAATTAGTACTTCTTTCCTCTTAGCTTTATTTCCTTGTTTTAAATTGTAAGAAATAAAACATACCAGTGATTAAGATTACATGTATCATTGTATCATTGTATAAGAATACAGGTTGACAGGTTGTAAAAATAACTTTTTCTGTTATACATCAGATAACACTCATATTAACACTAATAATCTTAATAATCTAACAGGAAGGAATCGGACAAATGATAAAAAAGCCAAACATCTGAGCACTAAGAAGAAAAAAGAAAAAAAACACCATTCAATGAGTTTGGACAGTCGAGTATTTATTTTGTCGTGAGGAAGCGTGATGTACATATTAGAAAAGGCAATTTCTTAATCTTAAAAGAAAAAGTAATGAGAAGATTTGAACATACTTCTTGACATAACAAGGAAAGATTTCAAGAAGCCTTAGAATTCAAAATATTATTGAATGGAACGACTCATTTGTCAACGACATTTAAAAACAAGAGCCCCAGGGGGCACAACGCTCACCTGATACCCATGCACGCTCTAACTGACATACTGACATTGAATACTGATAGTGCCAGTACCAGGATTTTAGCCCACAACCTTTCTAAAAAGATTTTTGCCGGATGCAGAGAAGTGTTTTTTTTCAGACAACCTTTAAAGGTACAAAAAAGAAAAAAATAGTCACATTTCAAAACAATAACTTTTTTACTGATTTGAAAAAAAAAAACGGATAAAGTGGTCCAACGTCATATGCCCAGCTAGTATAGTTCAATTATGCAACATCAAAAATAAAATCATATTGTAAAATTCCACATAAATGTGCAGCAGAAAAAAAATAAAACAATGAAATGATTTCACAAATTAAGTTTATTTAAAATTGAACACAAAACCTTTCATTATTGATAGCTAGCATGCCAGAAATTATAAAGCCTGTGTTTGTGAAACGAGAATGCCCCCGGCGGCATCTTTGTTAGTATAAACACCATTTTCTGTTAAGTATGTGAGAGGTCAGGGTCAGCGTAATATTGGTATCAATGGAAAGATCTTGTCACAAGGAATACACATGTACAATATGAAAGCCCTATCACTATAACCATTCAATAGTTATGCCCAATGTTAAAGTTTTTGAGAAGTACGTGAAAGGTCAAGGTTATGGTCATGAGGTCAAAAATTTTGGTAAATACACATGTGAAATATGAAACCTCTATCACCAGCTTCCATTCAAAAGTTATGCCCAATGTTAAAGTTTTTTGGAAAACAGACAGACAAACAGACAGACGGACAGGCCAAAAACTTTATGCTCCCGAATCTTTTATTCCAGGGGCATAAAAAACAAAGATTTTTCGGTTTTGCCTTTATTCACTGAAATCTATGAATTATGCTTTTGAATAGTATTGATTTCATCTCAAATACATGAAACGTACAGTTAAAATCGTTTTGATCCAATATTCATCAATTCAAGTGAGTTGTGCAGAAATTGTGCCAGTTTGTTTGTTTTCCAAAAAAGCAGTGTATGTTGTATCAAACCTCATGACCCAGTGAAGCCACTTGAACAAATAATTTTAAGTAAATATGCTGAAATGCGACGCTTCTTGCCTATGCATATTTCAACAGGCGAGAAGGAGCGTCGCATTTCAGCATACGCTGTTCAACAACTCAAGTGGTTTCTCTAAGGTTTCGCAGTTTGAAACAAATTAAAAGGCCCATGAAATTGTTAAGCTTGTCCAACTAGCAGACTTACGACATCGTTATTTACTGTTAACTAATTGTTTTACCTCATCATAGGTCTGTTACACGGGCAAGTTGTTAGCAGAGAGAGTTCATGAAATGTATCGGTTGCATTGGATTTGCCGACAAGAAGTTATTTGGTCTGATAAAAACTCATTATGTATCTATTATTTGAACAGATAAAAATTCCCAAATGTCTTAACACAGGATCTTGTCGTTTTATGAGAGGAAATGTTTTATTATTCACAACCTCAGGCCTCTGTGTTCCTCTTAGAAATATTATACATACAAGATGACGAACACAGTGGCTTAAGGTTGTGAATAATAATTTATTTTCTCTATTAAAACAACAGCTTCTGTGGTCCAAAATTTCATTGGAAGATTTCAGGAACTCTGAACGGAATTATTTATTTTCAAGAATTTCAGATATTAAATGTCCTATGCATTCTCAAAATCCAGAGGAAGAGATTACTCATTAGACGTTTCTTCAAGAAATCAGTCCGTAAATTACTTCATCTAAGAGAGTCTAAGACAGAGGAAATTCGAGCAATCTTTATACATGATAACAAGTATATGCAAGTGTTCCAAGTACATGAATGATAACCATTATGAACGTTGTTCATAGCTCAAACCATACTCGCTGCTTTAACATACCTACATGTAATTCCGTCATCAGGAAGAACTCATTCTTCATACGTACAGTCACAGAGTGGAACGAACTGGATAACCATCAAGTGCTGTCAAGGACTGTGGAAGGCTTTAGATTCAGCCTGAAGCGCGATTAAGTAAGTTTATGCGCTCTCTCATTCCGTTGATCACAAGCCAGTATTGGTAATTCAACGTACCCATACAGATACAGATACAGATTATGAAAGTGTTCCAAGTATAAAAATCTATTCCGTTTGCACTGTATCTCCTGAAATATATCGCAGTACTGCTTTGCGGTTTGTATTGCAATGAAGCGCCTAGCGGAATACGATGCGCCTTGGGGACGAAGATGAATTAATGCATATCTAGGTCATTGTCCTGTCAAATAGTTCCGATTATTTTCTTATTATTTTCAACAATTGGTGGAAAATACACACAATGTTTATCTTCAATTGTCTTCCCGTGATTGTTTACTAGATAGATGAAATAAAATTTTGAATATAGTTTTAAAGTGTGTGAGACATCTACATGTGTGGAAGAATACGTGTGAAAATGGGTCCTCAGATCATAAAATTCGAATAATTCCGGTCCGGAACCAGGTGCATGGCTTTGAAAAAATATTTAAAAAGTTGTGTACTTTTAATCTTTACGGCATTTTTTTTTTTGTGATTCAAATAAAATTTCTGCATTCAAAAGTAGTATAAATGTGTATAACCCGGTGCGATTTGAGAATTTCTTTTCTTTTTTGGTAAGAAAACATACATTATACCTATGTACAATCTTAAAAAATATGCCTTAAAAATCCAAAAGTGGATATCTGGACAAAATTCTTTCACTTGTAGGGTACCATGCATGAGTACCTCATACCTACAAATTGTCATGACAATCTGAAGAGTGGTTATAGAAAAGAAGCAGAAAATGTATGAAAATCACCCCCCCCCCTTCCTTTTTACATAAGAAAAAAATTCATAAAAAATCAAAAAAATAAAATTTAAGCATAAAATACATATCAAAGCATTAAGTAAGTTAAATATGATAAATATGTAGTAAATGAGTGTGTAAAATCATACACTTATTGAGTTATTTAAAGAAAAAGTGCAAAAATGTGCATTTCTGACTAAGTCCGAAAAGACGTCAAAAACGCGTCAAAAATTAGTTGTCGGATTTTAACGAAATGAACAAACTTGAATCATACATCCTTCTAGATCACATAGATACAATTAGTTTTTCAATCCATCAGTGGAACTGGAGAAGAAGATTTTTGAAGAAGGGTACCCTCCGGGGCCTATTTGACCCCGCCCTGGATCCACCCTTGAAGGGATCGAGCCGAAATGAACAAACTTGGTAGAAGACCTTTAGTACTTCATGCATACCAAGTTTCATCAAAATCCCTTCAGCCGTTCTTGAGAAGAAGTTGAAAATGTTAAAAGTTTACGACGGACGGACGACGGACGACGGACGACGGACGCCGGACGCCACACTATGACAATAGCTCACTTTAGCCTTTGGCTCAGGTGAGCTAATAAAAAGGGGAAAAAATTTTGTTGGGGTCCCGCCGGGGTTTGAAGCCACTCCCCATGGGTCCATTGGGCATGGAAAACATACATTATACCTATGTACAATCTTAAAAAATATTCCTTAAAAATCCAAAAGTGGATATCTGGACAAAATTCTTTCACTTGTAGGGTACCATGCATGAGTACCTCATACCTACAAATTGTCATGACAATCTGAAGAGTGGTTATAGAAAAGAAGCAGAAAATGTATGAAAATCACCCCCCCCCCCTTCCTTTTTACATAAGAAAAAAATTCATAAAAAATCAAAAAAATAAAATTTAAGCATAAAATACATATCAAAGCATTAAGTAAGTTAAATATGATAAATATGTAGTAAATGAGTGTGTAAAATCATACACTTATTGAGTTATTTAAAGAAAAAGTGCAAAAATGTGCATTTCTGACTAAGTCCGAAAAGACGTCAAAAACGCGTCAAAAATTAGTTGTCGGATTTTAACGAAATGAACAAACTTGAATCATACATCCTTCTAGATCACATAGATACAATTAGTTTTTCAATCCATCAGTGGAACTGGAGAAGAAGATTTTTGAAGAGGGGTACCCTCCGGGGCCTATTTGACCCCGCCCTGGATCCACCCCTGAAGGGATCGAGCCGAAATGAACAAACTTGGTAGAGGACCTTTAGTACTTCATGCATACCAAGTTTCATCAAAATCCCTTCAGCCGTTCTTGAGAAGAAGTTGAAAATGTTAAAAGTTTACGACGGACGGACGACGGACGACGGACGACGGACGCCGGACGCCGGACGCCACACTATGACAATAGCTCACTTGAGCCTTTGGCTCAGGTGAGCTAAAAAGAAACATTAACTGTACAATCATACCAATTCTAAGCTGACTCTTCTTACCTTACAATTTCTATTTTTTTTTCAGGAAACATGCTAGCACCTGAGATCGACCCACGTTTGGAAAGTTCAATCATTATTTTGAACTAAATAAAATATTTTATTCCAAGTCAAGATTTGTTCGTACCTTTTCTATGTAGTTGTTTTCCTTTCATACTTTCCGTTCCGAGGGCGCTAGTGAAATGAATTTTGGTAGCGTATGAAAACAGTTTGGCTGGAAACATCACTGATGAGAATTTAATATTCGAAACACGTGTCTGGTGCATGAAAATTGGTTTGAAATTTTCTTCAAGAAGGTAAAGAGTTGGAACACTTCGGTATAATTAATGTAAACACTTATTTCTTGTTTCAGTGTCGAGCAATTAAATTCGTTCTCTGTGACCTGAAGCTCCAAAAAGAAGTCTATCAATGTGACATCATATCTTCATTTATTTTTATTTATTATTATATAATATATATATATCTATTTCGGAAACTTACCATTTCATCGAAAAATATCATCGAAATTCAAGAAGGTTAACATTTTAGCACCATCCCTCCAATGCTATTTTGAACATAGATTTTATTTGGATATGCTACTGAATCGACCCTACAGGAATTTTGGAGCCACGCACTCTCTGAAAGTAAATGCAGGTATTTAAATTCTAAAAATAACGCAAGAGGGTGCTTGTGAAATTATTTTGAACTGCTTATTTAAAGTGCTTTGGCTGAAAGCATCAAAGCATTACTGATGTTTGTTTAGTGCATTAATTACTTCTTTACAGCTCTGTCACCTGAAAGTAGCTTTGTTTTGACCCGTTATCAATTTGACATCATATACATTTTTCGTTATTTCGGAAACCTGCCATTTCATCCAAAAACATCATCGAAATTAAAGGAGGTTAACATCTTAGTACCATCACTCAAATGCTATTTTGAACATAGAATTTATTTGGATATGCTACTGAATCGACCCTACAGGAAATTTTGAGCCGCGCACTCTCTGTAACGTAAATGTACAAAAATAAATTTTTAAAATTAAACCAGAGGGCACCAGTAGAATGAATTTGGGTGGCGTATGCAAGAACTTTGGCAGGTAGCATCACTGATGAGAATTTAATATTCGAAACACGTTTCTGGTACATGGGATGCTTACTCCTATCGGGCACCTGGTCCCACCTCTAGCTTGCTAGGGGTCCGTCGATGCTCAATTTGGTGCTCTATTGTAAGTGCTGTTGAGATTATCGTCAGGATCTTCTTTAATTCATAAAAATTGGTTCGAAATTTTCTTCAAGAAGGTATTGAGATGAAACACTTTCGTATTATTGTATTCAATCTTAATCATCATTATCTGTTCTTAAATGATGCTATTCAATATGAAGACGTTTACATTTATACCACTTGGTGAGTGTCACTGCTGGTGAACCAGAAGTCCCCGAGGGCACATGTAGCCAAGTTCGATCAATTTCGGTTGATCGTTTCTTCAACGCATTCTAAATTTTCTGTTATCAAATTTTCTTGAAATTTCTAAAACGTGGGTCCTGTAGCATCATATCCCATCCATTTTGCTTCGTCTTTCGGTACCCTTTTTCGACATAGTAACTTTCATACTTTTTTTGGCATATTACATTGTTTAGATTAGAGGATCACTGACGAGGGTTAAGTACCCGAAACGTGCATATCTGGTCCATGTTGCCAATTTATCTGTTCTTAAATGATGCTATTCAATATGAAGACGTTTACATTTATACCACTTGGTGAGTGTCACTGCTGGTGGACCAGGAGTCCCCGAGGGCACATGTAGCCAAGTTCGATCAATTTCGGTTGATCGTTTCTTCAACGCATTCTAAATTTTCTGTTATCAAATTTTCTTGAAATTTCTAAAACGTGGGTCCTGTAGCATCATATCCCATCCATTCTGCTTCGTCTTTCGGTACGCTTTTTCGACATAGTAACTTTCATACTTTTTTGGCATATTACATTGTTTAGATTAGAGGATCACTGACGAGGGTTAAGTACCCGATACGTGCATGTCTGGTCCATGTTGCCAATTTATCTGTTCTGAAATTATGCTATTCAATACGAAGACGTTTACATTGGCCATTAACTTTGTTTTGTGTTCTGTGCGCTTTTAGAGTCGGACTTAAATTGAAGAAATTTTAATTTAAGATTTGACAAATACCAACTCATAATATAAAACATCATTAAAGATGTTCAAAATATATTAACAAGTATACTGTAAACCGTCGTTTATTTGCGAGCGTTTTATTTTCGCGAGGTCCTTTGAATCGACAAGATAAAACGCCGAGAATATGTCCCAACACATTTGCATAAAGATACGTTTATACGATGTCGCGAAAATAAAACGTCAAGAACAAGCCATCTCACCCTTGTTCGCTAAATTAAGACGCCGCGAATAAAAGACGGTTTACAGTACTGCACTTCAAAAATTTCCTTATTTTATTATTATTAACAAATCGATGTAACTAAAATTGCAACTTTTAATTCTCCGGTCTAGAGGGAACTTTTACACAATATATTTGATAAACAGATTTAGTTTGGAAATCCAGGTAAGTAGACTTTAAACAATTCGATAGAAGCAATTGATACTATCCGAATGATTAGATTTTTATTCATTATTTGACTTTTAATACGGAGATAATTTGAAGGATGTTCCGATCAGTAAAAACCCAATATCTGTCCTTGTTGTCTAAATGTTTACCTCCAAGGGATCCCGAAACCTAAGGATATGCTAGCATTCGGTCTTCAGAAGTATTTCAAAATAATAGTGATATCCATAGACATGTGGAATATTATCAAACCTCCCTGATATTATTATATTTCTTGTATCCAAATCAATTTGAATAAAAAAAAGTAATCTAAATTTTCCCTTCCCCCTTTTCAAGAATTAATTGAACTATTAATAAAAATAAAATGGCAGATACTATGATTTCTTCAAAAGTAAGTATGATAATACGGAAATTTGCCAACTCTTTGTAATTTTGATGAAAATTTCAAACCAATTTTAATGCACCAGCCACGCGTTTCGGATAGTAAATTCACCTTAGTGGTACTTATTAAACGCTGAAGTGAATATCTAACACAGCCAAACGTATTTAAGTAGCGTCCTCAAGTTTTCTTTTGAGTGCAAAGTATTATATAATTTCGAATTATAGGTGACAGATAAAAGTATGGTATGTTCTTTCCCGAATGAAATTTTAAAACTATTTATAAAACATTTACTTATATTCAAATTGGAGAGGAAAAAAGCACAGAAATATCAAGCATCAAAGAAGGGAGGAGATCTCCAACAAGACCCCGTTGCAGCATCAACAGCAAAACACCAAAACACCCGATGCAAAAACACAAAAGACAAGTACAGCACGAGACGGAAAAGAGACACACGACATGCAAACATCAAACACAAAAGACTACACATAAACCGACGAGATCAATGGGCAACCGGTGCCGACTTTGGACGTGCAAAGGTACAGATTAACATACAGAGCCACTTCTCTAATATTAGGTAGTATAAATTTATTGGCATCTATTGAACTTTGCAAGTTAAATCCAAATGATACCCTTCCCCCTTTACGAGAATTATTTATACTTAATGTACTTAATTTTGCTAAGTATGCTTTTCAGTTTATCATGAACATTTTATCGTTGGTGTATGGTCATTGCAATAACTGTGATGAATTATGATTCATCGAGTATTCTTACAAGCATGATGAGATTGCAATTTTAGGTAAAAAGTATCTTTGTTAAATATGGGACATGCAAACACCTGATAATATTTATTATCTATTTACAAATTCGTGAATTCCATTATCGTAAATGCAATTTGGTCGATCCTTCATCTATATTATATCATTTTAGCTCTATGCGGCTTGACACGTAATTACATTTGTAATGTATGTATGATTAATATGTGTTATTTTCAAATTAGCTTGACAGATCTTTTACCGCTTCCCTTTATGAATTCATAGTTCACGAACCCGGAACTATTTGAGAAATCTAGATAACACATCCGGGACTCTTTAGGGAAGTCGAACGAACATGCAAAGCTTTGCATATTGTCTACCGTTTTTCCATTCCTTGGAAAATTATTTCAAATTATGAAGGATATGTCGATAATTTCCTATATTTTGAAATTAGTTTTTCTTCTTCTCCTTCCGTTATTTTTTGACTTTTTAAGACGATTAAAAAATAGAAGTTGGGCTTCCTTAAAGAAGGGAGGTGATCTCCATAAAGACCCTGTTGCAGCACCAACAGCAAAACACCAAAACACTCGATGCAAAAACACAAAAGACGAGAATACTATGAGACGGAAAAGAGACCCCACATTTTGAAGACGTTTACATACGACATATAAACATCAAACACAAAAGACTACACATAAACCGACGAGACCAATGCGCAACCGGTGACGACTTTGAACGGCCATTTACCACTCTAGCAGCAAATGGTGTGGTTATCCGGGATTACGTGCGCACGACCCTCCCACTTCTCGAATTACCAAGAGGTCTTGAAGAACGTACAATAGTGGTGTAAAACAACCTAAGTTCAGATTCATTAATTGTATTTGAAGGAAGTAATTGCACATCATAAATGATATGAGGAAATTGCAAACATTTTCCTGAAGAGGGTCAATGATTGAACTGGATAGTCAATCATATCGAAAATATTTTATACCCTTGAATAACATCTAACTTATTTAAATCCCCAAAATATGAATTAGGAATAAATATATTTACCTATTTTCATCCCTATTTTGATATCATTTAATCGAAGTTATTATGCTATACATGTATCAGATCAGAAGCTAGATCTTTTTCTTTTCCTCTCGTAAGCGAAAAACAAACAACTGGTACATGTGCATGTATATCGGCTCGTCGAGTTCGTTCGAAATTCATCAATCATCGATTAAGACAAAGTTTGCACTACTAAAATAACAGAAGGAGAGTCTGACGCTTATTTCTTTATACATGTACCGTGAAGGTGGACATTTTTGCGTGGGGGTAATTTTCGCGTTTTTCGCGAACCTAAGGACATCGCGAAAATTTCCCTCGTGTGAAAATATTCCCGCTGCATTCTTAAAATTCCCGTCGCGTAATGTCTTGATGAAAACGTCTTCAAATTAAATAGCATCATTTAAGAACAGATAAATTGGCAACATGGACCAGACATGCACGTTTCGGGTACTCAACCCTCGTCAATTATCCTCAAATCTAAACAGTGTAATATGCCAAAAAAGTATCAAAGTTACTATGTCGAAAAAGCTTACCGAAAGACGTAGCAGGATGGGTTGGGTATGATGCTACAGGACCCACGTTTTAGAAATTTCAAGAAATTTTGATAACAGAAATTTTAGAATGCGTTGAAGAAACGATCAACCGAAATTGATCGAACTTGGCTACATATGCCCTCGGGGACTCCTGGTCCACCAGCAGTGACACTCACCAAGTGGTATAAATGAAAACGTCTTCAAATGAAATAGCATCATTTAAGAACAGATAAATTGGCAAGTAAACAAAAGTAAGATCAGAGACTGAATAAACGACTTATAAACAATCTGCAAAGTAGCAAAAGAGTATCCCCAATAGATACTGTAAACGTTATATGTTTACAGTATGTTTATATTTTCGCTGATGTTATAATGTTATATGTTTACAATATGTTTATATTTTCGCTGATGTTATAATCAGCGAAAATAACCACGTTTACAGTATCTATTGGGGATACTCTTTTGCTACTTTGCAGATTGTTTATAAGTCGTTTATTCAGTCTCTAATCTTACTTTTGTTTACTTCTAGATGTGAGTTTTTTAATTCTGTTTTTTTTTTTTGTTACTTGACTTTAACTTAGTAGGGAGTTTAAATTATTTTATCGTGTTATTTGAATATTTGCGGATAACCTTTTTCTTTCACAAAGTGATGGGGTTTTTTTTTGGCAGAATGTAAAAGAAAGGAGGGGATCTCCAACAACACTAGGTTGCAGCATCCACAGCAAAATCCCAAAACACCCATGCAAAACACACAGAACAGATACCCACAGAAATAGACGCAAAAGGGACAAGGAACACCAACTCACAACATAGAAACATACACATAAACCAACGAGACCAATGGGCAACCGGTGCCGATTAAGGACGGCCATCTCCCACGTAAATAGCAGACGGTGTGGTTATCCTGGATTACGTGCGCACAACCCTCCCACTATTCCGATTTCCCAGAGGTCCCGAAGAACGCACAATTATGGTGTAAAACAACCTCCTCACCACCAGATGACCACACACAAACAAGACCGTACAACACAGGGGTCCAAGCAACACAGATGAATATGTAAATGGATATAAAAATAGGACGTGCGTAATACAGTCCGTGCTCTGCCGGCTGTAGCGAGCTTATATATGTTATCACCCAAGGAGTCCGACTGACATTCAGAGAGGACAGGTGGTCGGGGCCCTGTCTTCTCTAAGGAGGTTTGGACAAGGCCCGTCATGGAGTCCCGTCGTCACAGTCAGTCAGAGTGCAAGTCTTAAGAATGCGCTCGTACAAGACTGTATATTGGTCAAGTACCAAGCTTAGTGTCCGTCTGGTGACATAAGAATCATATCCACGGTATAAAAGGCGTTTGATGACTTTGACGCATTTTCGATACATATGCTGTCTACCTTTGATCCTTCTTATTTTGTTAATTATGTCACCATAAAATGCAGGTTGTGAAATACCTAAAGTAATATACTCCGTTGCTTGTATGGGTCCGAATTTCAAAAGAAGTTGATCATAATTTTTGTAAAATTTCCAGAAAGTCTTTACTAGTTTGTGAAAGCGAAAACATTGACCTAAAAGTTTCTTTGTAATTTGTAGATTTCTTTATGAAAATCCAAAACATCAGTACATGCTCTAGAATACCGGATGAGCTGTGAAATGTAAATACCGTATGATGGTAATCTAGGGACATCACCGTCAAGCCAGGGGAAATTATACGCGTTCGTTGCACTGACCAAAATAAAATGGCACATTTGACATAAAATAAAAAACAGCAACAACAACAACAATATCAACAAAAAAGAGGACTCTGACGGGTACGGATATCGCCTGTATATCATATTCAATGGGTATGCGAGTCAATAAAACCTACAAACTTCGAAAAGAGACCAATGATTTATTTAAGGATAAACATTAAAGAAGTACCCATCAGTTATTCAGTCTCAGAGTCGAGAAGGCAAGGCAAAATCATTAGAATTTCCATTGGATATGTTGCGAACCTCGGAATGAATAACATTCCGGAGTGAGACCAAGTGCCCGGGGAGAGCCAGCGTCTCCTGATTGCATGCAACACCCGTCGTAACAGCTCCATATAAACTTGTCAAATTCAATGATTGTCTTGATGTTCATATTGATGTACATCGAGGATATGATGTGATGAATGATGAATACGAATGCACTCATAGAAGTTCAACGCAAAGTAGAACAGCTTCTTTACAGATCAAGGACTTTGCTTTAGTTTTTCCTTCTAGTAAGATCGATATGCCGATATGCGGACAAAAATGCATCCTTTATTTTGGCATTGAGGTAACATACATGATATACATTCTGTACATATAAAGCAAAATAAGAATAATTCATAATTGTAAGAAAAGCTCATAATTCTTGACAATAAAGTTGGATATCGGATATACGTTAAAATGATACATCACAGGGCATCATGATGACTTCCTTCATAAATTGTCAATTTCTGTGTTCATTGTACTCGCCAAATTAACGTTTTGATCACCCTGAAGGAAAACATATTTTTATAAAAACAGTACCAAAAATTGAAATGCACATATTTTAAGTTGGCATTTTAAGAATAGAAATATAGTGAGCAACTTGTTGCTATACGTAAAATGGATACAGTTATGATGATATTCTGCTTTATGACTCTTTTCGGTTCAGCATTGATAGCAAACTGTACAGGTATGTTTTCATTTTTAAAACCTTATATTAGAAGAAAAGGAAATTTAGAAGTTTTCTTTTATAGCAATACAATAACATAGCGAAATGTAAATGAAAACAATGTTATATCCGAAAGACGTGTCAAATACAACAAAATTGGTACTATATAACATATATTTCAATATTGACCATTTAAGCTAATATCTAGAATTTTACAAATTCAATACATTATTCTGTTGCGAAATAAAGTCGTTTAAAACCATTCATCAAATTTTTTTAGGCTTATCTATTTTGCATAAATAATCTGCTTATCGAAAAAATTATGTAAATATTGTTTAATGTTAATTAATGCACATTCTTTAATTCATGTTATTGATTATGAAATAATTCACTATACATTTTTTTACCCAAAGTGCGGGAGGTGGTATGCCCACACAAATAAGTTCTAGGAAAGGTAAATGGGTTGATATATATATAATTAAAATCGGTCTTATGACAGAAAAATGCATTGTCGGGATAATCTGTATCAAAATTGACGGAATGTCCCATTTCACACTCTCAAAGAGCGAGCCGCGATTTCGCTACATCTTCAAAATACATCTACATGTCATGGCGAGTGTGGAAGTATAACGTTCGATTGACCATGAAACTGCGTCTCTAGTGGATTGATACGAATGTAGTGATGATTGCTACGAAAGCTTAAGATTGCTACAGATAGCTACATGTACGAAGGGCTACGGAAAGCATTCCGACTTTACATATTGCTATGTACCTCAGAGGCTATCCATTGCCCGATTTGCAAAAGATTTTACACATAATTTCCGTGAACTGTTTGAGATGAGTCATAAGGCATTTGTTTGTGTAATATAATTGTATGTCTGGTATCAATCAGATTTACTGATTATCTTCCTTCCCTTTTCAGACCTCTATTCCGAGATGTCGAGTACAAAAACGTATATCAATGAAGCAGAATATTCCAACCCTTCTACATTTGGACACATGCAAACCAACGGATACATGGGAAATAGTGTTCGACATTCCGGTTTCAACCGTCGTTTTCCTCCTATCGATTTCGGTTTGTGCTAATTGTGTAGACGGATCGATCACAGAATCTGCATACACCGATACTGCTTGTCTGGAGGGGGTTGGGCCCCATCTTTGTCTGACGGGAATTTCAATGTAAATGATGCATCGTCATTTGAAACATCTGTTAATTTTCCAAATCTGTACACAGGTAATATCGGATCAGGACCGGAACCATCTGATTATTATCAAAATCAACACACAGGTAATGTCGGATCACGAACAGAACCATCTTATCATTATCAAAACCTGTACACAAGTGATGTCGGATCAGGAACAGAACCGTCTAATCATTATCAAAACCTGTACACAAGTAATATCGGATCAGGACCGGAACCATCTGATAATTATCAAAATATGTACACAAGTGACGTCGGATCACGACCGAAACCATCTGATTATTATCAAAATCTTTACACAAGTGACGTCGGATCCCAATCGGGACTGCAATTTCAAAAGTACAAGTGATGTCATACAAGCGGCTGCTTTACGAATACAAGACTCTTTTTATGGTTTTGTCAATGGTGAGTAATTCTAGTTCATGCACTGGTATAAAAGCAGTAACCGAACAATTTTGAAGTTTATTCACGATAACTTCGTCTTTGTTAAATACGAGACATATACTTGGAACAAATAATGGTTGGCATATGTCTCAAATATTTATCGAATAATTATCTAAAAATTTCGGACTTATCTCATCTTTCATGTCGATCTTTTAACCACACGATTTCCTCAATTTTGCAACTAACTTTGTTAAAGCGGTAACCGAACGATCGAGCATTCGGATGTTTTTTATTTATGGAATTTCTTTGTTGATAAGTCTGAAGTGACATCTTTTCCACAGGCCGAATTGTAGAAAATTAAGGAACATTTCCAAAAAAATATGGTTCTGACTGAAGGGTTTAGGAGGCTACCTTTTCCCAACCGTAATATTTATCTGATCTGAAACTATCATTGCTTAACAAATGACCAAAAACTATTCATCAAGTCATCCTATTATAAAAATGTTGACATAAATGTTGATTTCTAGTGAAACTTTAAAAGTTTCCTTAATATGATCCAATTTCGTTCATTCAAAAACCCCCAATACCGTAATCGTTCGGTTACTTCTTCCATTCGGTTATAAGCTGCTTTGATACCAGTACGCCATGTATTTTCGATGAAAATTGGATCCCGAATTTGTAATATTTTCGGTACTTGTAGCGAGCGAACATGTTTTACGTGGAAAAAAATTCATTGATTTACTGTGACCGCTTTGGGGATTTGTTTATACGTTACTTTTGCATTCTGAAGTCACACACAAAGGCCATATATTACGAGAGATAATGATGAAATAAAATATCCAAATCATGCTGCAAAGGAGTAAAGTTCACCTCGGGAGTCATCAATTTGTACTAAAGTATAAGTTCAAGTTATTAACATAACATGTCATATCTTTATTTTCACTATAACATGTACGTATCTTCTAAGTGTATCGAATACAGTAATTTCATTCAAATTCAGGTGTTCGTCGCCCTTGTATAAGATTATTACTTTGATAAAAAGATATCACAATCTATCGATACACTTTAATTTTAGACGTGGGATCTTTTCTCACGAAATTTATCTATGGAAATTAAACCCTTTTTGTAGTATTGGGGTTTCACGCATTTCCATCAAAGCTTAAATCAACATTAAGTTGTAAGATTTAGTGGTACAGTCAAGAGTTTTTGTCGTATGTTGTTCCGCTATTTCTGTTTCGGTGTTTTGCTGTGGTTGAGGCATACCCCCCCCCCCTTTTGTACGACGATATCCTATCCCGCAAACACACATGGTGCCATGCATTTCATCTAACTTAATAACTCAGCTTCTCACTTGCGTCGATGATTTGCATTGAGGCGTCTTTGATGGTTACGTCAGCTGGACTCCGGAGATAAGTTCCCATTCATTTTTCTATGGAGCTGTGTCATTGTCTCCGTCTGTTTGTATGGTTTTTCTTTCTTACTATATTTCACAGATCCATTCTGGCCTTTAGAAAAGTCCTACATCAACCAAACTTGCATGGTTAATAAAACGATCGTGTTTCAACTCTGTACCTTCCGAAGAAAATTAAAACCAATTTATTGATGCATCTGAGGAGGCTAACTACAATGCATGATACGGAGGCAGAATCTGACCCACATTTGAAGCTTGAGTGAGCAAGTAAGATAAAATGGGACAGGTCCATTACCATAACTATAATTAGTTAAAGAAGATCCTGACGATAATCTCAACAACACTCACAATAGAGCACCAAATTGAGCATCGACTGACCCCTAGCAAGCTAGAGGTGGGACCTTGTGCCAGGGAGGAGTAAGCATCCCCCGTTGGCTGGCTGCACCCGCCATCAAAACACTTCCGCACCTGATGAATCTAACACAATTTCGACTTTTTATTTTGTTAATTAATGCAAGTTGTAAAAAAATATATAAGTAATATACTCTGTTGCCTGTATGGATCCGAATTTCAAAAGTAGTTGACAATATTTTTTGTAAAATTTCCAGAAAGTCTTTACTAGTTTGCGAAAGAGGAAACGTTGACCTAAATGTTTCTTCGTTATTTGTAAACACCTTCTGCTATTTCCGTGGCAGATGGCCGTCTAAGTCGGCACCTGTTGTCCATTGGTCTCGTTAGTTTATGTGTACTCCTTTGTGTCTGATGTTTCTGTGTTGTGCGTTTACCTTTCATCGTTACATTGGGTGTTTTGAAGTTTTGCTGTGGGTGCTGCAACCTGGTGTTGTTGGAGATCCCCTCCTTTGTTTTTTTAAATTTCTACTTTGAAAATCATTAACATCAGTACATGCTCTACCATAGCTGATGAGCTTTGAATTGCTGTAAAATGTGACGGTAAGATAGAAGCATCACCGTCAAGTCAGAGATAAGGGATAATTTATAATGTTGAATCCAAAATCATCTCTTTTGTCATACACACTTGTATGATTCTCTCAATTAACAATTTTGATATTTAGGTAAAAAAAATGGTATTTTTGTGTTTGTAACGTTTACCTTGTCTAGAGTCAATTTTCGAGGAAAGATAACATTTTTAAAACAGGATTGTCTATAGTAGAATACTATCCAGGTACTTAGAGCTACCAATGCAACATTTCAAATCATCAAGTTTTCAAGGCATAGTACGTATGCTGCATCTGAACTATAGTTTGATCAACCATGTAAAGAAAATCGGACGGGTCTAGCCTATTATAAGTCCTAGGTCATCCAGACTTGAGTGGTCGATGCATATGAAAAAGCTTAATGCAATGTATGGTCAAGATGCTGTATCTTGTCCATATTTCAAGCTTGAAAGACTAGGTAAAGTAAAATGAGACAGGTCCATTCCCAGCCTATTTTAAGTCCTAGACAAAACAAACTTGAGTGAATGGTGCATCTGAGAATGCGTAATTCGTATTCAAATTCAATAGCAACATTTAAAACAGATAAGTTTTCAGCATAAACCAGATATGCACGTTATGGGTACTTAACCCTCGTCAGTGATCCTCAATCTAAACAATGTAATAAGGCGAAAGAGTGTGAAAGTTAATATCTTCAAAAATGTACCGAAAGACGTTGTAGGATGGTTGGAGTATGATGCTACAGGACCCACGTCTCAGAAATTTCAACAAATTTTAATAGCAGATATTTTCGAATGCGTTGAAGAAACCATCAACCGAAGCATGTGCCCTGTAATGCATGGTATTGATGTAATGTAATGCAATGCATGGTATAGATGCTGCAATATACCGTAAGGATCTTCTTTAACTCATTTATTTCACACATGAACAGTTGGGTTAAGTATGATTGGACAGGTCAATTCCCGGTCTATTTTAAATCCAAAGTGAATCAAACCTGTGTGGGTGATGTAATTGAAAAAATCCATTCAATGCATCGTACGGGTGCTTCATCTGACCTATATTTCACGTATGAGGTCAGGTAACATTAGCATCTACAATTCTAGCCTTCTTTAAATTCTTCATCAGCAAAACTTGTGTAGATAATGCATCTGGAAATACTCTGTGCAATGTAGGTACAGATGCTGGTCTTGTGACAATGTTGCCATCAAGGTGAGCGCTGTCATCTCTGATGACACTTTATTTCATGATTATTTCGATTAAAGATTTATAAGACAAATTGGCTGCCTAAAAGTAAGGAGGGAATCTCCAACAAGACCCGGTTGCAGCACAAGCAGCAACCCCCCCCCCCCCCCCCCAATGTGAAACAAAACGAACAAAGAACAGAAAACACGATGACATCAAAACACCAAACACAAAAGACCACGCATAATAAACGAGACCAATATGCAACAATTGCCGACTAAGGATGGCCATCTGCTTCGTAGCAAATGGTGTGGATATGCGGATTACCTGTGTACACCCCCCCACAACGTTTGTGGTTACCCAATTGTCTCGAGGAACACAAAATTGTAGTGTAAATGTAAAACGTCTTCAATTGAATAGCATCATTTAAGAACAGATAAATTTGCAGCACGGACTAGACGTGTACGTTTCGGGTACTTAGAAGGAACAGAGTTGGGACCCTTCGACATAATTAGATAAACTCTTCTTGTAAGATGACAAACAAGACAGCAAATCACAAGGGATCAACAACGCAGATGACTTTGAAAAAAAAAAACATATAAAATAGCAACGCTGCAAGATACGCCCGTCGGGTTAATATATTTCTTATAAAGAATTTTGTGAATGCCAGTTCTGTTCCATTTTTTAACCTTTACACGTAATTTCTCAATTGTAAAACTCAAATATGAAAGAACATGTGTTCTTCTTCATGTAAAGGGAATGATCTCCAGCATGACCACCCTAAACCCACCCAGCGAAACAAACCGACAAGAAAGTGACACATAAATTGCATCATACAAAACAACAATCGCAAAAAGACACAACAATATTCACTAGAACACCATACAAAACAATCTTAAAAGACGTACAGAAACATCAAACATTGATGACAACACATAAAAGAAAGGAGACCAAGTGTACAAAGTTTGCAACTGCAAAATTATAGTTTAAGGTCAAGTTAAAGGTCCATAACTCTGCAAAAAAAGTTAATCCATCACAAACTAAAACTGAATCTGTAATTAATTTATCTATATTTATATATTCATTTATGAAAGTGTCAACCAAGTTTGAATTCAAGAGCTGCAAAGGCTAAATATATAATTTATTTTTCAAACGTTAACTGGATCTGTTAGTATTAATTATAAAGGCATATATCACGTTTCAATTCAATAGCTGCAAAGGCTGTGAAAAAGGTCCGGAAAATTGTATAATTGTTGAAAATTTTTAAGTTGAAGGGCCATAACTCTGCTTAAAAAACAGGTCAATTATGCGAAAACTCAAAATTGATCTGTAACTATTTATTATAAAGGCATTTATCAAGTTTCAATTCATTGTCTGCAAAAGCTGTGAAAAAAAGTCCGGAAATCTTTAAAATTGTTGAAAATCTCAATGTTCAAGGGCCAAAACTCTGCTAAAAAATTTCTGAAACTTGCTACTTGCGTGTTAAATGGCCGTCATAAGTCGGCATCGGTTGTCCATTGGTCTCGTCGGTTTATGTGTAGTCTTTTGTGTTTGATGTTTACATGTCGTGTGTCTCTTTTCCGTCTCATGCTGTACTCGTCTTTTGTGTTTTTGCATCGGGTGTTTTGGTGTTCTGCTGTTGATGCTGCAACGGGGTCTTGTTCGAGATCTCCTCCCTTCTTGTACTGAATCTTACGCCACTTGAACACTTTTGTATTATTAATATAAACACTTATTTCTTGATGCAGTGGGGAGCCGTTATCCCCGTGATTTGAAGTTTATTAAGTGTTAATTACTTCCCAACACTGTCGTCTGAACGTTGCTTTGTTTTGGCCCCTTATCAATTTTACATCATATATATTTTGGGCATTTCTTGCCATTTTATCAAAAAAATATCATCGAAACAAAAGGAGGTTAATATCTCACCACCATCCCCGCAAAGCTGTTTTGAACATAGATTTTTCGATTGGATATGCCACTGATTCGACCCTACAGGAAATTTGGAGCCACACACTCTCTGTAAAGTAAATGTACAAATTCTAATTCTAAAATCAAAACCAGATGGCGCTAGTGAAATGAATTTCGGTGCCTTTAGATGGCTTGTGAAAAGCACTTTGACTGGAACCATCACTGATGAGAATTTAATATTCGAAACATGTGTCTGATGCATGAAAATTGGTTTGATTTTTTGTGAGAAGGTATACATTGGATATGCCACTGATTCGACCCTACAGGAAATTTGGAGCCACAAACTCTCTGTAAAGTAAATGTACAAATTCTAATTCTGAAAACAAAACTAGATGGCGCTAGTGAAATAAATTTCGGTGGCTTTAGACGGCTTGTGAAAAGCACTTTGGCTGGAACCATCGCTGATGAGAATTTAAAGTGATATTAGAACATATAAGATAATACTTTTTCCTAAAGCTTTCCCTAAAAATAAACCATAATACGCCAAAAATAGTTTTCAGCTCATACCGCACACATACGTAAATCAGTTTTGAAGTTGCTATTTTTAGCCATTTACCAGAAACCCTTATTCTATAAATGATCACTTACGGTAAATATGATGGAGAGACTTATGACGTAGAAAGTTGTACAGTAGTGTAAACAATGCAATGTACCGTTGAGGTATTGAAGCTGAGTTCTCATTTAATTTGCTCAGTTTCACATCTTTTGATAATTTCTTGATCATGTCGAGTATTAATATGTAAATGTTTAATGATAGTAATTTTCATGCGACCAAGCATCTGTCCGTGAGAAAAAAAGGGGGGAGGGGGAAAGGGTCTTGAGATGGACGTTTTCACTCATGATGTCACATCATGTTTTCTGTCTTTCCTATTTTACTATTTGTTCTAAACACGCACGATTTGAAACTTTGGTTGAAGATACAGCCCGATCTGTTTCAAACGCAGAAATGGGGGGGGGGGGGGGGTTAACTTGAATTGCGTGCGACTGGAGTTTCAGACCGGGAGGCCCCCTGCCTATCCTTTTATTGAGCTAAGTGAACAACATAGTATCATCTATATTCATATTGTCTTAAACATTCACTTAAATGACAAATGACAGATGGAGATATCTTTGGCATAGACGGATTCAGGAATCTAAAATAGGGAGGGCGGATCACAGTGAACTTTGGAAACAATTTTTCGGAGAAGCGTAGGAAGGGGGTGAGGGGTATAATGATTAAAACAAAACGTTATTAATTTATTTTTACATATATTTTTTTTGAATTCATCTTTATAAATAATTATTTCAAAATTCACCTGCATTGGTGCAAGGGATATACATGTAGGGTAGACTATATTTCACGAGCTCCCCCAGTGGGTAAAACACTCAGTAAATTTTAATATTATTCTGAGGCTCCAAGTCGATGTCACGGAATCTATTTTAATTAAAATAAGGATCAAATATTATTCTATCAATATATTTGGTCACAATTTAAGGGGTTAACAACGAAAAACGATTCGACATTGTTCTTTTTCTTCTAAATCATTAAGTTATGGTCACAGCTAGCGGTTTTATATTGAATAACATAATAATAAAAAAAAAACGAAGCAATAAATTTATACTGATCTGAAAACATTTTGACATAAGTTTTCATGAGAGGCAATTGATGATAGAAAAGATTGGATGATCTCTCTCTCTCTCTCTCTCTCTCTCTCTCTCTCTCTCTCGACGACTCAAAACGGACAAATGTGCGTGTGTGTGTGTAGGGGGGGTGGTTACCCCCGCAAACCACGATCTAATATTCGGCAAGTGCTAGATCCATAAATCCATATGTAGATTCAGAATCTATCAAATAATATTGGCCAGCTCGATTATTTTTGTTAATTAGAAAATAAATTATGTCAAACTGCTGTCCTGAATCTACAGGTGATCGCCAGCCATGGGCATGTTTAGAAATGGTGCGCCCTTTATTTATTTATTTCATTTATTTATTTATTTATTTTGCTCAATAAATAAAAACCAATGTTTTAGATATTGATTGTTTTATTCTTGAAACGGTAACCACATGCGTATACACATGTTCGTGTATTGTCGTGGACAACTTCTGACGTCATTAACTGAGACCCACGAAGAATACAGTCGATCCCGAAAATTCATTGGGTAAATTGACAAAAATGTCGATTTCCTCTAAAACCAGGATTTTTTTTCTGTGGTTACAGCATGAAAAATTTCATTTTTAAAGAGCTAATGCTTTATACTATTTTCACAGATGTTCTAATATCACTTTAATATTCGAAACATTTGTCTGGTGCATGAAAATTGGTTTGAATTTTTGTAAGAAGGTATAGAGTTGGAACGCTTCCGTATTATTGAAAAAAAAAACAAAGAAATATCAAAACACTTCCGTATTATTGATATCAAATTATATGCCAAGTTTGAAAAGCTTCAGAAAAAAGTCCGGAAAACATTACCTCGGACGGACGCACGGACACACGGTTTCAATTTATTAAATACAATATCAGAAGTAATTACATATACTTACAAATAATTAACAACTGTTATAGAATGTTAAAAAAATCAGATCGAAAATCAATCATATCTAAAATATTCAGTTCCCTTAAGAACATTCTACTGATTAAAACCCCCCAGATAAAAATCACCTATTTTCATTCTTATTTTGTCGTTCAGATATTTTGATAAAAGTTGCTAGAATTTTTACACCGTCAGCAACTGTATATCCAGTCATTATGGTTTTTTTATGATTTAATAATTAGGAACTTCTTTGATGTTTATTAAAAACACATTATAGGATCTTCTTTGAAGTTTATCAAAACACAGTCAAACGTACTTTAGTAGCACCCTCTCGTTTTATAGTGCATAGTATTATGGCTCATTTCGAAGAATAGTAGACAGATAAATACATGACATATTCTGTCCCGAAAGGAAATAATTGTAAAACATGTACTAATATTCAAATTAGAGATGAAAAAAAAACAAAGAAACAAAGAAACATCGAGCATCAAACGCACAGTTTAACATTCAAGCATGAAAGCCACTCTTCATATATGACAAAACAGACAGTGTCAATATTCTAGCATGCTTTTAAATTGACTGTAGTGGTGTGTTAAAATAAGTTTTGATCACGCAAATAAGAAATAGCAAAAACTCTTTGTTGAAACTATTATAATATTAAATTTAGATAGAATGAAAATTTTCCCCTTACGGGACGAAGATACTCCCCGCAGCAATATTCTTTGAAAAGTTTATCAACGATCAAGGCAAAGCGTCTTTTGTGGCATTTGACACAACCTGAGGCCCCAAAGAACATTTCTGTGAAATATTACTGAAATCCATCCACAGTGGGAGGAATTTTGCTCTGGACAAGGATCTACTAATGGTGTCTATTGTGACCTTAACCTTTGATCTATGACCTTGGTTAAAGGTTATGGCACACCCTTAGGTCTTGAGGAACATTTCTGTGAAATATTAATGAAATCCATCCACAGGGGAGAGGAGCTATTTTCAGGACAAGGATTTACTAATTATGTCTATCGTGACCTTAAGCTTTGACCTATAAAGTTGGTTCAGGTCAGGACACACCCTCAGGTCCTAAGGAACATTTCTTTGAAACATTATTTGATCCATCCAAAGGGGGAAGAGAATTCCATGGGCAAGGTTTTGATAATGATGCATATTTTGACCTTGACATTTGACCTTGGTTAACGATTATAACACATCCTTAGGTCCAAAGGAGCATTTCTGTAAAATATTAATGAAATCCATCAAAGGGGGGAGGAAATATTCTCTAAACAGCGTTTGATGCCTATTGTGACCTTGACCTTTGACCTATGACATTGGTTCAAGGTCAAGACACACATTGTGAAATGTTATTGAAATCCATCCACAGGGGTTATGCACGTGACAAAGTTTTACTACTGATGTCTATTGTGACCTTGACATTTCATCTATGACCTTGATTCAAGATCATTACACACACTTAGTTCCCAAAGAACATTTCTGTGAAATATTAATGAAATCCATCCAGAGGTGGAGGAGTTGTGCTTCGGACAAGGTTTTATTAATGATGTATATTTTGACCTTGACCTTTGACCTATGACCTTGGTACAATGTCATGACACACCCTTACGTCCTAAGAAACATTTCTGTGAAATATTATACCTTGGTTCAGAAAATGATACATCCTCAGGTCCTAAGGAAGATTTCTGTGAAATATTATTGAAATCCATCCAAAGGGGGAGGAGATATTCTATGGAGAGGGTTTTAATAATGATGTATATTGTGACCTTGAATATATTACCTTGGTTCAAGGTCTTGAAACACTCTTAGGTCATAAGGACCATTTCTGTGAAATATTATTGAAATCCATCTACATGTATATGGGGAGGAGTTATGCTCTGGCCAAGGTGTGATGGCAGACAGGGTGATTCTTACTTTGTTTGCAGGGGGTATAAATATTCAATATTTTATTTATTATTTTACGAATGTTTTTCCCATAGATGATTTGACTGGTATTTATTTACAAATACCATTTCTATGAATAAGCCTTTACAAGTTTTATGAATTTCTAAGCACTTTATCCAGTTAGTTTTGTTTAGTATGCTTTCTGTTTATAATGAAAATTACATGGTTGATGGATGGTTATTGCAATAACTTTGATAGATTATGATTCATAGAGTCATACAAGCATAGTGAGATTGCAAGTTAAGGTAAAATGTACTTTTTTTAAATCATTGGTCTCTTTGATTTATATGTAGTCTTCTATGTTTGATGTTTCTATGGTGTTATTTGATATTCCTTGTCTCTTTTGCGTCTCTTTCTGTGCGTGTCTGCTCTTTCTTTTTTGCATGAGATGTTTTGGTGTTTTGCTGTGGGTGCTGCAACCGAGTGTTGTTGGAGATCCCCTCTTTTCTTTCATGCATACTTTTAATAATTTGTATTACCTATTTACTTCTTCTTAAATGTAATTAAATGATCCATTATCTACATTGAATCAGTCTAACTTTATACGACATGACACATAATTTCTCTAGTAATATATGAATGATCAATATTAGTTATTTTCGAATTAGCTTGACAGATCTTTTACCGCTTCCCTTTGTATTTATACTTTATAGCTACTATTTGAGAAATCTAGATAACATATCCGGGATTCTTTAAGGAAGTCAAGCGGACATGCAAAGTTTTGTTTATGGTCTTCTGTTTTCCAGTTCTTGGAAACTTATTTTAAAATATGAAGGAAACGTCGATAATTTCCTTTATTTTCAAATTCTACATTAGCTTTTTTTCTTTTTTTTTAGAAGATAAAAAATAGAAGATGGGCTTCTTGAGTTCGGAATAAGGAAGTTATTAAATATCAAACTTGATATGAAGATATTGGATGTCATTTAAGAACAGATGAATTGGCAACATTGACCAGACATGCATGTTTCGGGTATTTAACCTCGTCAGTGATCCTGAATCTAAACAACGTTATATGGCCAAAGAGTGTGAAATGACAAATATGGATAATGACCATATCCCTGTATACAGCACAAAATCGATAATTCAGAAAATCAGAAATCGAAGACATACACAATCAGGATAAAACAGGAACCAAAGCAAACAAACAAAAACCTCCACCATATGAAGCAGCGAACTGGTCTTTGACAGAATATCATCCACCATTCTGGAGAGTGGGACATCATAGTGTACGACGAGTCCCCATATCGTTATTATGTCCAAAAATATACCGGAAGACGTAACAGGATCGTTGGAATATTATTCTACAGGACCCACGTTTTAGAAATTTCAAGATATATTGAGAGCAGAATTTTTTAATGCTTTGAAGAAACGATCAACCTAGGTTGATCGAACTTGGCTACATGTGCCCTCGGGGACTCCTATTTCTGGTTGCCCAAGTAATGTATGCATTATGCATTATTCAGTCTATCGTTGTACTCTAAAAATAAATTCTTTTTATTAAAGTTGCTTTGTTCTGTATTTGAACATTTTCATTTTTTTCTGAACAAAATTACTGAAAGGTTCTTGAGAATACTTATGAATAAGAACGTCTTCAAATTGAATAGCATCATTTAAGAACAGATAAATTGGCAACGTGGACCAGACATGCACGTTTCGGGTATTTAACCCTCATCAGTGATCCTAAATCTAAACAATGTAATATGCCAAAAAGCATGAAAGTTACTATGTCGAAAAAGTATACCGAAAGACGTAGCAGGATGGGTGGGATATGATGCTACAGGACCCACTTTTTAGAAATTTCAAGAAATTTTGATACCAGAAATTTAGATTGCGTTGAAGAAACGATCAACCGAAATTGATCGAACTTGGCTACATGTGCCCTCGGGGACTCCTGGTCCACCAGCAGTGACACTCACCAAGTGGTATAAATAAGAACGTCTTCAAATTGAATAGCATCATTTAAGAACAGATAAATTGGCAACGTGGACCAGACATGCACGTTTCGGGTATTTAACCCTCATCAGTGATCCTAAATCTAAACAATGTAATATGCCAAAAAGCATGAAAGTTACTATGTCGAAAAAGTATACCGAAAGACGTAGCAGGATGGGTGGGATATGATGCTACAGGACCCACTTTTTAGAAATTTCAAGAAATTTTGATACCAGAAATTTAGATTGCGTTGAAGAAACGATCAACCGAAATTGATCGAACTTGGCTACATGTGCCCTCGGGGACTCCTGGTCCACCAGCAGTGACACTCACCAAGTGGTATAAATAAGAACGTCTTCAAATTGAATAGCATCATTTAAGAACAGATAAATTGGCAACGTGGACCAGACATGCACGTTTCGGGTATTTAACCCTCATCAGTGATCCTAAATCTAAACAATGTAATATGCCAAAAAGCATGAAAGTTACTATGTCGAAAAAGTATACCGAAAGACGTAGCAGGATGGGTGGGATATGATGCTACAGGACCCACTTTTTAGAAATTTCAAGAAATTTTGATACCAGAAATTTAGATTGCGTTGAAGAAACGATCAACCGAAATTGATCGAACTTGGCTACATGTGCCCTCGGGGACTCCTGGTCCACCAGCAGTGACACTCACCAAGTGGTATAAATAAGAACGTCTTCAAATTGAATAGCATATTTAAGAACAGATAAATTGGCAACGTGGACCAGACATGCACGTTTCGGGTATTTAACCCTCATCAGTGATCCTAAATCTAAACAATGTAATATGCCAAAAAGCATGAAAGTTACTATGTCGAAAAAGTATACCGAAAGACGTAGCAGGATGGGTGGGATATGATGCTACAGGACCCACTTTTTAGAAATTTCAAGAAATTTTGATACCAGAAATTTAGATTGCGTTGAAGAAACGATCAACCGAAATTGATCGAACTTGGCTACATGTGCCCTCGGGGACTCCTGGTCCACCAGCAGTGACACTCACCAAGTGGTATAAATAAGAACGTCTTCAAATTGAATAGCATCATTTAAGAACAGATAAATTGGCAACGTGGACCAGACATGCACGTTTCGGGTATTTAACCCTCATCAGTGATCCTAAATCTAAACAATGTAATATGCCAAAAAGCATGAAAGTTACTATGTCGAAAAAGTATACCGAAAGACGTAGCAGGATGGGTGGGATATGATGCTACAGGACCCACTTTTTAGAAATTTCAAGAAATTTTGATACCAGAAATTTAGATTGCGTTGAAGAAACGATCAACCGAAATTGATCGAACTTGGCTACATGTGCCCTCGGGGACTCCTGGTCCACCAGCAGTGGCACTCACCAAGTGGTATAAATAAGAACGTCTTCAAATTGAATAGCATCATTTAAGAACAGATAAATTGGCAACGTGGACCAGACATGCACGTTTCGGGTATTTAACCCTCATCAGTGATCCTAAATCTAAACAATGTAATATGCCAAAAAGCATGAAAGTTACTATGTCGAAAAAGTATACCGAAAGACGTAGCAGGATGGGTGGGATATGATGCTACAGGACCCACTTTTTAGAAATTTCAAGAAATTTTGATACCAGAAATTTAGATTGCGTTGAAGAAACGATCAACCGAAATTGATCGAACTTGGCTACATGTGCCCTCGGGGACTCCTGGTCCACCAGCAGTGACACTCACCAAGTGGTATAAATAAGAACGTCTTCAAATTGAATAGCATCATTTAAGAACAGATAAATTGGCAACGTGGACCAGACATGCACGTTTCGGGTATTTAACCCTCATCAGTGATCCTAAATCTAAACAATGTAATATGCCAAAAAGCATGAAAGTTACTATGTCGAAAAAGTATACCGAAAGACGTAGCAGGATGGGTGGGATATGATGCTACAGGACCCACTTTTTAGAAATTTCAAGAAATTTTGATACCAGAAATTTAGATTGCGTTGAAGAAACGATCAACCGAAATTGATCGAACTTGGCTACATGTGCCCTCGGGGACTCCTGGTCCACCAGCAGTGACACTCACCAAGTGGTATAAATAAGAACGTCTTCAAATTGAATAGCATATTTAAGAACAGATAAATTGGCAACGTGGACCAGACATGCACGTTTCGGGTATTTAACCCTCATCAGTGATCCTAAATCTAAACAATGTAATATGCCAAAAAGCATGAAAGTTACTATGTCGAAAAAGTATACCGAAAGACGTAGCAGGATGGGTGGGATATGATGCTACAGGACCCACTTTTTAGAAATTTCAAGAAATTTTGATACCAGAAATTTAGATTGCGTTGAAGAAACGATCAACCGAAATTGATCGAACTTGGCTACATGTGCCCTCGGGGACTCCTGGTCCACCAGCAGTGACACTCACCAAGTGGTATAAATAAGAACGTCTTCAAATTGAATAGCATCATTTAAGAACAGATAAATTGGCAACGTGGACCAGACATGCACGTTTCGGGTATTTAACCCTCATCAGTGATCCTAAATCTAAACAATGTAATATGCCAAAAAGCATGAAAGTTACTATGTCGAAAAAGTATACCGAAAGACGTAGCAGGATGGGTGGGATATGATGCTACAGGACCCACTTTTTAGAAATTTCAAGAAATTTTGATACCAGAAATTTAGATTGCGTTGAAGAAACGATCAACCGAAATTGATCGAACTTGGCTACATGTGCCCTCGGGGACTCCTGGTCCACCAGCAGTGGCACTCACCAAGTGGTATAAATAAGAACGTCTTCAAATTGAATAGCATCATTTAAGAACAGATAAATTGGCAACGTGGACCAGACATGCACGTTTCGGGTATTTAACCCTCATCAGTGATCCTAAATCTAAACAATGTAATATGCCAAAAAGCATGAAAGTTACTATGTCGAAAAAGTATACCGAAAGACGTAGCAGGATGGGTGGGATATGATGCTACAGGACCCACTTTTTAGAAATTTCAAGAAATTTTGATACCAGAAATTTAGATTGCGTTGAAGAAACGATCAACCGAAATTGATCGAACTTGGCTACATGTGCCCTCGGGGACTCCTGGTCCACCAGCAGTGACACTCACCAAGTGGTATAAATAAGAACGTCTTCAAATTGAATAGCATCATTTAAGAACAGATAAATTGGCAACGTGGACCAGACATGCACGTTTCGGGTATTTAACCCTCATCAGTGATCCTAAATCTAAACAATGTAATATGCCAAAAAGCATGAAAGTTACTATGTCGAAAAAGTATACCGAAAGACGTAGCAGGATGGGTGGGATATGATGCTACAGGACCCACTTTTTAGAAATTTCAAGAAATTTTGATACCAGAAATTTAGATTGCGTTGAAGAAACGATCAACCGAAATTGATCGAACTTGGCTACATGTGCCCTCGGGGACTCCTGGTCCACCAGCAGTGACACTCACCAAGTGGTATAAATAAGAACGTCTTCAAATTGAATAGCATCATTTAAGAACAGATAAATTGGCAACGTGGACCAGACATGCACGTTTCGGGTATTTAACCCTCATCAGTGATCCTAAATCTAAACAATGTAATATGCCAAAAAGCATGAAAGTTACTATGTCGAAAAAGTATACCGAAAGACGTAGCAGGATGGGTGGGATATGATGCTACAGGACCCACTTTTTAGAAATTTCATGAAATTTTGATACCAGAAATTTAGATTGCGTTGAAGAAACGATCAACCGAAATTGATCGAACTTGGCTACATGTGCCCTCGGGGACTCCTGGTCCACCAGCAGTGACACTCACCAAGTGGTATAAATAAGAACGTCTTCAAATTGAATAGCATCATTTAAGAACAGATAAATTGGCAACGTGGACCAGACATGCACGTTTCGGGTATTTAACCCTCATCAGTGATCCTAAATCTAAACAATGTAATATGCCAAAAAGCATGAAAGTTACTATGTCGAAAAAGTATACCGAAAGACGTAGCAGGATGGGTGGGATATGATGCTACAGGACCCACTTTTTAGAAATTTCAAGAAATTTTGATACCAGAAATTTAGATTGCGTTGAAGAAACGATCAACCGAAATTGATCGAACTTGGCTACATGTGCCCTCGGGGACTCCTGGTCCACCAGCAGTGACACTCACCAAGTGGTATAAATAAGAACGTCTTCAAATTGAATAGCATCATTTAAGAACAGATAAATTGGCAACGTGGACCAGACATGCACGTTTCGGGTATTTAACCCTCATCAGTGATCCTAAATCTAAACAATGTAATATGCCAAAAAGCATGAAAGTTACTATGTCGAAAAAGTATACCGAAAGACGTAGCAGGATGGGTGGGATATGATGCTACAGGACCCACTTTTTAGAAATTTCATGAAATTTTGATACCAGAAATTTAGATTGCGTTGAAGAAACGATCAACCGAAATTGATCGAACTTGGCTACATGTGCCCTCGGGGACTCCTGGTCCACCAGCAGTGACACTCACCAAGTGGTATAAATAAGAACGTCTTCAAATTGAATAGCATCATTTAAGAACAGATAAATTGGCAACGTGGACCAGACATGCACGTTTCGGGTATTTAACCCTCATCAGTGATCCTAAATCTAAACAATGTAATATGCCAAAAAGTATGAAATTCTACTTGTATTTTTATTTCCTTTTTCCCAGGTTAAGCGATCACAGATCATTAAGTATTTCAAAAGTAACCCTCCTTTGACACATATTTCTTAGCCAAAGCTCTCCAGGAAATATGAATGTATTAAAGTGCTATAGAAGAAGAATATTTTGAATATTTAAGGAAGTATTGTTATCCATCGCCATACCCGTTGTCTTGACGGGTATATTTCTTTCCTCCTCTGAGACAATGGCGACTAAACCAGCCCAGAAAGTACTTACATGTAACGACGGGTATAATTCTGGAGAGTGATTTTGTCGCTGAAGCATAAAGATGATACATGTACAATGAAAATCAAACGTTATAATGACAAATATGGACAAACTATATCCCTACTAGGGGAGAAAACATTCTATTTGGGGGGGGGGGGGGGGGGGGCGGGGCAGGAACACTTTTGTCAGCCGGAATTTTTTTCAGCCATTTTTTAGAGGCGGAATTTTTTTTCGCCGGACCTTCGGGCCGGATTTCTTTTTTAATTCTTCAAATATTGATAATACTCTTAAAGTTTAAATCATTCAACGTGATTTTTCGGCCATATTAAATGATTCAAACACGGAGTAAATCCAGGTGCAAAGGGAGAGTATATCAAGGCATCTCTTGTTAAAAAATACTCAATGCAGACAGGTTTATTTTGTTCCTTTGAAAAAGTTTGTTTAATTTTTATTTGTAATTTCGTGACACACACTGAAGAGTTTATTAGGCATGTGGGAAAGCGGTAGGGCAATTTCATGATCCGGAAAAAAAATTCCCCAAAATCTTGATCCGGAATTTTTTGTTGCAAAGTCTTCCTACCTCCCCCCTCCCCATACAAATCAAATGGTTGCTCCCCAAGAAGTACAAAATCGTTAATCGAAAAATCATCTAACCAAGAGAAAACGAGACCATTATAGAACCAGAACTAAGGCAAAGTAGCTAAGAAATACACTATATGAAATAAAGTGAACTTCCTGCGAAGGAGTGAGATTAGGTACCCAGGATGACTTTAATTTCCTATATGTTGAAAGACAGTTATTACCATCAAAACACCGAAATTCATCTTTCATCGGTTTTGACCATTTCTACATGACTTCAATAACACATTCTTACTGCAATCAGGTGATTGTAAATTTTGAAATATTTGTTCTATAAGTACCAATTTTATTGTACCAGACACGAGCTTCGGGTCCTTACTGTCAAACAGTTTTAAAACTTTTTAATAAGTTTAATAATTTTTAATAAGTTTTCCTGGTGCCGTCTACAGTATAGACTGTTCATTTCCTCTTGCCAAAAATTAACGGCTCCAATTTTTTTGTGTAGGGTGTATTCAGAAGCGTATTTAATTGAAAAATATGGCTAAAAAGTCGTTGGAGGGTAAGCGCAGCAGATTTTTTTTTATTTGATTTGAATTTTCGGAGGGTGCGTAAACTTTATTTTACCGTACTGCATAAACATATGCGGTAAAAATTTCTCTTTTACGATTTTTTTTTAATTTAAAATTCATATCAACCTGCCAAGAGAGGCCAAAAAAGTATTATAGGATGATATAAAGTAACGAACGAATGATGAATATGAATGCATTCAAAGACGTTAAACGGAAGTAAGAACAGTTGATATACCGATCAAGGACTTTTCTCTAGTTTATCCTGATACTAAGATCGATATGCAGAAAAAAAATACATCAAACTGTTTGGCATTGAGGGATTCTGTTTATGTGATGCTGATAATAAGAATTTATAATTATTAGAATAGTTCCTAATTCTTGACAAGAAAATCGGATATCGGATATAAGGTAAAATGATACATCACAGGACAGCATTATGACTTCCTTCATAAATTGTCAATTTTTATGTTTTGCATCATCTTACTCGTCATATTTATGTTTTGATTACCCTGAAACATAGAAATGAAATGTGTTTTTTCTTGTCAATACAGAAACTATAAATTGAAATGAATCTTTTCGAAATTTGCAAACTTTGTGAATAAAAATATAGTGAGCAACTTATTGATATATTGAAGATGGATACAGTTAAAATTATTTTCGGTTTTATGACTCTTTTTGGTTCTACATTGATAGCAAACTGTAGAGGTATGTATTCATCCTTTAAATTTACATTCAAACATGTATGCTATAGCAATTCAATGATATCCTTGTTAACCATAATTTTGCATTTCACAAAAGTATTCTGATACGTTCTTCTGTCACTGTTTTAGGTTATTCGTCAAAGGTTTTAATTTAAGTCAAGTTATTAATGATACTCGAAAACTGATGTGAATGTTGTTTAATGTTAAACAATACACATTCTGTAATACATGGTAAGAATACATCTGTAATACATGATTAAGAAATTATTTTTAAAAGATGAATAGGAAAGGGGTAGGTCCACGAAGCCCGATATTTGCCCTAATTTTGAACATTGTACTTCATAGAATTTTTAACTGTGATGTAATATTTTGAAACGTTCTCTACTGAATCATGAATCTATATTTTGTAAACATTGCGTTTAGCAATACCTTTTAGCCCTCTGATAACACCAAAATAGGTCATATTCCTCGAAATTGTTGCAAAAACTACACATTTCTATAAAATTAGCAATGGCCGCATGCATTAACTAAGATGAAAAATTTATATGTGAAAGATTATCATTATATCCTTTTGTCGTAAACGTGTCATCTCAGTTAATGCATGCGGCCACATTGAATTCGTCCATAAAAGACAAAATTCCCAGCAATTATTGCCATATTTTGTCAATGACGCCAAAATGACGTCACTTCATGAAAAAATATCACCAAAGAAAGTGCATTTAACTGTAATAAAATAAATGCACTTTCTTTGGTGATTTTTTTTCACATTAAAAGCGATGAACATTTAGTGTTTTTTCGTGAGAGATGTCAAGAATTTCTTATGAAATTTATTTACATAACGACTTCAAAATATATCTATCCGTGGCGAGTCGAGAAGCAAACTGAAACTACGACTCCATAACGGATAGGTATGAGTTGATACAAGACTGCTCCGGAAACATGTAGCTATCGATGGCATAGAATAGCGTCCCGACGTTACTATGCATTGTTACATGTACGTGTGAACGAATTCAATTTGAATAGCATTTAAGAACAGATAAATTGGCAACATGGACCAGACACGCACGTTTCGGATACTTAACCCTCGTCAGTGATCCTCAAATCTAAACAATGTAATATACCAAAAAAAAAACATGAAAGTTACTATTACCGACCCGCGACATTTGAAAGTTCAAAGGGGAATGTAAGGGAATTGAATTACACAAAATGATGATCAAGATTCCATTAAAACATCTTAGTCTGAGTTCTTAGTAAACTGATATCAAAGCAAACAAAAGTTCATTCAGAATGTATTTGGTTTTTGTATTTCTGTTCATTGAGTTATCATCAGTTTCATTGATTAATTTCTTTAACTCTTCAGGACTCTATTCCGATATGTCGAGTTCACAAATGTATCCCAACGAAGCATGATATTCCATGCCTTCTACTTTTGGATACATACAACCAAATGGATACAGGACACATGACACCCAATCATCCGAGTCCTATCACCGTTATACCCCGGGCTACGGTATGTGTTCCTTTTGCAGATATGCCTATAGAAGGTCATGTGTAGAACGATACTGCATATCTGGTTATCCTTTATATGCACCAAGGCCTGACTGGGAGTATGAGCATGCAACATCGACATCGGGAACATCTGCTTATTTGCCAGATCGGCACACAATTGATAGTTTCGGATACCAAGCTTGACTGTATTTTCAAAAGTATAGGTGAAGTCAGTCGATCCACTTTATCCCAGAATTTTAAGAATTGCAATTTCTATTGAAATAATATTTTCAGATATTTTTCCATTTCTAATTAATCACAAAGAGTTCTATGTTATTCGACATGTTTTGTTTATCAAACTTTTATTCCTGAACACACAATAGTTTATGTAGCGAACGCAGCTTTCTTTACGTGGAAATAAGGTTTTATTGATATTCTGTTTTACTCCTTTTGGATTGTCCCTGTTCATTACCACTTGCAATATAAAAAGTTTTCCCTAATATGGTAAACTGTGTGAATGAATCAGAATTCTAAAGTCAGAAACAATTATTATATATTACGAGAGAAATTGCTGAATCAAACAAAATATCGGAAACATTCTGCCAAAAAACAAAAGAAATCCATAGTTGATTTCAACTCTGGTTTTATCAGCTTGTACTAAAGATTAAGTTTAAGTTGTTAAGGTTACTTGCCATATAATTATTTTTACTATTAAAATCATGTATCGAATAAAGTCATTTATTGACATAATGGTGTTGACATCCTTTTATAAGAACCATCGATAATGCGTTAGAATCATCAGACGCCTTCAATACCGCGGATATGATCCTAACGTCACCGGAGGAACACTAGACTTGGTACTTGACCAGTCTACAGTCTTGTGCAAGCGCATTCTTTAGACTTGCATTCCGACAAACTATGACGACGGGACTCCATGACGGGCCCTGTCAAAACCTCTCAATAGAAGACAGGGCGTCGACCATCTGCCCTCTCTGAATTCAGTCGGACTCCTCGGGTGATAACAAACATGAGCTCGCTACAATAGAGCACGGAATGTATAACGTACGCCCTCTTTTTATATCCATTTGCACATTCATATGTGGTGCGTAGGTCCCTGCGTTTTATGATCTTGTTTGTGTGTAGTCATCTAACAGTGAGGAAATTGTTTAACACAAAATTTGTACGTACTTCGAGGCCTCTTGGTAATCGGGAAAAGGGGAGGGTTACGCGCACGTAATCCACGATAATCACACTGTCTGCTACTGACGTGGCAAATTGCCATCCTAAGTCGGCACATTTGTCTTGTTGGTTTATGTGTAGTCATTTATGTTTAATGTTTCTGTGATTTGGCGTTCATTGTACCATTGCGACGCATCCTGTGCGTGTCTGCGTTGTGTTTTTGCATTGGGTGTATTGGGATTTTGTGTTGGTTCTGCAAACGAGTGTTGTTGGAGATCCCCTCCTTTCTTTCATATAATGAAAGGATATTTCATTATCTGAAAGAAAGTGCAGTCCTTTGTGTTTGATGTTTCTGTGTTGTGCGTTGAACATCGACGGCGGGTGCGGCTAGCCAACAGGGGATGCTTACTCCTCCAGGGCACCTGGTCCCACCACTAGCTTGCTAGGGGTCCGTCGATGCTCAATTTGGTGCTCTATTGTTGGTGCTGTTTTGATTATCGTCAGGATCTTATTTAGCTCATTGACGTTCCTTGTCCCTTTTGCGTCTCTTCCTTTGCTTGTCTGCTCTGTGTTTTTGCATCGGGTATTTTGGGGTTTTGCTAATGGTTCTGCAGCCTGGTGTTGTTGGAGATCCCCTCCTTTGTTTCAATGTATTGTTTATACTTTACTTGGTTAAAGACGTCGCATCTTTTTCTGTTAACGAGACTATATAGCGCTCGATTTATTTAAGGGCCATTTGCGCAAAAGTATGGTTTGCTAGATTAAGTTTTCGACATTTTATTCAAAGTGCATTACACCGTGTCCATGTCATGGTCTATCCGGCAACGCTTGTTTTTTTTTTTTTTTTTTTACAGTTAAAGAAATAATTGGATTAACGCTTGGGCAGATAATGATAGTGCACTTGCCGTGATTTTATCAGTTCATAAATGATGCTATTGAATTTGAAGACGTTTAACATTTGAACTACTTGGTGAGTGTCACTGCTGGTCTACCAAGAGTCCCCGAGGGCACACGTAGCCAAGTTTGATCAACTTCGGTTGATCGTCTGTCTCTTCAACGCATTTGAAATTTTCTGTTACAAAATTTCTTGAAATTTCTAAAACGTGGGTCCTGTTTCATCATATCCCACCCATTCTGCTACATCTTTCGGTACGTTTTGGACATAATAATTTTCATATTTTTTGGTCATATTACATTGTTTAGAATTAAGATCACGGACGAGGGTTTAGTACCCGAAATCTGCATGTCTGGTCCATGCTGTAAATCAATCAGTTCTTAAATGATGCTATTGAATTTGAAGACGTTTAACATCTGTGATCCTTTGCTCGTCTGCTCTGGGGTATTTTGGGGTTTTGCTGTGGGTTCTGCAGCCTGGTGTTGTTGGAGATCCCCTCCTTTGTTTTAGTGTATTGTTTATACTTTACTTGGTTAAAGACGTCGGATCTTATACTGTAAACGAGAATATTTAGCGCTCGATTTATTTAAGGGCCATTTGCTTAAAAGTATGGTTCCCTAGATTAAGTTTTCGACATTTTATTCAAAGTGCATTACACCGTGTCAATGTCATGTCGTAACGCTTGTTGTTTTTATAGTTAAAGATATAATTTGACTAACGCTTGGGCAGATAATGATAGTACACTTGCCGTGATTTACATGTACATGTATTAATGAAATTTGCACTAAAGTACTAGTAGGTTCTTAAGAAAACGGAAATTTCCCTTTTATTTGTAAATAGCAAAAACTAATTACCGGAAAATTCAAATGGTAATGCATAAGGAAAAGCACTATTCAAATAACTAGCTTTTTTAACCATATAAGACATCATTTTTGGTGTACTTATAGGAAAATAGCAATATTTTACGCTCAGAAATTGTCCCAAGTCGTTTTTCTTAACAAGGGTCGAGAATATTAGATAAAACAGCATTACCTTTTCATACAGGTAGATATTCACTGATCATTCAGGCATAAATCTATGTGTTCAACCATGATTATGGCTATTGCATTAATCAAACTTGACCAGTGTAGATTTTAATGACTTAGTACATGGAAAAGATGATTTGCCGTGCTATTTTCTATATGTAGAGGAAAAACGCCAAAATGATACCAAAATAAAACTTCATTTTCAAACAGTGCTCTAATAGTTGAATATTTCTCTCGATATTCATATGTATCTATCTACGAGCGTTTTTACGTAAAATCAAAATTTCTGTTTTCCTAACTGACTGTTAGTACTTAAGGTAGATCATGATTGTCTACGTGTCGCAATAACCAAATATGAATTATAAATAAGAAGTGTTACAGACGATATTATTTTTTAACAAAAAAAGCCCCAGAACTTGTATCTTATTGGATCCTATTTTCATTTCAATCAATCAGAAAAAAATCTGCATTCGTAAATCGTAGTCGTGCCTAATTGCATGAATAGACGTTTATATCTTTTCTTTCTTACGAAAGAGTTTTCTCTCTCTCTCGCTTTTTTTAAGATGGCGTACAAAATTTGTGCGAAAAAACAACATTTTAATAACGCAATGTATATATATCGTAAAAAGAAAAAATATCTATAAACAAAAGTTTACCAATATTATAAGCATGCGAATAGGAAATTCAATTCTTCATGGCACGTGCCGGCATTTACATTGTGGTCAATAGCTTTGTGTATATCACTGTGAACTTGTATAATAGATGTACAGTCTTTTAAAGGATTTATTTACACAGCATGAATGAAATCAGAAATTGACCCTGATCCTCTGTCCTAATCGGAAAGTACGTCAGACTTTTTGGGTGATTGATCTTGACCTCGTTTCTTCCAGCAGAGCACGGACTGTTATATACGCATGCCACAGATTTTTTTTATATCCTTTTACATAGAATATGTGTTACCTGAGGCCGCTGCATATAACCATCTTGTTTGGGATGTCATTTTACAGTGTGAAGTGTATGTTTATACATCAATTGATACCTCTGTGTAATCGTATAAGTGGGAGGGTTGTGCGCACGAAATCTGGATAACCACATCATTTGCTTATAGCAGATTGCCATCCAAAGTCGACGCCGGGGGGGGGGGGGGGACATTGGTCTCCTTCCATCTGTGTGTTGTCATAAATGTTTGATGTTTTTGTAAGTCTGTTTCGACTGTTTTTGTCTGTTATGAATTTGAAGACGTTTAACATTTGTACATGTATTATGTTCTAGTGCATTTTATTGTTTCCTGTTTCGTAATTTTGTCTGATGCTATTAATGTGTCGTTTTCTTGTGGGTTTGTTCCGTTGGGTCAGTGCAGGGTGGTCATGTTGGGGATCCATCCCTTTTTCTCGGAATCTATATTGTAAACATGTAATCTGATAAAAACACTTATTCATTTATATAAAAAAGATTTTGCCTTGACATTTGAGAGTGATAGGGACTTCATCTGAGAATTCCATGTACTCAGACCTTCCCATTTGTAACATATATATAGATATCACTTCTTAACATTGCAGTATTACCAACTTTTGACAGTTTTGAACCTTAACAGAAATCCTGAATGGTAAATAATTGGAATTTTATATTTTGCATTTTTGCATATTCTTGTAGAAGTAACCGAAAATATGAAAAATTTAGAAATTCGAAATTTTTGTCCAGAAGCCTACTTCCTGACAGCCGAGTTGAAGAATCTCTTTTTCTTCACTGACCTTAAGTGGCGCAAACTTTAATAAATCATTTGAAAAAAATATAATGTAGAACTTTTCTTTTTTTTTACAAATATTAAACGTCTTCAAATTCAATAGCATCATTCAAGTACAAATAAATTTTAGCGTGGACCAGACATGCACGTTTCGGGTACTTAAACTCTCAGTGATCCTCAGTCTAAACAATGATTTATGACCAAAGTGTGTGAAAGTTATTTCCAAAAATTTACCGAAAGGCGTATGGGATGGGTTGGATATGATGCTACAGGACCCATGTTTTAGAAATTCCAAGAAATTTTTGATAACAGTTTCTAATAATTCTTTATTATTTTAATACTATGAAAAGCAATGAAAATATCTCTTACATTTTGACCAAAAATGATAGTGCAATTTCTGAAAGCAACATATCATCTATTTTGATAAGCCTGATATATGAATATAATTAGTACGGCGTGTTTTAACAGCCAACAATGACTATTCTACAATACCTTCTGCACTCGCACTGGGTGTGTGCATTAGATAAGTCATCCTTCGTGTTTCTATGAAGCTTGTGTCATTTTCTCCGTATTCTTGTCCTATTTTCTTTTCGCGTGAGACAATTCTGTGTGTATTTTCCCCCTTAATTCGTAAGCTTTTCGATTGTGGGTTTTTTTACGTTGTGTTGTCTTGACTGTAATGGTCATCTTACAGTGAGGAGATTTTTTACACCGCTGCTGTGTGTTCTTCGAGATCTCTGTGAAACCGGAAAAGTGGGAGGATTGTACACACGTAACAGATAACTACGCTAATTGCCATTGGTGTTACAAATCGCCCACCTAAGTCGGCAACGGTTGCCCATTGGTCTCATTGGTTTATGTGTAGTCTTTTTTGTTTTTTGTTTCTGTGATGCAATTAGGTGTTCCTTTCCCTTTTGCTTCTCTTCTGTGATCGTTTGCTCTGTTTTTTGCATAGGTTGTTTTAGTGTTTTGCTGTGGAAGTTGCAGCCGAGTTTCATTGAAGATCCCCACCTTGTTTCTGTTGTGGTTTTTGGAATATGGTTTCAGCTTTTGTGTTAGACTTTCATTGATTTATTTATACCATATATTGCTGACCAAAATTTCAAAAGTCTTCTTTCAAATTTCGTTACATTGCAAATCTTAGAAACTACACTGCTACAATTTTTTGTCTAGAAATCCGATGAAATTATGTCGATAAAAGAAAAGTGAGATACTGTGTTATTGTTCTAAACAGGACCTTGGTCTTCAAATAAATCAAGAGATGTGAATGACAAAAAGAAATCTAGGAATGTCAAAGCCAAGACAATGTCTTCATATGAAACCACTTTTGTAATGACAAAATTAATTATGGATTGTCTAAAACATGTAGTTGTTGGTGATAAATGTTAATAAGACAAAATATTTATACACATGAATAACAGATCTGACGTTCCGCAACAGACTACATATTATACAATCATGGAAATCAAGTGACCTGTGCAATGCCTTGTCCTTTCTTAATAATGATGTGGTGAAAATGTCTACGTGTATTTTCTTAGTACGCCCTATATTTCAGATATGTATTAACATATGCATCTGTGCCTTACTTTAGCTCCTGCGTTTTGCTTATTTGTTGGGTCATTCTTCAATGAGGAGCGTAATAAACACATTAATTGTTCATTCTTCGATACCTCCTATTAACCGGATAGGTTGAAGGGGTGTTGCAGGTGTTGCATGCGTACTCCACATAACAAAATTCATTTGCCACTAGCGAAGCAAAAAGACGTTCTAAGTCTGCACATTGGTATCGTTTGTTTTTGGCTTAGTCTTTTGTGTTTCTTACTTCCATCCTTTCTTCTTTTGATGTTGTGATCGTGTTCATTGTCCTATATATGCCCCCTGTTGTGCTGATTACTCTTTGTTTACGCCAAGGGGTGATATTGTGATTTTCGTTGTTTGTTGCAACTGGGTTTTTAAGTATTTCTTTAAGGCTGACTTTGGCAGCCACGGATATAAGTTAGAAAACCTATTCAATAGGCAGGTGAGTGTAATTAACTCAGAAGTGTGAAAAGATGTTTAAAGAAGGTATTATATATTATCTCAATTCTTGCGAATTTCTTGCAATCTGATTGGTCTAGAAGAACCAAACATTATTTTATATTTTATCTATTAACATGTTTCTGTTAAAGTCACCTATTTTTTTTTAAATTATGTTCACGTAACATACACAAAGCTTATGCCATTGGCGAGATAAATTCGTTATACAGTGTTTTGCAGGGGGATACAAAAATATATTGGGTCGATGAAAAAAGTTTCATTGGACCCGGCAACTTTTTTTTCATCGACCTGATATATTTCTGAACCCCATCCCCCACTTCCTTATCCTCCTGTAAAACACTGTTTAACTAATCATATCAATAACACGGAAGTGTTCAAAATCTCCACCTTCTTGAAGAAAATTTCAAACCAATTTTAATGCACCAGACACGTGTTTCGGATAGTAAATTTTCATCTGTGATGCTTCCAGCCAAGCCTACTTTCTAACACAGCCAAAACCCATTTCAGTGGCGCCCGCGAGTAACGGTATCTGCCAAGATACATGGAGAAATATAAGTCAGATTCGTAGACCGATCGTAAATTTGCTCTGCTATGTCCTGTTACACTGTTGGAGATCCGGATTCACAATACATCCTCCTCAATGACATTGAGGGAACATCTATGATACATTGTGTACATAGACAAGTATGAATAATTCGTAATTCTTGACTGTAAAATTAAATATCGGACATAAGGTAAAAATGATGCATAACGAACAGCATTGATACTTCCTTGATCAATTGTCAAATTATATGTATGCACTTTTAATGGTTTTAATTAGTTTAATTAACGTTTGGATCACCCTGATACACAAAGGTGAACATCTTTTTATTTTGTAAATGCTATAAATCAAAATGTAGCTTTTCTATTTCGGCATTTGAAGAATAGGAGTATAGTGAACAGCTGATTGATAGATGGAAGATGGACAAAATTAAAATAATTTTATGTTTTTTGGCTCTCTATGGTTCTGCTTTAATATCAATCGGTACAGCGAAGAAATCTTTGAATATGAATAGTGGTAAGTGTTAATTATTCTAATTTGCAATTTGATATCACTAGGAAATTTTGTCTGAATTGAAAATAATGAGTTTGAGATGAAATAGAATATTTTTTTTCAATTTTCTACAAAGTAACGAGGCAAAGAATATATTCTGAATTAGATTTGCGTATTTTAAATTGTTTTCCGAATACTAAATTTGAAATCTGGTACGGATGTAGTTAATAAGACTGGTCATTTATTTCTCCTATGTTAATATAATCCCAATCTCTCACTCTGTTTCCATATTTTATCATTGACGGCAAGCAAGGAAGAATATATTGAAAAAAATGAAACAAAATGAGCTGCTAAGGATTTTTAAGAATTCGTTTTCTCCTTTATGACAAATGTAGTTCTAAAATTTCTGACTAGAATTCGTTATAGATAGATATTCGCATAAGAAAAATATATCTCAAATTCATGAACTTTTCAGGGCTGTATTCTGATATGTCTGGGGGACAAATGTACACCAATGATGCTGGATATTTCATACCTTCTGCTTTCGGATACACATACCCCTATGGATACAATGGATACAGGATACATGATGTTCAACCCTCCAATGTATGTGCCTACTGCAGATCCATCAACCACGTATCTTGTATGAACCAACACTGTATTGCACCACCTCCAGTTCCTCCGATGTTTCAGCCATTTGCTCTAGGCGATTCCGCTATGTGTGCCTATTGCAAATCAATAAACCACATACCATGTATTATCCGATTCTGTTTAGCCACACCTCCTCTTCCTCCACCGAATCCTGACATTGCACCATCTCCCGTTTCTCCGACGTTTCAGCCATTTGCACTAGGCGATTCCGGTATGTGTGCCTATTGCAAATCCATAAACCATATACCATGTATAATTCGATTCTGTTTATCCACACCTCCTCTTCCTCCACCGAATCCTGACATTGCACCACCTCCTGTTCCTCAGATGTTTCAGTCATTTTCTCTAGGATCCATTTCCGGTATTTGTGCCTTTTGCAAATCAATAAACCATATACCATGTATAATTCGATTCTGTTTATCCGCACCTCCTCATCCTCCTCCTAAGCCTGACAGGAAGTACGCTGCACAAGGAATATCTTCTTCTGAATTATCTAATTATATTCCTCATGTGTATACAAGTAATACTTTGCGATCCAGAAGGGGAATGCAACTGAAAAAGTATATGTGACGTTAGTCAGACTACTTTATTGCAAGGAAAGGAATTGTGATTTCTGAACGTATAGCTTCTTTAAGGATTTCTAGATGCAATTCTAATCAACTGCAAGTAGTTAAAGTTAATACGTCAAGTATATAATAATCATTTAATCAAAACTTTTTGTCCTTATTTTGTAATATTTCACGTAGTGAACACACCAGTATTACATGAAAAGAAGTATCCATTTGTTTTCTCTGTACGTTACTTCTGGAAACGAAAAACCTTTCATCTGACATTGGAAAAAAATTATTGTGAGTATCTCCTTTTATGGCACATTAACCAGAACGAATGCAAAAGCAAACAAACCAAATAATTATCCCATTAATTATAAGGTTTGTTCCTATTATACACCGTGGGGTGTGTAAATTTGCGGGAGGATGAGGCCGAAGGCCGAACCCTCTTCATATTTACACACTTACTTTGAGAAGGAAGTATGAAAGTAACAAAATCTATAACGAATTTATCATATTTCGACGTCATTGGCTAAAATTAGTACAAGGCGTGATTATACAAAGGATGAAAGGTGATCCACTGTAAAGATGATACCTTGGGAGAGTAAACATCTTGAACGCTTTGTACTTAAAGTTTCCATCTTTATTCATTTAACTCCTAGTTATCGAGTTTTGCTGTGGGTGCTGTAACCAAGTGTTGTTAGAGATCCCCTCCTTTTTCTTCTTATCAAAACGTTTTCCATTTTTAGCCTTACAATACTTCACATAATGTTTTTTATATATGTATTTGATAAAAAAGAGATTTCAAAGAATTGTGTATTATCACTTAATTTGGTTTTTAACATCGGCTCTTTCATGCGAATTTTATTCAATTTCTATCTAATTTAGAGAGGTTAGAAGTTCATGCATTCTCATCGAAGATTTTTATCAAAACGTTGTCCAATTTTTAGCATTACAACACTTTACATAATTTTTTTATATTTGATAAAAAAAGAAATTCCAAAAAAAACCCCACTTAATTTGGTTTTTAACGTCGGCTCTTTCATGCGAATTTTATTCAGTTTCTATCTAATTTTGAGAGGGTAGGAATTCGTGCATTTTCATTAAAACAAAAACCTTGTCTTCAAATAAGGTAGAACATCCCTCAGTTATCAGATGCTCATATTTTCTAAATAACTTGTACAATATTTTCATTTCCATATATTCAAAGCTCATGTTAAACTCGATATACAAACAAAATATAACTCTTGGTTTCATGATTATACCGAGAGTGTGGCCGTTTGAACTTTAACATTGGATTCTATAGGAAAAGTAAGAAAAATGCCTTTTTAGGGGTGATGGAATGTAACTATGAAAGTTTCTTTTCCCAAAACCATATTAGTTTGATTATCTGAACAATATTGTGAAGAGAAAAAATAGGGTATCCAGGCATAAAATTTCCAGAATTCTTACCTGAGGGATGCTCTACCTTAAGGGGTATCGACAAACCGTTATTCGCCATATTGGATTTTACGTAGTGTGTTATTGAAAATCTGTCGTTCTGCAGAATTAAGACTCCAATCTTAACCATTTTAATACTAAGTTTTCTTTACCTCAACATCGTCATTTTCCCATCATTTTAAACAAAAACTGCATCAATATTTTTACATGACAACCATTTGAACTTAGTGCACCGAACTGCGCAGCTACAGGTTTGCAGGATTCATGATTAATACTATAACCTACCTTAAACGTTACATTGATACTATGTCTATAACCATTTGTCCTCCAATTTTGATTCTACTTTCTTAAAATACCGGGTATCATCATTTTACACACAAGGGGCTAGTAGCCATATCAACATAGAAATGAATCCAGGGGCGGATCCCCGGAATGTTGCACATTTGTAATTTGTCACCTATAATTCACATGACTACCCCACTTTTCTAATATATATCATGTAAATAATAAATAATTGAATCGCAAACAGTCGAAATTCTATTGAATTACCCCCAGGAACTTAAAAATCGTTTATTTTTTCTACCTATGTTGGGGCGGATCGGCACGTGAAATTTGCTACCTGTAAAAACTCGTGTTCGAAAAGACACCGTGTTGTATTAACAAGAGATTTATATGATAATGAGACCTTATACTCAAAATCAAAGGACAAATGGTTGCAGATATAGTATCAATGTAATGTTTAAGGTAAGTTATAGTATTATTCATAAATTCTTCTGAGGTGCAGCTGCGCAGTTCGGTGCACTAAGTTCAAATGGTTTTCATGTAAAATATTGATGCAGTTTTTGTTTAAAATGATGGGAAAATGACGATGTTGAGGTAAAGAAAACTTAGTATTAAAATGGTGAAGATTGGTGTCTTAATTCTGCAGAACGACAGATTTTCAATAACACACTACATAAAATCCGATATGGCGAATAACGGTTTGTCGATACCCCTTAAATGGTTTAATAGTTCATTTTCGATATTTTGTCTTATTTTGAACTATCCCATTCTTTGATCTCATTTGATTGTTATAATGGGGGGTTGCCGCGGCTGAGTAATGTGATCCCCTTCTTTTATTTCAAAAGATTTTCTACCCTGCAAATATACACTGTGTGGTAACCATGTACTTTATATAACTTAATAAATCGGCTGATCACTAGATTGGATGCTTCGCAATGAGATATATTTACTAGTAGAGTATCCATGTTAAACGCCCATTAGACAACTAGAATTATATTCCTATAACTTTGGTTGCTATTGTGACGTCACGTTCAAAATTTGCATGTAGGAAGAATTTATCAACTTTCAAATACATTTGACGCTAGAACAGGCAAAATGTGCGAAGTGCATGCAAATAAAATTGACCGATATTTAGAATAAATGTAAATATAAGTAATGGCTGTCTTACTTTTGTTGTTCATGGGTGTTTAATTTTCAATTTGCACGTGACCAACCAGAATTATACACCCATGAACACCAAATGTAAAACAGTCATGTCTTAAATGTTTTTATTAACAGATAATGTACGAGTAAATTTTGATGTAGATGATTTTTTTTTTTTTTTTTTTGTATAATGCAGCAGGTCAGTGTTTTTGTATCTCATTTAGCTGTTGCAACGGTTGTTGTATGCAAACAATTAAAGAAGATCCTCACGATAATCTCAACAGCACTAACAATAGAGCACAACATTGAGCATCGACGGACCTCTAGCAAGCTAGAGGTGGGACCAGGTGTGCGGTAGGAGTAAGCATATTGTGCTTGGCTAGCCGCACCCGCCGTCGAATTTCACGCACGATCACGAAAACAATATCCAAAACATACATGCACTGTATGATGTTATATCTATATAGAAAGTGTTATGGCGATCATGTCAGGGGAAAATATTCAAAACACGCACTGTCGAACCCCTCACGGGGAACTTTTTTACGAGCTCCACAAGGCAAAGGGCATACGTGTGACACAAATGAGTTAAAGAAAATCCTGACGATAATCTCAACAACTCTTACAATAGAGCACAACATCGAGAATCGACGGACCTCTAGCAAACTAGAAGTGGTGCACGGGAGGAGTAAGCATCCCCTGTTTGGCTAGCCGCACCCGGCGTCGATGTCCACGAAGATTGAAGAATACTGAATAAATGATAATCACTTCTTTGATGTTCATATTAGCTTATGACTTTTATAAATGGTGACGCATAGTAGAATAATTAAGCAGATGGCTTATTTGTATGATTTGTAATAGTTCGCGATTGCCTTGTTCATGGAGACTTACACAACCATGCCATATTCCACTGGATCTTCGACTCCTGAACTACGATTGGGTACTTCTTCACTGGTATACTAAAATAAAATGTTATTTGTATGATTAACTAGATCATAAATTTCTTTTATGCAATTCTTTAATAATATGGAGAAACAACTACCACTTCAGCATACCATTATAGTCTGGGAAAATAAACTAACATATCACCTTTCAAGTAACAGCAAAAAGTGTTTGCGTTGTTCCTTTGTCTTTTTTATTTTGATTATATCTATTTATTGGTGTGGTAGTAAAAACAATACGGAAATGTTCCAACTCTATACCTTCTTGAAGAAAATTTCAAACCATTTTTTATACACCAGACACGTGTTTCAGAACACAGGCACATGTAGAAAGAGCGTCAATATCCTGTATGGTCATAAGAGACAAAGGAGGGGATCTCCAACAACACCCGGTTGCAGCACCCACAGCAAAACCCCAAAACACCCAATGCAAAAACACAAAGCAGACAAGCACGGAAAGAGACGCTTAAGGGACAAGGAACGTCAACGCACAACACAGAAACATTAAACACAAAGGACTACACATAAACCAGCGAGGCCAATGGGCAACCGGTGCCGACTTAGGACGACCATCTGCCACGGAAATAGCAGAAGGTGTGGTTATCCTGGATTACGTGCGCACAACCCTCCCACTTTTCCGATTACCCAGAGGTCTCGAAGAACGTACAATTGTGGTGTAAAACAACCTCCTCACTGTCAGATGACCACACACAAACAAGACCGCAAAACGCAGGGGCCCAGGCAACACCGATGAATATGTAAATGGATATAAAAAGAGGGCGTACGTAATACAATCCGTGCTCTGCCGCCGCGAGCCCATGTATGTTATCACCCGAGGAGTCCGACTGACATTCAGAGAGGACAGGTGGTCGGAGCCCTGTCTTCTCTAAAGAGGTTTGGACAGGGCCCGTCATGGAGTCCCGTCGTCACAGTCAGTCAGAGTGCAAGTTTTAAGAATGCGCTTGTACAAGACTGTAGATTGGTCAAGTACCAAGCCTAGTGTCCGTCTGATGACATTAGGATCATATCCACGGTATAAAAGGCGTTTGATGATTCTGACGCATTTTCGATAGTGATGTTGTCTATCTTTTATCCTTCTTATCTTGTTAATACTGATATCTATGGAAGTAAAAGGCCTCCGACGAATTTTCAGCTAGAAATAGCATTTCTGCATTTTTTTGCATTTGAAGAGCAAAACAGGATATGACCACTAAGATTGATTTGTATACTTCTTAAAAACATCAATAATTCACCCCAAAAGATTTCATAACATAGCCTAATCGTCTACCTAAGTTGGACAGTTTTCTACTTTCTGTCTTTAACATCCATTGCCAGATGCGCTAGTCTGAATCATCCAGGTGTTTTACTCTGCTTACAGTAAGCAGAGTAAAGCCTCTGAATGAATCAGTATTTATCCAATCTGGCAATGGAGATTCAAGACAGAAAGTAGAAAACAGTCCAACTTTTGTAGACGATTAGGCTATGTTATGAAATCTTTTTGGTTGCATCATTGATGTTTCTAGGAAGTATACAAGTAAATCTTTATAGTCATACCCCATTTTGCCCTTCAAACATGACAAATGCAAAATGTTCAGATGCTACTTCTAGCTGAAAATTCGCCGGAAGCCTTGTTACTACTTCTATGACAAATATCGATAATGACCATATCCCTGTATACAGTACAAAATCGATAATTCAGAAAATCAGAACCCGAAGGCATACAAAATCAGGATAAAACAGGAACCAAAGCAAATAAACAAAAACCTCCACCACATGAAAAGAAGCGAACCCCCGATATGGGAGTGAGACCAGGTGCCCATGAAGAGTAAGCATCTCCTGCTTGCATGCAACACCCACCGCTTCAATTCGGTAGATCTGACACATCCCGTTACTTCCATTTCGGAAGACAAAGAGTACAATCTTTGGTTGGATGGTTCAGATATGACAGAATATCATCCACCATTCTGGAGAGTAGGACATCATAGTGTATGACGAGTTCCCCATATCGACCGTAGAACTTCCTCAGTGACGATATTAGTCGGTAACAAACATATCCCTGACTGAGAAGCTTAACTGAAAGACGCCTGCCTCTCAGAACTAAATCCGTATATTTGGTACTTGCTCTGGCATAGCGTATCAACTGAGATATGAACACGTCATTAGCAGGTGATGACGGGATGTTGCTACTCAGAAAGGAAAGTTTGTAATGCTGAAATTGAAGTCGTCACGTTTGTCATAGAGTGAGGTGTTCATGTGACCATCAGTGTCGTAGGACAACATTATGTCCAAATAGGATGCTGAATTATTTGTCTCTGTAGTTTCTTCGATTTCAAGCTCCGAAGGATAGATACTGCTCAGGTAATCCGCGAATTTTGGATTATTGATGAACAACACATCGTCTATGTATCTGTAAGTGAAGTTGAAAGTGAAATATATACATATATTCTCTTATGACCTGTAAAGGGGTATCATACAGGATATTGACGCTCTTCCTACATGTGCCTGTGTTTCATAAATTAAATCCTCATCAGTAATGTCTCCAGCGAAAGTGCATTTTATAAGCAGCAAAAATCCATTTTAGTAGCTCCCTCTGGTTTTATTCTTCTTAATCTAAATTTCTGCATTTACTTTACAGAGAGAGCGCGGCTCTTAATTTCCTGTAGGGTCAATTCAGTAGCATATTCAAATAAAAATCTTCAAAATAGCATTGGAGGGATGGTGCTAAGATGTTAACCTCCTTTAATTTCGATAATATTTATGGATTACATGACAAGCTTCCGAAATAGAAAAATAATATATATGATGTCAAATTGTTAAAGGGCCATAACAAAGCTTTTTTCAGACGACACAGCTGGTAAGAATTAATTAAAACACTTAGCAAACATCCAGCCAAGGGGAACGAGTTTAACCGCTCCACATTGCAAAAAGAAATATTTATGATACTGAAGTGTTCCAACTCTATACCTTCTTGAAGAAAATTTCAAACTTGTCTATTATGCACCAGACACGTGTTACGAATATCAAATCTTCATCAGTGATTCTTCCAGCCAAATTGCTTTTTATAACAGCCAAAATATATTTCAGTAGCGCCCTCTAGTTTTATTTTATGAATTCAAATATGTGCATTTACTTTACAGAGAGTGTGTGGCTCCAAATTTCATTTAGGGTCGATTCAGTAGCATATTCAAATAAAGCCTTTGTTCAGAAAAGCATATGAGGGATGGTACTAAGATGTTAATCTCTTTTAACGTCGACAGTATTTTTGGATGAAATGACAAAAAATCTCCGGTATGAATTACGATTGTGGCAAACATCCCCAGCAAGACCATCCTGCATAGACCACAGCGGAACACAACCGCAGGAGTCAACGAATATCAGACAAAACAACTTCCGCAGGGACAGCGACTTACACAACATTAAAGGACAAAACAAACAATTAAGGAGAAATTGAACACCAAGATGGCAGAGGTATTATTTGTTTTCTCATTTCCTCAAAAATCTGATATACTGATAGATTTATAGAGAGGACCCCCTCCCCCGACGAAGTACGAAAATTGTTTTACAAGATTTAAAGAAATAAGTTTTTATAAGATTACTTATAAATCTATGTAATACAAATTTGGTTACATTTTTACCTATGTTTATATATGCATTTCTTATAGAAGACAAATTAGAGGTTCTCTGAGTTCCTTGGAAATTCATAGACCGAAATCAGAATCCAAAAATCACAATTACTAGGCATACACATTCATGTAAAATACAAAACTGAACAACACAACTGACATATTCTGAAAGAATTAGGAGTAAATCTCAAATTATATATGGTGCCCAGGAAGAGTAAGCATGCACTACTTGTTAGAAACACTTGGTACTTCCACCGTGCAGAAACATTCTAAGCTTGGGAATTATCATCATACATCAATTTACTTCTATTTTATCGATGACTAGGACGCAGTCTACTTTTTATGCTTGTTGCGCTAAGCTTCTGCATATAAACATGAAAACAAAATGATATTAGCATGATCTTTTATTCATATTTTGTACAATTCTAACCTTTTCTTTCTGAACATATGGCTGTATAAAAAGGTATCAGTTATTTTGCTCTTACATTTAAGCATTAACGCACATTCAGTCTTACACGGAAGATGTGTTCTTTGATATTGATCAGTTTTCTTATTATTTTGATTTCACCAACTGTGATCTCAGCGAAAGGTTATCTATTAAAAGGTGTGTAAGTTCTTCAAAGTTTTATAAACATGATAGTACATTACAATGTTTATTAACTGCAATTATTCCAAGTGATCATTTATCAATTACCTCATTTAACTGATATATTATAATCTTTTCCTTTTTTATAAATCCATAATGATTATAGAAAAATAATGTGCAAAATTATGTTTTATTTAGAGAAACAATTTATCATGTAATTCAAGATTAATTATTTCTTCATGAATCCATAATTCTTTCATTTCATATCACTCACAAATCTTCTATTTGAAATTTGAGATCATATATCAAGTGACATTCGGAATTGCGATTGATCTTCACCACCGAACAAGACATAGTTACCTGATATGTACATCAGTAGGTACATCGAGACAATCTCCGAATTCAATAAGTTTTCATGGAACTGTTGTGAAGGGTGTCACATGCAAACAAGAAAACGCTGACTCTACCCGGGCGACTGGTCTAACTTCGGAGTATTGTTTATTCAGGGGTTCGCAACCGTTAGAATTGAAATTCTTATGATTTTACCTTACCTTCGTGGCCCTGAGAATAAATACCTGTTGAGTTCTTCTTTGATGTTGATCCAATGTAGTTTACCGATCCTCATTTTAAACTCTCAGTTGTTTCATCACTTTTACTTGAGACCGGAATAGACGGAACCAAGAAAAGAAGAGGATCTCAAACAAGACTCGTTTGCAACGCCAGAAGCAAAACAACGAAACTTTCCCAGCGAGAACAAAAGAGACACAAAATGGGACACAAGACACCGACCTAGGACGGCCATCTGCAACGGTAGTAGCAATATTGGGGTTATCCAGATTACGTGCGAACAATCCTCATACTTTTTCGGTTACCCAAAGTTGTTGTGTTTGATAACCTCCTCGCTGTAATATGACCACTCAAACAAGACAGCAAAACACAATGTCCAAATAACACAGATTAAAATGCAAATAAATATAAAAACAAAGGGCATACGAAAAACAGTCCATGCTATGCCAGCTGGAGGGAGCTCATGCATGTATACACCCAAGAAGTCCGACCGACATTCAGAGAGGACAAGTGAGCGGGACACTGTCTTCTCTGACGGTTTGGCCATGACATGTCATGGCATCCCAGTCAGTCAGAGTGCAATGCTAGCGCTGGTAAAAGGACAAGTTTTGGTCACTAGTAGGTTCAATGCCGAGTGTCCGTCTTGTGACAGGAGGATCGCATTAACGCTACGAAAAACATTTGATGATTCTGATGCATTTAGGTGGAAATTTTGTCTACCTTTGATTCATCCTATTTTGCTTGTGATGTTATCATAGAAAGCAGTTTTGTAAATTCAAACAGTAATATACACTGTTAGAAATGAGGTTGGAAATTGTAGATCTTCAAGTTAGTCTTTACTAGTTTATGAAAGCGGATACCTTGACCTTAAAGTTTCTAAATAATATGTAACTTTCTACTGTGAAAATCCAAAATCTTAGTACATGCTCTAGCACACCGGTTAAGATTTAATGCAATCCGTTCGCTTGGGGTGTATTTTCTTTTCATTTGAGCCTGGTATTGTTTTCTGCTTTTTGATTTCGTGATAACAATGTGTGATTGAAAAAGTTGTGGTGCCTTTCATTTATGTGCATTTTGTTGGATTTAGAAGGAAGGAGGGCATCTCAACCAAGATTAAGTTTCTGCACAACATCCGCCCTGGAGAAATACAGAGTAAAAATACACAGCAAGAGACGCAAAAGGGACATGAAACATAAAATACGACATCGAAACACAAAATACTAAATGTAAACCAAAAGGATCAGTGCCAACTTCCTTCGGCGATCCGCTAGCTCGTAGCAAATGATGTTGTTTAGTAAGTTGCTATCTTCGAAACCAGGGTTCGGTCGACTTTGTTGTAGATGGGACACGCAACTTTAAAATTCAAAAATCGTTGTCGATGGGTAAACAAAACAAAGATAAAGAGGAGATCCCCCTACAGTGGAACAGAACACGTGCGCACAACCCTCCCACTTTCCCGAGTACCCAGAGGCCTCGACGAAAGCACAATAGTGCTGTAAAATTACCTCCTCACTGTAACATGACCATGCAAACAGACAACATAACGCAGGGGCTGAAGAAACACATACATGGGTATGTAATTGGATATAAGAAAAAACAGAAGGTGTACGAAATATAATCCGCGCTCTACCGACTGTAGCGAGCTCATGCATTTCATCTCTTTACCTTCTTGAAGAAAATTTCTAAATATTTTCAATGCACAAGACACGTGTTTCGGACAGTAAATCCTTATCAGTATACTTATGAATTGACACAACCACATATTTCAGTAACGCCCTCTCTATTTCTTTTTTTTTTTTTTTTTTTTTTTTTTTGATTTAGATATTTTCACAATAAATTTCCTTACTAGCAAAATAATATTATACTATGTCAAACTGATGAAGGGGAAAACAAAGCATCATTCAGGCGACAGAGCTGGGGAAAAGTAATTATTACAACTTAAGCACGAGTCACGAGGAACAAGAACAAGCTAAACATACTCTCTAGAGATTAAATAAAGTTGATAAACGGATTGAGACAATGGCATAACACTATATAGAAACACGAAAGAAATAATATCTCAATGAACAATCGCCAGAATCAGGTGTAAAAATGAAATTTATCATAGATGGCGCTTCTCAAATCTTTGCAGCGAAGAATAAATTTTAAAGTAGTGGAAATAAATTCACAATGAAAAGAAAGGCTGTCGCACTTTTCGGCTAAAACATTATTTTCAGCGCAAAATTAGCGATAAAATGCCAACACTACGAAAATCACATTGATCTTTATGCGAAACTTTGATACGTTAATAATCTATTTCATATTTGTTTGATCCAGCAATCATATGTTGCAAAATATGAATATTATATATGTTGATTAAACTAATCTCGTGTATATGAATGGTCCAATAAACAAAACAAGGAAATGAATCATGCATTCGCTCATACAAAATTAGTCGGGAGTTAGATAATTAGGTCTTCCGACTTCCGTCGGAAGACCTATTGTTTTCGTAACCGTGGAAAATTGGATCAGCGATTTCTCAAGAACCCTGTAAGCTAGGACAATGAAAGTTCTCCAACGTTACGTTTGGAGTAAAAGCTAGATTGGTCTTTTTTATTTTTGGTCTCTGTTATTTTTTTCATCATGTTTTTTAGTAGATTCAAATATTTGACGGGAGCGTCGAATTACTCAAAAGGACCGAAAATTTCATGTTTTGCTATTTGTAAGCTTAAATATCTCGTATTTTGCTATCTACAATTTCCATTCTTTTTGAAAGTCGACAGTCATGCAAGATATGAAATGCTAGATGAACATTGTAACGATTTATTACGATGACGTCCTTCACCGTCCTTCATATTTCCAAATTCAGAAGTTCATAGGAGGAAGACACTTTTTTGCTTATAATAGTAAACAAAAATTAAGCTTATGAAGTTTCCTAAAAATTTCAATATTATTATTTTTTATCCATTTATCTGTCTTATTTAGTCTTCCTGATTTTTCCTATCTCTTACTGTTGAAAAGATATGAGCATCGAAATTTTGAGTTGGGTATTTCGATACACCTTCACGCCAACAGATCGGGCGCACACTAAAATTGGTAGTCCGAGTCCGACTCGAGAAAAGCAGTGTTGAGATTTTCAAATTCCGATTTCACGGCAATGATGAATATGCATTTCATAAATACATTTCGATATACACAATTTGATTTTAAAACAGTTGATTAATTTAGAAGAGATCAGCTACAAACCAGAATTTACACACAAAAAGTGGTAGTTTGATTCCGATTTCTAACCTACAAACCTGTTTCTAAACTTCAATAACTATATTTTGAACATCAAGTTTAATTTCTAATTCTAGCAAACGTTCGAACATAATTTTCGGTTGGTTTATTTACAAATTGATGAACAATTTCTCCAACATTCTTCCCTCCCCTCGTTTTTCGAAAACAGTTCTGTTTATATTAAACGATGTCGCCATGATGGAAATTCAAAATAAACTTTGAAAAAAGGGAAGGGGGGTCCAAATTTGAACCTGCACAGCGAGAACCTCATGGTATTTATATATATATATTGAACGTAACTTGTTATTACCATTTCTCTTCTCAAGAAAATTGGTTCTACAGCTACGAGCTCGCCTTTTTTATGGGGGAAGGGGGCAGGAAGAATTTGCAAAAAAAAAAAAATCCCGGCTCTGAAAAATGCTGAAAAAAATATTCCGGCCCAAAGGGCCGACAATTTTTTTTCCCGGACCATGCAAAAGTAAGGATACATTGCATGACATGGAAATTTTTGCTGGCCCTTTGTGCCAGACAATTTAAAGTCAAAAAATTAATTAATATGAATACAAACTGTTCACATAGCTGTATCTACCAGAGACCTAATACGCATAGGCACAAAAATCTAGAAAAGGTTCTATTTAAACAATCTGTCTGAAATTCGCTAATTGCAAAGAGACATCTGAAGGAACGGTTATTAACTCATACTCTGTAACAGCGGGGAGTTTAACTTACACAGACATTCACAACATTTGACAATTTGTTTAAATCCGGCCCGAAGAACCGGCGAAAATTTTTCTCCGACTCTGGTAATGGCTGAAAAAAATGGCCTGCTCAGAAAATTGCTGAAAAAATTTTACCGGCTGGCAATAGAATTCCTGCCCCCCCCCCCCCCCCCCCCCCCCCCCCCAGAAATCAAATGGTTGCTCACCAACAATTATCGGTTTGAAAATTTAATGTTACTGCTATTTGAAAACTTTTAAAAAATATATAATATAAATACATGTAATGTGACGTCCTTCATATTTCCAAACCAAAAATTGTATAGGAGGAAGACACTCTTGTTGCAACCGCAACAAGAAACCTTTCTAGTTTCTATCTATTTTTGGAGTGAACAACAAAGCTTTATATATGTATAATGGATTTCAATGGAGAGGGTAAATCCCAAATGTTCATTATTGTATTGTTGTCGGTTTCTTTTTAGTTGGGATGCTGTTGTATATTTATCGGTATTCAATATTCTTTTAAGTCGGCTAGGTGAATGACTATGAAAAAATTCGTTTGCTGATATGAAAATAAATATTTATCTTCATTGGGACAACTACTTTCCGTTTAATTTTCTGATATTTTTGTAAACCTGCAAGAAAATTATATTTTTTCTTACCAGGGACTTTTGCATACATAAACGACCAAAATATGGCGGAGGTATATAGTGATGCACATGTCCGTCTGTAAATCCATCCGTCTGTGTGTGCGTCCTTGCGTGCGTGTATCAATCCGTCCCGCATTTTGTTTCTGAATATTTGTAATTTTATAAATCATAAAATGTGAAAAGGTATCCCTGCGCGCTGAGATCTGCGCTTTGCTGGTTCTCTCTTCATATATCCCTATGTTCCGGTCTGGATTTGTGAGATGTTCTTTTTGAAATGCACTCATGGTGCATTTCATTATAGCAGTAGAACATATATTTTGATATTGTTAGTTTCAACCACTAGGTTGGTATCTCTGCTGGAGGACGTATCCTTCTCCTAATTTCGACACTTCACTACAAATACATTTGTTAATATTTCTGAACCAAATTTTATACATTCTTCTAAACCTAAGAGACATTTCTCCGAATTCATAGCTCTGTCACTAGCTTGGTGTGTTTTTTTTGGGGGGGGGGGGGTTGTCGGTTTGGGTTTGTTTGTTTGGTTTTTGGTTTTTTGTTGTTGTTTTTTCTTCTTAAACAAAATCTATGTCGTGTTTAGAATTTTGCACTTCCTATTTTCATTTTCATGATTTCATCTTCTACGACCTCCACCATCATTAATGAGACATTCCTTATAGATATTAAGGATTAACTAATTTCTGACGTTATGTTTTTGAACGGTAAATGCGGATTTTACGGTGACAATCTGAGTTTTTCTGGCGACGCGTTAGCGAAGTTAGACAAACGGATGTTTGCACAGTAAAATCAGCATTTACCGTCCGCAAACATAACGTCAGTATCTTGTTATCCCCATTCTAATGCAATCAATATTTTTGTTAATATAAGGCGAAATTTGCCGTTAACAACGTCAAAGCCTAGTATGTTTTCGTTTTACTGTCGTAACTAATGAGTTAAAAAAGATCCTGACGATAATCTCAACAGCACTCACAACAGAACACCAAACTGAACATCGACGGACCCCTAGCAAGCTAGAGGTGGGACCAGGTGCCCGGGAGGAGTAAGCATCCCCTGTTGGCTAGCCGTACCCGCCGTCTAAGTAGCAAACAACTCAAACAAATTCGAGGTTATAGTGACATTTCATTAGGATTATAAGTCTCTCCTTCCTCTGTAAAGTGATGGATGACTATTTTCAAAATTCACGAAAATAAGTATTCTATTATGAGATGGGTGTTTACTTAAAATAGGACGGGTTAGCGCAGTGGTAGCGCACTCGCTTCTCATCTCTAAGGTCCCGGGATGGAATCTTGGTTCAGTAAAGGGGTCTTATGTCGGAGGGTATAGCGGTCGCGCATCAAGTCCTAGAAGGTTTTCCCGGGTTATCCGGTTGCCATCTGCTTAAGGACCCCTCACTCCAACATCTAAGTCAACGTGAAACATAATCATATCTTTAACTTGTCTGCTAAACGCTGTTAAACAAAATACGTTTCAATTTTACTTAAAACATTTTTTTTTCTCAATTTTCAGGTTCTTACAATGAACTGAGGACTGGAGTTAGAAGAGAAACGAAATCTACTCCAGTAGCAAAATTGAATTATATTAACAATATAAATGCTGTAACACACCGGAATCAAAGAATCCATACGCTGTCTTATTATATCAAAGTATGTGCGTATTGCCAATTCATCAATAAGCAGAAATGCGCCCGCAGGTATTGCCTAGCTGCAACGTACATCAGGGTGGTGGATCCATGCATTGTCAATAGGATAACGTATGAAAAAGTATTGCGATGTGTAACCTGCTTAGCTACTGATGCTTATTCATGTTGGAACAATTATTGCCAAAAAGGTGTTATTCCATGTCGACCTGATTTCAGTCCAATGTGCGAATATTGCCGGAAAATTCATGATATTCCATGCATTGTCCAATATTGCGAGGCATGGCCCACCCAACTACAAGGAACAACTGACTGGATCGGGTCTTTGAACTCAGTGACACCAAAGCATTATCCGTTGTATCATTCGAGGCCAAGGTACGCACGGAGAGGATATGTAACGTCTGCAAAATATTGAAGAACCGCTCATGTATCAATCGGTTATAGCTTTCTAAAATGCTTCCTCCTCCGCCAAAGAACATAATAAATGTGGACAAAATTTATATGTGAAGGGGAATTATCTTGTAATTGTCATTTTATAAATTGATAATGATTAAAACATACAGATTCATTTTGTGGTGTTCTAGTAGTGTGTTTTAATTTGATGATTGATTTGATGAGTATATTTCAAAATATGAATACAATACCAGATATAGGATTTTAAACAATCATCCAAAACGTCAATAGGAAAAGTAACGTTTTCTCGTATTCTGCTTGACCAACATTTCGAACCAAATTTAATACAACAAACACCTGTTTCGAATTGTAAAGCCAAAGTAATTGTCAGACAAACCAAGTATATCTATCCTTCGGAGCTTGAAGTCAAAGAAACTACAGGGACAAATAATTCAGCATCCTATCTGGACATTATGTTGTCCCACAACACTGCTGGTCACATGAACACCTCACTGTATGACAAACGTGACGACTTCGATTTCAGCATAACAAACTTTCCTTTTCTGAGTAGCAACATCCCTTCATCGCCTGTTTATGGCGTGTTCTATCTCAGTTGATACGCTATGCCAAAGCAAGTACCAAATATTCAGATTTTGTTCTGAGGGCTAGGCTTCTATAAGATAAGCTTCTCAGTCAGGGATATGTATGTGACCGACTAACATCGTCACTGAGAAAGTTCTGCGGTTGATATGGGGAACTCGTCATAAACAGGTTGATGTTCTCTAATTCTTTGCTACGTTTATGAAAATAGATAAATGTTTATGTATTTTGCACAACCATTTTCTTCGTATAGGTTTTAAATGTTATTAACTAGACGACAGATCACTAGAAGGTTAAGACTACCTTTCCTCCATCAAGGTCCCGCTTATTCGTAATTGATCACTGTATTATGATGTATGACATTTACACGAAAAATGACCTGATTTTTATAGGACTTACATAAAGTCTGTGTGCCTGACCTCGCTTCAGGACGAAAAAATGCATGTTTTTCATGGACATATAAATATCTAGACATAATGTAATGGGCTAAATACTTTAATTTCATATATCTCCATTGAGGTAAGGAATTTCAGTATTAATGGCATTCAACTATTATAAGTATGTATGGAATTGTCGATTTTGTTTTGAGTCCTCATTGGATAAATCACGCAATCAAAATGTTTAAATAGAAAAAAAAAGAAAATGTACAATACTCACTGGAACTCTTTCGATAGAAGGAGGGGATCTATAACAAGGCTTAGTTGTAGCAGACACAGAAAAAAAAACTCCGAAACATCCAGATGTGAAAACACTAAAGTCTTAAGGCCCTGTCACAACACAGCGTTCTGATCAGCGTGTGACAACGTTGGAAAAGAAATTGCCACACGCTGCTGAACGCTGAGGTCGGCTATCGAAGATCAAAAGAAAGCCGCTTTCTGAGCATTTGTCTAACGCACGACTAACGTGTAGCAGCGACTGCAGAACGTTTATTTAGCGTATGTGTAACGTGTTTGTAACGTTTGGTAGCTACCTCAACGTTTCGCATACGCCGAGAACGCCAGGCAGTCGTTAGAGAAACGCTCAGTACACGTTTCAAAACGTTGCGCGAACGCTAGACTATCGTCAAGCTTATTTTACGAGCGTGTTCGGAACGTGCATCAGCAACGTATGGTAGCGTTTGTATAACGACTGCATTGCGTTTAATTAACGATCGCGGAGCGTGTAACCAATACGTTCGGCACACGCTGCCGATTTTGCGCAGCGTAAAGCTCCGTGTGAGAGCGTTCTTGCAGCGTCCTGAGAACGTCCCGGTGCGTGTACGACGATATCCAGCGTGTAAGCCAACAACCTTACACGCTGGCACAGGCTGCTGTCAAACGCTGTAGTGTGACAGGGCCTTTAGTAGACAAACACAGCAGGAGACGCCAACAGGTCGAGGAACAGCAAACACAACATCAAAACACAGAGTAGACACGACAGCAAGAGACGCCAACAGGAAGTGTTTTTCACTATAGCATCCACAAAATACAGTCTTTTATTCAAATTCCATGCTATCAGAAATTTTTGGTACCAATCTTTTTTTTCGAATTTCATTTCGAGAACCTTAATTTGTTAGTATTCAATTAGTCAAAACTATTAATTATCGGTATTTTTTTAGTTTTGGATACATTTAAGAAGTCATCGGGAACGTATTACAAATCCTCTTTTACAGTGGTATTATTTTCATTAAACAGATAAACGATGGTTGACTATAAATTGGGTTTGAAAAAAAAAACCAAATAGAATACATCTTATACATATTGTTTTACCTTAATTACTATTTTCGTCTTCTTTCCTGTTTTAAAGTGTTTGGTCTCTGATGTTGGACATTTTTCTCCGGATTATTGATGTTTTATTCAATTTACTTCAGCTGTTCATCTTAAAACTTAATATATTCATTTTCCTTTCTATTTCGATGTACCACTTCTAATGCATTTTGCTCTAACAATGTAAAATACTGTCATGTAATATCAGTTTGCTTCTTTATGTTGATTTTTATAGAGATTGTTTTTCCTTATTTGTGTGTGATTATTGTTGTCGGAACCCTATCTTAAAAGAGATACAATAATGGAAGAACAATTCCTTATCATGTTTCATTGGATTATAAGTTGTTTTTTTTTTCTCCAAAATGATTTAATTTCCAGACAATTCCGGTCAGATGTGAAATGATATATCATACAAAATACATACAATTCCTCTTGATATATGGTCAAATAAAATTTGTTTGTACTTTAGATTGATAGATGTCCTTCGTTTAACGATTTACATTACTGAGAATAAGAAAAACTAAATACAGGTAAATTTATTTATATGGAATATTAAGTTGTAAAATACAATATTTTTATTCAGTATTCACATTAAAATAGGCTGAAACCACACACAAAACAAGCATATTATCATGGATATTCGATTAACATGTGTTTGTGTGTTTCCTTTGCTATTTGCATTTGTATACCAGAGTGAGGCAAAACAGTATGTTGATCAAGGTAGGTACACCTATATAAAAGAGAGTATAAGACGACAGTGACATTTACATTGGTTCTATCCGAAGGGTCCAATAATTATGTAAAGGGTTTTGCAAAATTTGGAGACCATGAGAGTGGATACGATGTATCTATCATAGAAGACCATGAAAGAGTATGATTTTCTCATATCTAAGGGGCGCAATCAAAACTTATCTAACCGCAAAAAAAATGCAATATTCAGCACCCCCCGAAAAAGGTTTCTTCTATAAGAATTAAGTACGATTATTAGGCTTTTTTCACAATATTACGCAAGAAAAAAGATCTTAAAATCGATATTTTATTGCAACGTCGCCGCTAGTTTATTTATTTGGGGGGGGGGGGGGGGGGGGCTGCAATCATGACGTCACAATAACGTAAACAATTGAAGTAAACATTACAAAAGTACCCATCAGTTATTCAATCTCATAGTCGAGAAGGCAAGGCAAAATCATTAAATTTTTCACAGGAACGGCCGCGAACCTCGGAATGAACAAAATTCCGAAGTGAGCAAATACGTCATGTGGTATGTGATAAAGCAGTCACGTGATAAACATGTAGCTCACGTAGCCATATTTCATTGGCCTATTCTGTAATATGTAAGCGGTTATGTGAGAATTAGTTAAATGAAATGATACGAAACAAAAAAATTAGAAACTGCATTGTGAAAAAGGAAAACTGGCTAACATCAATTTTCGCATTAGGCATATATAAATTGATAAGATGTTAAACGTCTTCAAATTCAATAGCATCATTTAAAAATAGATAAATTGCAGCATGGACCAGACATGCACATTTCGGATACTTAACCCTAGTCAGTGATCCTCTATCTAAGCAATTTAATATGGCCAAAAAATGTGAAAGTTATCATGTTTAAAAACAGTACCGAAAGAATTAGCAGGATTGGTGGGATATGATGCTACCGCCCACGTATTAGAAATTTCAGTGTTTTAATATATGTCTTTAATTCAAAGCACTAGGAGAATGTATGGTCTCTAACATTGACGAGGTCTTGTTGTTTCGGTCAATTTCGCTGTATTTTTAATATTAAGTATGTCTGTATTCGAACGGAATGCCTGAAGTAGAGTATTAAACCCAATAAACATTTAGTGTGACATAATCAATCACTTGCCAGTGCATATTCTTCAAATATTATACTTCTAGAATGAATTGGTATTTTTCTCATTGCATAGCTTTGTCATGATATGTCTCTTTGGCAAACATATTTTGTCCTCTTCAGCATTTATCCTTTCAACTATAAATTTCTACAATTACCTGCATTGTTGCAGCACTAAAATGCTGCACTAAAGTTTCGCGGCAGATAATACATATAAAAAAGTCTTGATGATTGCACTCTCTGTCTTATTAATTTCAAATTTCTCAAAATTTCCATGATCCCGAATCTGCTGCTTTATTTTAATGTCATGGAAACATTATGGCCGTCCAAAGTCGGCACTGGTTACCCATTGGTCTCATCGGTTTATGTGTTGTCTTTTGTGTTTGATGTTTACATGTCGTGTGTCTCTTTTCCGTCTCGTGCTGTACTCGTCTTTTGTGTTTTTGCACCGGGTGTTTTGGTGTTTTACTGTTGATGCTGCAACGGGGTCTTGTTGGAGATCTCCTCCCTTTTTTGTATTTATTTCATTTTTTAAATTCATTTCATTTATTTTTGGCATGTTATGATATTCACTGTATCAATTTAGGGATGTTTCGAAAATGAATAGAGTATTCGCAGATTTTTCAGGTCAACGGATGTTTTGGTATCATAAAGGTGGTATGTCTAATACAGATTAATGAGATTATCAGCATATGATATACGATAATGTATTTGAATAGTATAAAGTTTATAGTTGAGTTCTGAATTTTGAAAGGGGGCGTCTCCAAAAACATTCGGTTGCAACACCCACAGCAAAACAACCCATGCAAAAAGACAGAGCAGACACGCACAGCAAGAGACACAAAAGCACTAGTAACACCAAAATCAACACATCTCATACTCGTCATACACTATGAAGTGCCACTATCCAGAATGGTGGATGATATTCTGTCATAGACCATTTGTACCGTCCAACCAAAGATTATATACTGAACAAAAAAGTTATGTCCCTAAAAATGAAAGGTAGCCACTTGTTCAGATGAAACATTATAACCTTCGAAATAGTAAAATTTACTCAATAAAAACTCCATTATTATCCTTTTATCACTCAGACATTGAACGCATTGAAGCATGACAAAACAAAGCTTTTTCACCTTGTTAGGAAAGGTTCTCCGTTTCTTTTTCGTGCATGAACATCGACGGTGGGTGCGGCTAGCCAACAGGGGATGCTTACTCCTCCCGGGCACCTGTTCCGACCTCTAGCTTGCTAGGGGTCCGTCGATGCTCAATTTTGTGCTCGATTGTGAGTGCTGTTGAGATTTTTGTCACGATATTCTTTTACTTATTTGTTCTGGTTGACTGATTTCGAAAGAAAAGAGAGTATAAATTAGCACAGGAGATTTCTCCATTGAAAAACAGAATAAAATATTGATATCGATTATCCATAAATCAGTCAAATAGCTTGTAATTCAAGAAAATTTAGCCTAAAGGACACCGGAAGTCCACAGTCGGCCATGCGCCATGTCAAATACCAAAAGCACATTAAAAGTGTATCTAAGGGTGTGCATATACCGATTTGTTAAGTAAAATTCTGACGGATTCAGAAACGCCCTTACCAAAGAGGTTCAATTTATTAAGATCGTTGTCAGAATCGGACAGCTAATGGATATATCATTTAACATTTAATTCAAAAAATATTTTTCGAGGATGCCGCCTCTGAATAAAATTTATTTTTACGAGTCATGTAAAACCAATACAAAAAAGAAAGACATAACTTTTTTTGTTCAGTATACTTTATATCTTCCAAAATGGAAGTAACCGGATATGACCATTCTACCGAATTGAAGCGACGGGTGTTACAAATTCAAATTCAAATTCTTTATTGCATTAAACTCATCATAAAAGTCATTATGCAGTTCAGTACATAGATACACACAAGAAATCACAAATAACGAAAAAATATTATAAATATGAATAGATCGATAAACATATACATGCGCCAGTAACACATATCTTAGAATTATCAGGACAATGTACATTGGTCTGGATTCAGAAATCAAACAACAATAATATTATTGTACTTATTAAAAATGGGACTTTAAGACCTTCTCGGGTTTGATCGCGCACAAAATATATGTCTTAAAAGGTCGATACAAAATTTCAGAATATCATCGTTGCAATTCATAATGAAATTAAATTTATCCATTTCGGCTAATTCAGAAAATCGAGGACACGTATTAGTAATAAGAGTAAATACTTCGTTTCTTTTCATTTCATAACGTTCACATTTCATCATCGCGTGGAACTCATCTTCGATCTCTGATGATGAGCAGAAATGACATATTCGTCTGTCCAAAGGTGTTATAGGTCTTTTATGTCTTCCTGTCTCCACATGAAGGTCATGGGCACTTATTCTAAATTTCGTAAGAAGACGTCTGTCTTTAAAGTTCAACTGATCACAATAATCTTCGTATCGTAAATTATATTTAACTTTACAGTAAGTTCTTAATTTTGAATTGTTATTGATCGAATCCAACCAAAATGAATGGAATTTTCCTCTCAATTCAGATTCGAGAATATTAGTATTTATACTCAAAATATCACTAAAACCGAAAATTCCACACATATATCGTACCCATGTTATCCAGGAATGTCCGTTATTGATGTCAATGAGTTCAGCTTCGCACAAACAGTCATTAATCAATGATTTTGTTTTTCTCTTTTCTTGGAGTTTTAGCCAATATCTAATTGTACCTTTTAGCACAATATTACGCAAGAAAAAAGATCTTAAAATCGATATTTTATTGCAACGTTGCCGCTAGTTTATTTATTTGGGGGGGGGGGGGGGGGGGGCTGCAATCATGACGTCACAATAACGTAAACAATTGAAGTAAACATTACAAAAGTACCCATCAGTTATTCAATCTCATAGTCGAGAAGGCAAGGCAAAATCATTAAATTTTTCACAGGAACGGCCGCGAACCTCGGAATGAACAAAATTCCGAAGTGAGCAAATACGTCATGTGGTATGTGATAAAGCAGTCACGTGATAAACATGTAGCTCACGTAGCCATATGTCATTGGCCTATTCTGTAATATGTAAGCGGTTATGTGAGAATTAGTTAAATGAAATGATACGAAACAAAAAAATTAGAAACTGCATTGTGAAAAAGGAAAACTGGCTAACATCAATTTTCGCATTAGGCATATATAAATTGATAAGATGTTAAACGTCTTCAAATTCAATAGCATCATTTAAAAATAGATAAATTGCAGCATGGACCAGACATGCACATTTCGGATACTTAACCCTAGTCAGTGATCCTCTATCTAAGCAATTTAATATGGCCAAAAAATGTGAAAGTTATCATGTTTAAAAACAGTACCGAAAGAATTAGCAGGATTGGTGGGATATGATGCTACCGCCCACGTATTAGAAATTTCAGTGTTTTAATATATGTCTTTAATTCAAAGCACTAGGAGAATGTATGGTCTCTAACATTGACGAGGTCTTGTTGTTTCGGTCAATTTCGCTGTATTTTTAATATTAAGTATGTCTGTATTCGAACGGAATGCCTGAAGTAGAGTATTAAACCCAATAAACATTTAGTGTGACATAATCAATCACTTGCCAGTGCATATTCTTCAAATATTATACTTCTAGAATGAATTGGTATTTTTCTCATTGCATAGCTTTGTCATGATATGTCTCTTTGGCAAACATATTTTGTCCTCTTCAGCATTTATCCTTTCAACTATAAATTTCTACAATTACCTGCATTGTTGCAGCACTAAAATGCTGCACTAAAGTTTCGCGGCAGATAATACATATAAAAAAGTCTTGATGATTGCACTCTCTGTCTTATTAATTTCAAATTTCTCAAAATTTCCATGATCCCGAATCTGCTGCTTTATTTTAATGTCATGGAAACATTATGGCCGTCCAAAGTCGGCACTGGTTACCCATTGGTCTCATCGGTTTATGTGTTGTCTTTTGTGTTTGATGTTTACATGTCGTGTGTCTCTTTTCCGTCTCGTGCTGTACTCGTCTTTTGTGTTTTTGCACCGGGTGTTTTGGTGTTTTACTGTTGATGCTGCAACGGGGTCTTGTTGGAGATCTCCTCCCTTTTTTGTATTTATTTCATTTTTTAAATTCATTTCATTTATTTTTGGCATGTTATGATATTCACTGTATCAATTTAGGGATGTTTCGAAAATGAATAGAGTATTCGCAGATTTTTCAGGTCAACGGATGTTTTGGTATCATAAAGGTGGTATGTCTAATACAGATTAATGAGATTATCAGCATATGATATACGATAATGTATTTGAATAGTATAAAGTTTATAGTTGAGTTCTGAATTTTGAAAGGGGGCGTCTCCAAAAACATTCGGTTGCAACACCCACAGCAAAACAACCCATGCAAAAAGACAGAGCAGACACGCACAGCAAGAGACACAAAAGCACTAGTAACACCAAAATCAACACATCTCATACTCGTCATACACTATGAAGTGCCACTATCCAGAATGGTGGATGATATTCTGTCATAGACCATTTGTACCGTCCAACCAAAGATTATATACTGAACAAAAAAGTTATGTCCCTAAAAATGAAAGGTAGCCACTTGTTCAGATGAAACATTATAACCTTCGAAATAGTAAAATTTACTCAATAAAAACTCCATTATTATCCTTTTATCACTCAGACATTGAACGCATTGAAGCATGACAAAACAAAGCTTTTTCACCTTGTTAGGAAAGGTTCTCCGTTTCTTTTTCGTGCATGAACATCGACGGTGGGTGCGGCTAGCCAACAGGGGATGCTTACTCCTCCCGGGCACCTGTTCCGACCTCTAGCTTGCTAGGGGTCCGTCGATGCTCAATTTTGTGCTCGATTGTGAGTGCTGTTGAGATTTTTGTCACGATATTCTTTTACTTATTTGTTCTGGTTGACTGATTTCGAAAGAAAAGAGAGTATAAATTAGCACAGGAGATTTCTCCATTGAAAAACAGAATAAAATTTTGATATCGATTATCCATAAATCAGTCAAATAGCTTGTAATTCAAGAAAATTTAGCCTAAAGGACACCGGAAGTCCACAGTCGGCCATGCGCCATGTCAAATACCAAAAGCACATTAAAAGTGTATCTAAGGGTGTGCATATACCGATTTGTTAAGTAAAATTCTGACGGATTCAGAAACGCCCTTACCAAAGAGGTTCAATTTATTAAGATCGTTGTCAGAATCGGACAGCTAATGGATATATCATTTAACATTTAATTCAAAAAATATTTTTCGAGGATGCCGCCTCTGAATAAAATTTATTTTTACGAGTCATGTAAAACCAATACAAAAAAGAAAGACATAACTTTTTTTGTTCAGTATACTTTATATCTTCCAAAATGGAAGTAACCGGATATGACCATTCTACCGAATTGAAGCGACGGGTGTTACAAATTCAAATTCTTTATTGCATTAAACTCATCATAAAAGTCATTATGCAGTTCAGTACATAGATACACACAAGAAATCACAAATAACGAAAAAATATTATAAATATGAATAGATCGATAAACATATACATGCGCCAGTAACACATATCTTAGAATTATCAGGACAATGTACATTGGTCTGGATTCAGAAATCAAACAACAATAATATTATTGTACTTATTAAAAATGGGACTTTAAGACCTTCTCGGGTTTGATCGCGCACAAAATATATGTCTTAAAAGGTCGATACAAAATTTCAGAATATCATCGTTGCAATTCATAATGAAATTAAATTTATCCATTTCGGCTAATTCAGAAAATCGAGGACACGTATTAGTAATAAGAGTAAATACTTCGTTTCTTTTCATTTCATAACGTTCACATTTCATCATCGCGTGGAACTCATCTTCGATCTCTGATGATGAGCAGAAATGACATATTCGTCTGTCCAAAGGTGTTATAGGTCTTTTATGTCTTCCTGTCTCCACATGAAGGTCATGGGCACTTATTCTAAATTTCGTAAGAAGACGTCTGTCTTTAAAGTTCAACTGATCACAATAATCTTCGTATCGTAAATTATATTTAACTTTACAGTAAGTTCTTAATTTTGAATTGTTATTGATCGAATCCAACCAAAATGAATGGAATTTTCCTCTCAATTCAGATTCGAGAATATTAGTATTTATACTCAAAATATCACTAAAACCGAAAATTCCACACATATATCGTACCCATGTTATCCAGGAATGTCCGTTATTGATGTCAATGAGTTCAGCTTCGCACAAACAGTCATTAATCAATGATTTTGTTTTTCTCTTTTCTTGGAGTTTTAGCCAATATCTAATTGTACCTTTTAGCACATCAAGTATTAATGGGTATCTACCTAATTCTCCTAATGCCCCAAAGACAGATGCATATTTATTAACTCCGAGTAACCACTTACAAAACGCGATGTTTATTTTTCTACTGGTAATTTTGTACAGGAAGATTTTACAAAATCATAAGCACTATTATTTTTCATAGTTACACTCCCCCATATTTCTGAACCATATAGGCAAACGGGTTTTACTGTCTTATCAAAAAGGTCTAGACTTATTTTAGGCGATAAGAAGTCCCGGTCAATTACTGATTTGAGCTTGAATAAGGCTTTATTTCCACGTTCATTCATATTAAGTCTCGCTTGATTGAAATTTCCCGAAGAGTCGAAGACAATGCCGAGATATTTATAAGTATTTGTATACTCAAGGTCGTGACCTTTATATTTTATATTCTGTTTCACGCCGATATTATTAAGGAAACCCTCAGTTAATTTATCGTCAATTTTTACACACAATTCAGAGACGGCATACATTTTCTTTATAATATTGTAAAAATTTCCTTTAATACCATTCATTTGTAATTTGTACAATAGACCTTCCCTCCACACTGTATCATAGGCTTTTTGGAAGTCTACGGAGTCGAAATATAGTTTTTGGTTCGAATCTTTATATTTATCAATGAGGGTCTTCAAAACAAGCATGTGATCTAAAGTTTGACTTTTCTTGGAAAACCCAATTTGATGTTTATCGATTATATTCTTATTCTCTAGGAAATTTTGTAATCTGTTATTAAGGATCGCTGTGAATACCTTAGACAAACAGCTATTTATAGTGATACCCCTATAGTTATTTGGATCACTCTTATCGCCCGATTTATGTAGCGGTACAATATATCCTTTACTCCAGCTTTCCGAAAAGGTTCCCTCTTGTAAGATTTTATTGAAAAGTTGTTTCAAAATTGGTAGAATTAGATGTACGGATACCTTAAGCATTTCATTCTTAATTCCGTCTAAGCCACTCGATTTACTGTTTTTTAGTATTTTTATGGCCGAGTGTATCTCTTTTTCTGTGATCTCCGAATTCAATCCTCCCTCATTTTGAGCTGGGGATTCGGAGGCCTTTTTTTCAATTTCCTTCAACAGTTCGATGGATTTTAATTGTTCTTGTGAGCTCTCTGTCTGATATAGAAGATTTTTAAAATGTTTAAGCCACTTTCCCTCTGAGATGGAAGCTGCGTTTTTGATATTTACATTTGAGTTTAGATGTTTAAGTTCGTCCACTATTCCCAGTATTCCTTTGTATTATTTGAATTACAGTCGTTTAATCTTTGTACTATTTTCCTTCTGAAGTCATTCGTTTTAAATTTGAGTAATTTTTTGTATTGCTTACGTAGCCTAAAGAAAGACTCACGGGTATCTACATCCCAGGGTGATTTAATCAGTTTTTGTCTATATGCCTTGTTTACAGATCTTTTTAGATCCCTACACTCTGAATCATACCACTTTTTTGTCTTACATCTTTTCTTCTTTTTTCCATTTTTCTTCTGAACAACAGACATTGCCTGGCGGAGGGTTTCCGTAAAAGTTTGAACGATTTTGTTCGTGTCCCAGTTGTCAATACTACTTTTTAATAATTCAAATTGGTCTTTTATTTCAATCGATTCTAGTTTTGTTTTAAATCTAAAAGCTACATCTTCTGACCATCGGGTTGAGTTAAATTCTACTAATGGTATGGTGTCTTTAATTATTTCGATATCGGAGGGAATTTGTACCGAAATTTTACAATGATTGGACAATGTGTCATCTAAATCATGAACTTTGAAATATTCAATAAACCCGAGAAGGTCCTCATCAGCAATACAATAGTCCACGACAGAACTTCCGTTCCATTGGTAACAAGTTAGTCTACCGCTCAGATCTCCTAACATTCGTCCATTTAAAATTCTCAACCTAGCATTCCTGCAAACTTCTAATAATTTCTTTCCGTATTCATTAACATTCTCATCCATACTTGATCTTTTTCTAACACTTATGTTGATATATAGTTATCGCCAAGAGGAGAGAAATCATTATCATCATTGGTAACATAGTCGTTGGAACAGTTACCCACCCTTGAATTGAAATCCCCCATTAACAGGACTTTTCCCATTTCTACGAAGCGACTAACGTCCCTTTCCAAATCTATCCATGCACTTTCCGACAAATCTTTAGTACACTGAGAATTTTGTGGACTTATATAAACTACCCCTATGAACATGTCCTCACGAAAGTTGAAAAAAGACTTTTTTAATTTGACCCATACTAAATCTGCAGAAGTTTTATGTATTTCTATTCCCCCGCGTAGGCACTCCCTAATCAATATTGCTATCCCTCCCGAGAACTTCCTAGCCTTGCGATGTTTCGCACGGCATGTGGAATAAGTCCAGAAACCTGTTACGTCTAACATAGCATCCGGACCAGCATGGGTCTCCGTTAACGTAATAATATCATCCTCAATAATATTGTGAATGAACCCTTCATCCTCAAATTTATTTGATCCAGAACCCTTAAAACCCTCGATATTCCAATGACTTAACTTCAACCGCTTCTTGTAAGTTACTTCTGGCGGCATGATTTTTTTCAAATATACTCTGTAGATCAATCTAATATGCAGTAGTGGCTGAAAATCAACAAGTATAAAATGTAGAAATCTCTCTCTCTCTCTCTCTCTCTCTCTCTCTCTCTCTCTCTCTCTCTCTCTCTCTCATGAATTAATTGTATGTCTAATAGTACCCTCTCTCTCTCTCTCTCTCTCTCTCTCTCTCTCTCTCTCTCTCTCTCTCTCTCTCTCCCCTATGCAATTATGGCTCAATAATAAGGATTAATTTCAAAGTAGTCTTTCTCAGAGAAGTTGTTGTTCTTTCAATATTGACTCCGTCATCTGGCAATCAAAGTAGTTTTTTGTACTCCAACTTACGTGTCAAGACTCGCGCTATGGCATGTCGGATATTGCCAAATAACACCCTTTCCCCTGTGGGGGTCGGATGCACCCCGTCGATACATATGTAGCGCGCGTCCGGTTCGCCTCTGTATGAAAGATTTGAGTTGTCACATACGAACACCCCGCGGTCCTCTGCAAATATGGACTTCACAGTCGCGTTGATAATGTTTGTTTTATGATTAAGGAATGGACTGTCCCCTCTATTCGGCGGCAAGGAGATGACAATTTTGGCACCTTTCTTCAGTTCCTTAGTCTCGGTAACAAGTTTTTGTAGGCCCGTCAAACATTCACTTTCCGTTTTAGTTTTCATGTCATTTGAAAGGAGCTGATATATGAAGACATTTGGCTGTTCTCGGACATCTCTTAAGGTGGATCTGGCTTCATGAATAGTATACGCTTTACGAACATCGGTCCTGAAATCGCGGGAAAATATGTCACCTCTCAAATTCTTAATCAAAGAACTCCCGATGATCGTGACAGCGGGCATGTTGTGTCGCTCTTCCATTTCCAACCTGACATCCATTAGCATAGCTCCAATGACGTTTTTCCCTGATCCATCCCGGCCTATCCCCCAATACTCAACAAGACTGTCAACTAATATACACTTCTGTGATGATTTCTGTAATTCGTCACAGAACGCCTTGCATTGCCTCGCTTTTACTTGAAGCATCCTATACATAATGTCTTCCTTCTCTTTGTCCCATAGCGGATGCAGTTTAATTCGGCGACCTATTTTCTGCGCGATTCCTGCGTGCGGTGCCTGCATAATTTTCTGGGCGGCATATCGGTCTCCATGTCTCATAGCTTTTTCAAATTGGAAGGCCTGCTCCACGCTATGGAAGGACTCATTCTCCCAACGAAATTTCATTCGAAATGAATTTGATAATGGCTCCCGATAACCCTTGACGTACACAGCATCTTGTTTAACTTTTCTCTGGCTACCATTTGCTGTTTTCTGTGCCGGTCGTTCAAATCTGTTGCTCACGCTGACACTGCGTCTTACGATCTCTTCTGTTTCCCCTGAGACGTTTGAATGTATGCCCTTTATTGTGCTTTCAGGAGGGTTACTTCGAATTTTCCCCGCAATTTGCCTCCCATTTTCTGTAAGGTCGGCTATGAATACCTCCTTTTCTTTCAACTTGGCTCTTAACTCCGACTCTGCATCTTTTTCTCGTCGCAATATGCTGGCGGAGATTCTCGCACTCGGACGATAATTTCGTATTCTTTTCTCGGATTTTTTCCATTTGGATTTTCGTTTCTTTTTCCCTATTTTCACTTTTCAGAATTTTGTCGCATAATTCCCGTTTTTCTTTTTCAAAAGCTTCAACCTTTTGCTCATACACTTTTTCTTTCATTTGGCTACTTTCACTACACAAATTAGACACGAGCTTTAAGATTTCAGATTCAAACGATGACAACGATTCTTTGCGATTAAGCACTTCTCCTCTTAGATTTTTTATTTCATCAGAGCATGAATTTTGCTCGGTGTGCACACTAACTTCAGAAGAGACAAATTGATTAACTTCAGATATTTCACTAGCACTACCACATGATCTTCGAGCTACATTTGCATCTACATTTCCCGCGCGTACTACACATAATTCACACGTAAATTTCCTCTGAGATTTCCTAAAAACTGCTATTTGATAATTCGGTAGACAACTACACTTAAAATGCACTTTTTTAGAGCACGACGAACACGAAAGCGCATCTTTCGTTGCATCCTGGCTACATATACTGCACACACTGCTGATTTTTCCCATTATTTCCACGCTGTCTTCGGATGTTTTCTCAGCCTCGGCCCCCTGTTTTGCCAGCTTATCTGCATTCATATTGTACTCTCGTCCTATATGCTGCCATTTTGGTTTAACTTCATCATTCAAAGCATCCAAAATAGACCAAAGCTCCTTGTTCTCGACTTCGGATCCAGTGGTTGTAACCCAATTGTTGGATTTCCACTTGGTTATTCCATCTACAACATATCTACTGTCCGAATTTACGACGACATTTTTCAAACTATTTTCCTTAATCTGTTCTAATGCTCTTATTGCCGACAGTAGTTCGGCTGTGTTGTTAGTCTTTTTTCCATGAATGATCGATTCACTCACATTTAATTTGTGGTTAAAGCCCCAAAACACACCTAAACCAGCTTTGCTAGACCCTACTGAGTTACCATTATTCAAGCAACATCCATCGACGTACACGTTAATTTCATTAACGGCATCGAGAAACTTCTCGTCCGTTTCACTTTCCGAAGCGTCACCCTCTTCATTCTTCTTTCTTAGATCTTCGACTGAAGATAGGTCTGTTCCATGTCTAGCGGCATACTCGGAGACTTTCTCATTATTATCCAAATTTGTTGAATCTTCGTAGAACATGATTTCATTGATATGGAAATCAACATTACACATAAAAGCTATAGCCTCCTGAAGTGTACTAAATACTTTGTACGCAGCTCCTGGGAATTTATCTACAAGCGGTTTTACTTGGCTCCATTGCCTAAAAATTCCACAGGACTTTCCTCTCGATACCGCATAGAAATTCTTTTCTGATGATTTCTTATCTTTCCCCATTGTTATCTCAGTATTTATCCCTACCAAATCATTTCTTTACTAGTTGATTTCGCCACTACGCTACTACTCAAAAACACGTCCGTTCATCTCGGCGTCACGCGACACTGATGCAAGCAGGAGATGCTGACTCTTCCTTGGCACCTGGTCTCACTCCCATATCGGGAGTTCGCTTCTCTTCATGAAGTGGAGGTTTTTGTTTGTTTGCCTTGATTCCTGTTTTATCCTGATATGCCTTTGGTTTATGATTATCTGAATTATCGATTTTGTGCTGTATATAGGGATATGGTCATTATCCATATTTGTCACAGAATCATCAAACACATCAGACCACACATAAACCAACGAGAGCAATTGGCAACCTGTGAAGACTAATGACGCCAGTAGCAAATGATGTGATCATCCGGATTTCGTGCGTACAACCCTCCCACTTTTACAGTTATCAAGAAATCTCGATGAACGCACAATAATGCTGTAAAAAGAAACCTCCTCACTGTAAGATGGCCATAAAGTCATTTTAAAAGATGAAGATAGATATAAAGTGATATTCCATATTTGAGGTTTGTCGATTCAAAATTTCAAAAAAGGAAAATGACTCGGTTGCAGTCCCCGTACAGAAAAGCCAATATGCAAAACTAGAGTGTATAAGCACAACAACAGCCACCAAAAATACAAGGAAGACAAAAAACCAAAGACGAAGACCAAAAAATACGACAGCATTATCACAATAATTGAATAATACGGAAGTGTCTTAACTCCACACCTTCTCGAATAAAATTTCAAACCAATTTATCATGCACCAGACACGTGTTTCGGATATTAAATTCTCGTCAGCGATGCTTCCATCCAAAGTGATTTTTAGACACAGCCAAAAATTCATTTCAGAAGCACCCTCTGGTGTTATTTGACAATAAAATTGTGAAATTTGCAGAGAGTGCGCGGCTCCAAATTTCCTGCAGGGTCGATTCATAACCAGCATAACCAAATAAAAGCTATGTTCAAAATAGCATTCGAGGGATGGAGCTAATATGTTAATCTCCTTTAATTTCAATGATATTTTGAATGAAATGACAAGTTTTTGATATAGCAAAATAATATTTATAATATCTATAACGTCAAATTGATAAAATCCCAAAATAAGGCGTCTTTCAGGCACAAAGCTGGAAAGTAGCCATTCATACACTTAAAACCATCCATGTCAAGGGGAACGAGTTTAACGGCTCCACACTGCAACAGGAAATAAGCGTTTATATCAATAATACGAAAGTGTTCAAGCTCTATACCTTCCCGAAGAAAATTTCATAAAAACATAATGCACAGACACGTGTTTCAACCTCATTAGTGAAATCTCATTACCTCATTAGTAAAACTCTAAAACACCCCTTTATTAAAGCCGTAAAATCTTATTTTCGCTCATCAAAATGGTTGAATTCATTTCTTAGCCGTCAATTACACCAAAATACTCTTTACTTTATTTTCAGGGGTGTTCCATCCATCGACAACCAGAACGAGTTATACCCCACTCTCGCCGTACGATCAATATGGATACCAGCCTACTAAACCACGATTCTTCTCTTCGAGCATGTGTGGATTATGTAAGTGGCTTAACCATCCATGTGTAAATATTTACTGTATATCCCTCCCTTCCATATCTCCTATCGACGACTTGTGCTTACGATGTATGCTTAAAGCCAAAAAACGAGGATACTATCCACGGAAATGTAGATTGATCAGTCGTAGCCTCATATGTAAGGATTTTCACAGCGGCAGTGCTATGTGTGAGTTATGTCATGAAATGCATGATTACATATGTATTCGCCAGTATTGTTTGGCTCCACTCGCATACCTTCCACTGGATGAATCAATTTATGTGAGATCAATTTCAAGGGAGTCTCAACGTCCCCAACAGCCTTCATCTCAGACCAGTCTTGGATTTGCCGGTATCATGTGTTCTGTTTGCACACAGGTAAAGGATTACAAATGTGCGTACAAATGGTGTCCAGCGTCTTTGTTCTCTACCCCTTCTTCTCTGATCATCTAACACACGGCTTTCAAGTGTTAAATGTAAATTTGAGAAGAATTTCGTTCCGATTTCAAAATGTGCAGAATATCAAGAGGTTATTGATAGTACATTTATTGATTATTAAAGAAAAAACACAAACTTAAATGTTAATAAAGCATGGTTTGTTTATAACAACAGAATTTATTATTCATATGTAGTATGAAGTTGTATCCCCATCTGGCGAACTTCTTGAAATCTGATTGGCTAAGAAATTATAGATATTTTGTTGTATTAGGTCACCTTATACTTAAGATTTAGCAAAATTGTGATTCAAGAGCAAGCACTATATTTAGCACTTGTTGAAGGCAAGGCCGCTAATCAAGACACGAGGATTTATCTCCGAGCAACAGTCTTCATCACTGCAAAAAGAAATTGACGATACAATGAAAAACAAAGAACAATGTCATATCTCATAATCCACAATGTTGTATCAACCATCTTAAACACCGAGTTCGATACATTCATTGGGTTTGACATTTTCCGCAAGGTTTCAGTGTCAAATCAAGCTTCCAAACACGGGATGCTAACTCAGCATTGACATTTAATGTCATCCGTATTTTGATTCCAGTTGATCATTGACGTTCTGTATTGCGATATAATGGCTATCAACATTACCGAACAATACATATTTACCTGATATGAATATCAATATGTACATCGAGGCAATCACCGAATTTGACAAGTTTTATGGAACTGTTGTGGCAAACAAGAGATGCTGACTCCCCCCCCCCCCCCGATACCTTCACTTCGAAATATTGTTTATTTCGGGATTCGAAACTGTTCCAATAAAATTTCTTTACCCTCTCAAGTTTGAGACTGAATGACTGATAGGTTATTCTACAATGTTTATTTGACCGTTTCTAGGATGTTTCAGTTGTTTTGTACTTTCTTTTTATTGGTTTTGTATTCTTCAGTATTTTTTACGGGCTTTCACTTTGGTATAGTGACATATTTCACAGTATTTTGTACGGACTTTGACTGTGGTATAGTGGCTTACTACTCAGTATTTTGTACAAACTTTGACTGTGGTATAGTGGCATGCTACTCAGTATCTTGTACGCACTTTGACTGAGGTATAGTGACATGCTACTCAGTATTTTGTATAGTGGCATGCTCCTCAGTATTTTGTACGCACTTTGACTGTGGTATAGTGGTATGCTACTCAGTATTTTGTACGCCCTTTGACTGTGGTATAGTGACATGCTACTCAGTATCTTGTACGCACTTTGACTGAGGTATAGTGACATGCTACTCAGTATTTTGTATAGTGGCATGCTACTCAGTATTTTGTACTCACTTTGACTGTGGTATATTGGTATGCTACTCTGTATTTTGTACGCACTTTGACTGTGGTATAGTGGCATTCTATTCGGTATCTTGTACGCACTTTGACTGAGGTATAGTGACATGCTACTCAGTATTTTGTATAGTTGCATGCTACTCAGTATCTTGTATGCACTTTGACTGTGGTATAGTGGCATGCTTCTCAGTATGTTGAACGCACTCTGACTGTGGTATGGTGGTATGCTACTCAGTATTTTGTACGCACTTTGACTGTGGTATAGTGGCATGCTACTCAGTATTTTGGACGCACTTTGACTGTGGTATAGTGGCATGCTTCTCAGTATTTTGTACGCACTTTGACTGTGGTATAGTGGCATGCTACTCAGTATTTTGTACGCACTTTGACTGTGGTATAGTGGCATGCTACTCAGTATTTTGTACGCACTTTGACTGTGGTATAGTGGCATGCTACTCAGTATTTTGAACGCACTTTGACTGTGGTATAGTGGCATGATACTCAGTATTTTGTACGCATTTTGACTGTGGTATAGTGGCATGCTTCTCAGTGTTTTGGACGCACTTTGACTGTGGTATGGTGGCATGCTACCTAGTATTTGAACGCACTTTGACTGTGGTATAGTGGCATGCTACTCAGTATTTTCACAAAACCACAAAACACCCAATGCAAAAAAACAGAACAGACACCCACAGAAAAAGATGCACAAGAGACAAGAAACATCAGCTCACACAATAGAAACATGAAAAAGAACGCACATGGACCAACGAGACCAATGAGCAACCATTGTCGTCTAAGGACGGCTATCACTAGTTTGTGAAAGTGTGTGTATGAAAGAAGGGAGGAGATCTCCAATGAATTCAGTGATGATTTTTTTTTCATTTCAACATAGTAAATTTTCCATTGCTTGACGATAATGTGCATAGATTACCGTCAGGCGTTATCTACATTTCACAGCATGCACTAATGTTTTGGATTTTCATAGTAAGAATTTACAATTATAATATTAGATTTGTTGGCAATTGTTTCCTTTATATTCCTCCTCCTTTATGTAAGTCAATGTTGATGTGAATTATTCTTTGGGGAAGGAGGGGAGGGGGCTGGCACTTTGCCTTCTCGACACCTACCCGCCCGCTGTCGCTTAACAGAGGAAAAAAGTGCTGCTTAAATTTAAAAAATTATATCCATGATTGGCGACCAAACATTGAACCAAAATCGGACAACGAGATTGGATGGTTGACGCCATGAAAAAATAAAATCATTTGTCATCTTAACTATTCACACAACATGAATTAAAAGACTATCAAATTCACAAATCTTCTATATGGAACAGTTAAATGAGATATAATGTTTGAAAATGTCGTGAATAGATGAAGAACAGTTTGTGAGCAACATAGTATTTATAAGTATTATCAACACGAATGAACATAAATGTAACAAAAAAAAACAAAATAAAGAAATATACAATCTACGTGTGTCTTTCAGATACAAGTCAAACAAACGATTCTGTTGATATATTAATAATACAGGAGCTGTGATATTAACTGTTGCAAAAAGTTTAACTCTGTAGCATCAGCTAAACACATCTAGTAGCCAAGATAACTAGGAGTAAAATAACCTCCTCCACCTCGCTGTAAGATGCACATACAAATAGACAGCATGACGCATTTATTGAAAGGAATTATAAAACAATTCTACATTGTAAACAAAGAGCAGTTAACAATTCTAAAAATAACTGAAAACATCTGGTATGACAGTGTAGGCCGTGTATATAGGCAGATAATAGGAACATTCATAATCTACACCATTACATAAACAATTCACAGGAAATTATTAAACAATTATGTTGATTGTTCTAGGAAAGAAGAGATTATAGTAAAAAAATATTTTGAAAACGGCCATTTAAGGAGTCATCAAACTTTTATTAATAGTACCTTTAGAATTAATTTTAAGAGAAATAAACAATGGAGGATTTTTTTTCTTTAAAGTTTAAGTCCGGTTATTTTCTTGAAAAAAATGGCTAAAAGATATGTTTTCCAACATTGATCAATGTAAGCTCTAAAAAAGTACCCACAACTCTGGAATCTACCGCTTTCAAAACTGATCTATGAAATGCTATCACTTTCTAAAATATAACTTTATCATAAGTTTAGATTTCCAAACTCGATAAATGGTGACACATTTTACAATAAATGCCTTAAAACATTATACAAACTGTGGATTGCGAGTAAGATAGCTGTAGCGCTGGGACATAAATGTCAAACATCGAATTCGCTCTAATCTATAAGATAATTGAATAAACATCCGTTGATGTTCAATAACTAATGACATTTAAACGACTCATATTATTCTCCGGGAATATAAACACAAGTTTGGTTTTGTGTTTACTTCACTTCTCATTTATTAATGGAGATGGAAGCAACTAGTCCATTCGGGCCTGATGTAACAATGAGAAATTTTGAAGAGAAAACTGTGAGTAGCTTTCCTGGATATGGTTTTGAAAGGAAGACTCAGAGCACCTTTTATGAAACAGAAGATGAATATTCATATGATGATTACCCAGACTACTCTGATGATTATTACCCCGTGGGGAACATACAACCTTTTCTGTACCCGATTTACGCCGACTGGGAAAGAATACTTCGTGGACACGTGGATTTAACCATTGCGTTGATCACCATTTGCACAAACATCATCATGGCGTCTGTTTTCATATTCCGGAGCTCTAGATCTCCGACAACGGTTCTGCTTACTACCCTGGCCATTTCCGATTCCCTCATTTGTATCTGCAGAATGGAAGAGTCGATATACTTCAATATTTTGGATCACCATGACACTGTTTATATAACATATAGGTGGTGCATCATTTCACAAGTTTTCAGGTATATCAATCAATGTTTCCGTTTTACATCCAATTGGATTACGATTATCCTGGGCTTCCAACGATGTATATCAGTCGTGATGCCATTTCGAGTAAAAACTATCTGTTCAATGAAAGTGACCTGCATTGTTTTACTTACACTTATTCCTGCAGCGATCATTTTGAATGTTTATGAAATGTTCGCCATTGAAATTGTGGAACTTAAAATCTACACTACAGCTGATTTTAATGAATCGTTACCTTCCGGTTGTTACCGACAAAATTCGGAAACAGTGAAATCTACTCTTGGTGATCCCGATAGATCCAAAGTGGTCTTCTATATTTTCAATGCGATATTTGCTCGTGTACTCCCGGTTTTGATACTAACTGTGACAACTATCATACTTGCAGTGGCGTTAAGGAAGGGTTCTCGGTCGATGACACAATACGATTCTAATATACAGCAGGCAAGGAATATCCAATTTAAAAAGATAACTATCATAGTTTTCGCAATATTAGTCATATTTTTGATTGCAGAATTGCAGGATGGCATTGTATTTATAATCTACATCATTGAACTCGTACTGGATAAGAAATACCAGATTTTGTCGAAAGAGCAGACCACTCTGTGGGACACTGTTGCCTCAACTCTGTCGCTTCTAAGTTATGCCTGTAACTTCTGGATCTTCTTTATGATGAGTAACCAATTCAGATCAGCTTTGATTAACATGTTGAGACATCCATTTAAGAAAATTGGCATAAAGTGGGTTTTTGATACCGAGGAACCAGGAACGTCAGAAACAAATATGAAACGGATAAGAAAGTCGAGAGACGACCAAAGTCTTTGATTATGATACTATCATTGAAACATTTCTCTTTTGTGTCTAATGTTTCCATGTCATATGTCTCTTTTTCGTCTCTTGTCATGCTCATCTTCTCAGTGTTTTCGCATCGGTTTTTTTGCTATTGGTACTGTAACCGGGTCTGGTTGTAAATCCCCTCCCTTCTTTCTGAAGATTTTGTACAAAATTTATATTGTAAAAAATACGTATGATCTATTATTTAACGATATTTGCATTTATAAGAGACTATTTTACTGGTTGGAAATCCCCTCCCTTCTTTTTGAAGATTTTGTACATATTATTAAAATTCCATTGTAAAACGCGTATGCTCAATTATTTAACGATATTTGCATTTATAAGAGACTATATTACTCAAGGAGAAAGTATCCTCTGTTGATGTTCTTTATAGTTCATGTTTTAAAATACTTAATACATGTATGGAAGAGACAGCATGGATATAGTAAATGACAAGACTGTACATGTAATTGTATAGTTTCATAGTATTATACGGAAGTGTTCCAACTCTGTACCTTCTTTAAAAAAAATTCAAACCAATGTTTATGCACCAGACACGTGTTTCGGATATGAATTCCTCATCGGTGATGCTTCCAGCCAAAGGGATTTTCATACCCCGTCAAATTCGTTTCAATAGCGCCCTCTTGTTTTAATTTTTCGAATTTGAATTTGTGCATTTTCTTTACAGAGAGTGCACGGTTCAAAATTTCCTGAAGGGTCGATTCAGTAGCATATCCAAATAAAATCTATGTTCAAAATAGCATAGGAGGGATGGTGCTGAGATGTTTACACAGAAAGAGATCGAAAATATGAGACACGATGCAATCAATTCAAATGTTTGTAAAAGTGAATAAGTTTTATACTTGGAAAGTCAGAGATGTTTGCATCACAATATTAAAACGTATATTAAACTTTGAATACAACAAATAACTACTTGCATCATAGATAGATTGTATGTAAAAATACATATATTTCTTGATCGTTATTCAAAACGATTAATTTGAAGTTGTCAATGAAAAATGTACATTCAATCTTGTTTTGCAACTTGACGTATTTACAAAACTATCAAGGCCAGTGACTTTTTTTATAATAAAATAAACCTAATCAAATCATTCCCAATGCAAGTATAAAAATGACTGTTTATAAAAGAAGAAAATGCATACGTACACAATAAATGTGCCTCTTGAGTGACTTCCGTATATCAAGGAATGTGTTAACGTATTCTGGACAACTCCACATTTTGTCATGAATATAGCAGTAGGAAGTCGGCAGTGGAGGACAAATATGGACTATTGCCATATCCAAATACACAGTGCAAAATAATTCAAGAAATCAGAAACCGAAGGCGTACAAAATCAGGATAAAACAGGAACTAAAGCAAATAAACAAAAACCTCCACCACATGAAAAGAAGCGAACTCCCGATATGAGAGTGAGACCAGGTGCCCAGGAAGAGTCAGCATCTCCAGCATGCATGCAACACCCGTTCCTTCAATTCAGCAAAAATATCATATCCTGTTACTTCCATTTAAGTAGATAAAAGTATAGACTGCGGTTGGATGGTTCAAATGGTCTAAGACAGAATATCATTGACCATTCTGGACATAGGGTATGATGAGTCCCCGTATCGACCGTAAAACTATGACAAATATGGATAATGACAATATCCTTGTATACAACACAAAATCGATAATTCAGAAGATCAGAAACCGAAGGCATACAAAATCAGGATAAAACAGGAACCAAAGCGAACAAACAAAAACCTCCACCAAATGAAAAGAAGCGAACTCCCGATATGGGAGTGAGACCAGGTGCACAGGATGAATAACCATCTCCAGCTTGCATGCAACATCCGCCGTTTCAATTCGGTAGAACTGTTACATCAGGTTACTTCCATTTCGGAAGACATAGAGTACAATCTTTGGTTGGATGGTTCAAATGGACGATGACATAATATCATCCACTATTCTGGAGAGTAGGACATCATAGTGTATGACGAGGTCCTCATATTGACCGTAGAACTTCCTCAGTGACGATGTTAGTCGGTCACATACATATCCCTGACTGAGAAGCTTATCTGAAAGACGCCTAGCTCCCTAGACTATGTTAGATTCATTTAAAATATGTATTCTTCGCTGCTGTTACCGATCTTGTTAGTATCAATTAAGATGAAGGTAGTTTCAAGTTAAGTGTCTTTCATAACAAAGGAGGGGAATTCCAACAACACCAATTTGCAGCACCCACGGCAAAACCCCAAAACGCCCAATGCAAAAAACACAAAGCAGACAAGCACAGAAAGAGACGCATAAGGGTTAAGGAACGTCAACGCATAACATAGAAACATCAAACACAAAGGACTACACAAAAACCAACTAGACCAATGGGCAACCGGTCGAGGAGCAGTTATTTTGAAGATCGAAAAACAAAGAAACAATGTAGCATAGGCCTTTTAACCATTCACTGATTTTTCATTTATTCACGCATGCATGAAACATGTGAAAGATTAATTTTCTGTATTGTTGTTATGTACATGATTATATTCAATACTTCGTCATTTTGTAATTATGGTTGTTTTAAGAGTATTCAATTTACATACTTGTCAAAAAATGAACGATTGCGATGTCAAGGTTTGCCTATAGGACATATTATACATGTATGACTGTGAACTTAATAATGAAAGTACCATAACAAGTATTAGCTTTTACAAAAAGCTTGCCGGCATTTAGCTGACATTTAATGTTGTAAAATTCTAGTAAGAAAAAAAAATGGAATAAACGATTTTTATTGTTAGACCAATCGTACATATCCGGGCTTTTCAGTTTTTATTTCCAATTCGAGCTATGGGAATTTCCGAGGATCTGTGATTGTTGTAAGACGTCTCGGTACAAAGACTTTTCGATGCATCTTTCGGAAGAAAATGCGCTGATACGATATGACTTTCATTTGTCAAGTCATCTAGACTCTTCAGCCGACCTGATGAAGGTATCTTATGAACGGGTTCTGAATAACCTTGACGAATATTTGCATATTTTGTAGTTGTCCACCAATCATATTGTCAAGAGTTATTTTATCCTTGCAAGTATGTCACGATTGATTACAGTATACCGGCAGTCATGACTGCCGGTAAACATATTGCTAATATCACGTTCTATAACAAAACAAAATACTGCAATCTTCCCCGTTGAATAATATTTCCTATACTGTTTTACCTTTACGTATTGTACTACCCATGGTACCAAATCCACTTCCTTTTTTCATGCTTTTTCTTTTCTCGGACCGGAGCAACATAATTTTTCTTACAAAGCGGGGGAAGGAAAATAATTTTCTAACAAATGGTTTTGCATATTATGTTTTAATTAACCAAAAGAAATTATGTGTTTTATGAATATTAGTACTTCATCTATTCTCAAAACTAAAAATATAACTATTTCTATGGAAAACCAATACAAAAGGCATTAAGATAATCAATAATATAAAACAAATCGTAGATGGGATGAGTACCACAACAATAAAATCAGCAGAACAGGAAAACAAAAATTTGACAAAAAGATGGTGTCAAAACTGTGCTACCCCTGTGATTTATAAAGACAAATCACAGAGGCAGCACAGTTTTGACACCATCTTTTTTGTCCAATTTTTGTTTTCCTGTTCTGCTGATTTTATTGTTGTGTTTCGTCCGTTTTGCTTTCAAAAAGCTTAAATTTGTAGATAATGTGAAATTATAGATTATACAAAGTACATAAAGTTCTCCTTGATAATATATGGTTAAATGAAATTTGTCTTTACTTTAGATTGATAGATGTCGTTCATTTTATGATCACCTTAACTTAGAATTAGAAAAAGAATTACAAGTGAATTATTTAAGAATAATTAAGTTACAGAATAAAATATTTCATTTCACAAAAGAGGGAGAAATCACAAAGCACGTATTTCATCACGGATACTCGATTTACCAGTACAAATTTGATTCATTTGCTTTTAGCATTAATATGTCAGGGCGAGGCTAAACAATATGTTGATACTGGTAAGTACACCTTTTTAAGAATATTGTTTATGCTTTTCGTTCAAGATTTGGATTTTTATGATAAATATACTTTCTAATGTTTATCAAATAATGTATATGTAGTCTGGCTATTCACTTCATATTGTTTGATAGTTGCGAAGAAACTAATTTTTCCTGAGTAAATATAAGGGTTTCTTTTCCTCATAACTTAAGGATATCTATCACACGATACACCCGTTATGCAGTTTCATAAAGCCATTTCATAAATATATGATATGATAACACGTTACATATCGCTCTGCTTGAATGCGATTGGTCAAGTTTGGAACTTAATCACATAAACTTTGACAAATGTGACCTTTCAAAGATCCGTCAATTGTTAAATTCAGACGCGGGTTCAACATCAATGATTAAAATTGTCGTAGAACTAATTACTACATTAAACTACTAAACAAATTTGAAATATTTTTCTCTTGCTCACATAATATATATATATACGATGGGGAACTACTTCTCATGCCGTAGGTCACGGCGTGGTTTGCCTCTAATTCTCAGAAAAGTTTATTTCACGTTAGAAATACACATATAAATTTACGCAATATTAATACTTGATAAAAAGAATATCAAATAAATTATCATTTCATTCGATGTATTATGAAATTCGTTGTGCGTTTTATATCCCCTCGCCTTAAAAAACACAACTCGTTTCATAATACATCGTATGCAATGAAAATTCATTTGAAATTCTATATGCATCATACATACCATGGCCAAATTGTGCCCTGTTTTATGCTTTGGCCTTTCTGCTGGACAACATTTATATTAGATGATAGGCCTTGGAGGTAGTTATGATGTCGAACTGCATAGTTTATTCAGATTTAAATGTATATTTCTCATAAAGCATTTATCGAATTGTTCACAACTCCACTGTTCCATCAGTCACAAGTCCCTTTCGTCTGAAAATGATTAGCGTCTCCCATAATGCATAGCTCTGTCCATACTTGACTCTCAAGAAACATATTGTCATTTCTAGGAGTTCTCCATTCAAATATTATCTATTACGATTTCTCTTTGCCGTATTGGTGATTCATTATTTGTTGAAATGCTCATATGCTGCACTGAAATCATTCCGATAGTAAAACAATCTTATTTCATTACAGAAGAATCCAGATGATTCGCGCTCATATTGAAAATGGATTTATACATTGCAATGCCGTAGCTCTGCCTAAAAAAGTGGAGGGGCACAATATCCCAAAATTTCTAACAAGCAAAATAAAAAAAAGGGGGGAGGGAGGGATTTTTAAAAAATGGGGGTTTCATGTTCTGTATGCACAAATTTTGTCATTTCTGGTGCAATTCTAAATTTTAAGTACATGAATAAATGTCTGGCGAGCTGTAGCGAGCCAGGAAATTTTTAAGAAAAATATTGACTTATTAGAAAATACTTTCTATACCCTCTATCATTAACAAGTACATGAAATAATATTCTATATAGTTTTAGTTAAATGTTTTCATGTACATTGATAAAGTAATATGTATAAAGGATGGATCAGAATAGCTAAATTATTCAGAAAATCTATAAATAACTGGCGAGATGAGCGAGCCAAAGAAAAATTTTGAAAATTGACCTAAAAATTGTAGATATATGTTACAAAATGTTGCTATTTTAAACAATGTTAATGCATCATAAAATTTTATGATTGAAAAATTACATCGTTGTGCCCCCGCTGCCCCGCCCCTTCTCTTACGCCCTTGCATTGTATCCTATAATTGCGTCACGTCACGTTGAACATGTGAAAATATGAAGACTTTATAAACGTTCGTATACTTTCAATATGAGCATTACAATGCCTTATTTGGTGTCCGCTATTTAGTACAAATGTAAGTATAAGTAATGACTGTCTTACTTTACGTGTTCATTGGTTAATGATTCTTTTTAGGCACGTGAGATTTTCCTAAAACTGCTTCGCTTTTCACAGAATTCACCAGAATTATACAAAAATGATGTATAAGTTCTTCGGTGTCGATGAACTAATGTGCACTCATTCAAAATAACCTTGAGACTTTTCCCTAATGTCGTTTGATGTAAACTGTCAAAATGACTACATAAATCTTGAAATTCATCACATTCGTAAATAAAGTTGTAACAGACATTGATTAATGATAGTTTAATATTTTTGTGACGCCAATGGCTTTTTTTTTGCAATAAGATTTATAGCACTTCAATAATACTTTCAGTCTTCTCCGCCATATTCACTATTTCCGAAAACCAGTGATACTTCCCATTTGAGACTGTATATGACGTAGACTGAATATGACTTCATCAAATTCTATGGAAACAGTCCTAAAAGTCTGGGAAATGACGATGTAAAATCGACGTTTCAATACTATTCTCATGACGTCACAATGGTTTTAGGTCCGATACCGCCTGTAAGGGGAAATAAGTCTGTATTCCGCAAGGACTCAATTGGAACAGTTTTGATTGTCTTTTCGTCAGACGATCCATTACTTTTCAATGCAATGGCGTGTTCTATGTACAGAAACATCTACATGCCTGAACGTTTTGCATAGTACATGTAGAACGTACACCTACGTAGAGAAGATATAAATAATGTTAGTTTGATAATGGTTTCCGAAAGAGTCAATACTTGCCATTTACGACCCATTTGTTTTTAAATTAATAACCGATTTTTTTTTTATCTTATTCGCGATGGCATAGTGTCGAAGGGTTCCAACTCCATACCTTCTTGAAGAAAATTCCAAACCAATTTCCATGCACCAGACACGTGTTTCTAATATTAAATTCTCATCAGTGATGCTTCGAGCGTAACCACCAAAAACCATTTAAGTAGCGGCCTCTTTAATTTTTTGAATTTAGATTTGTACATTTACATTATAGAGAGAGCGCGGCTCCAAATTTCCTGAAGGGTCGATGCAGTAGCACATCCAAATAAAATCTATGTTCAAAACAGCATTGGAGTGATGATGCTAAGATGTTAAACTCCTTTTATTTCGATGGTATTTATCGGTGAAATGGCTAGTTTCCGAAATAGCAAAAAAATACATATATGAGCATTTTGTCCAAATAGGATGCTGGATTATTTGTCTCTGTAGTTTATTTGACTTCAAACTGTGATGGATAGCTTCGCTTTAGCCGATAATCAATGTTTAATGTCTTCAAATTCATTAGCATCATTTTAGAGCAGATAAATTTACAGCATGGACCAGACTGCTGAAATTGAAGTCGTCACGTTTGTCATAGAGTGAGGTGTTCATGTGACCATCAGTGTCGTAGGACAACATTATTTCCAAATAGGATGCTGAATTATTTGTCTCTGTAGTTTCTTTGACTTCAAGCTCCGAAGGATAAATACTGCTTAGGTATTCCGTGAATTTTGGATTATTGATGGACAACACATCTATGTAATTGTAAGTGAAGTTGAAGTCAGAAGCTAAGTATCTTTTCCCTTCAGAGACCAAAGATTGAATGAATTCAGCTTCGTACGAGTTAAGGAAAATCTCGGCAAGGAGTGGAGCACAATTGGTCCCCATTGGAATTCCGACAGTTTGCTGGCAGACCTTTCCTCCAAACACCACAAAAATGTTGTCGATCAGAAAGTTTAACATCTGAATAATATCTGTTTCAGTGTACATATTTTCAGAATCGGAATTTTCTTTTACAAAGTAGGTTTTGTCATAGTTAACAAAAATAAATTTGTGTTTGCGATTACCGTTCTTACTTGTAAACGCATTACTTATAATTTTTTGCGAGTCTTTCTTTCAATTTAGAATGTGGAATTGTAGTGTAAAGTGTCGAGAAATCAAAGGCTTTGATCAAATGGACTCTACTAAAATGAGTGGATTTCAGATGTTCTAAAAGTTCCTTCGAATCCTTTAAAATCCACATCTGGTTGATTCCACTTCGAGAATATACTGTCGAACAATATTTTTGAAGCCCAGATTTGATTTCAGATTAACCTTTGGTAAGTAAGATCGATACAGATTTGGCAGAACATTTTGAGGAACCAGCGATGAAACGTTGTTTGTACGGGTTCTTATGCATTTTAGGTATGCAGTATAAGTATGGTAAATCTAAATCTAATTTGTTAGTGTTGAAGCCAAAGGAAGCAAGAGCTGATTTGTGGTTATCTATTATTTCAGAGGCAGAAAGGTTTGTTGGGGTGTAAGTGGAATTTCCAGGTGTCGAATTTAAACCCAACTCTTTAACTAGACTGTCGAAATAGTACTTTTTGCAAGTAAATGTGTAATTATTTGAGACTTTGTTCGCTGGTGTGATGACATAAAGTTCTTGGAGGTAGGTAAGCTCTGTGATAACGTCAGGGTCTTTAAATATAGACTCGAATCTGGTGTTCACAGTTGATTATAATCGGTTAATTCTAGATAAAAGTAACCCTCTGATGGATCTTATCCATTCGGGAAGAGTGTCGACCTGCACATCCTCTTTCTTTGCCCAACGTCTTGCATATTCCTCACAAGAGTCCACGATGATTTTGACATTTTGATTCAATGTAAAGGACATACTTTCTCTGTATTTGGGACCCTTTTTAACAATTCTCTCACCTTGTCGTTCTTGACTATACTAAGGTCACCAGTAATAACGTGTCCACAAGGAAAGTAGTTGAAATCCGATAAAGAACATTCGCAAGGAAGTGGATGTAGTGAGGGATTACTTAAATCAATACACTGCAAGAATCGTTTGAAATTGTAAATCTTAGATGTAACTGTTGGTGTGTAGCTATAGGAAATACAAGGAGTTTCTTTTCTTTTGAAATATGGTGGGATTTTTTCTGTGACAGTTTTGTGATTCAAAATTTGACCAAGATTCAATTTATCAATACCTTTGTTTGCAAATCTTACTTTAATGAAAGGACGGTTTGTTTTCTCCTCTGACTTATCTGATCTAACTGACTGAAATAAACGAAAATAAACGAAAAGTAGAAACGTCCAAGATGACTCCTTGTAATCTGTATTCTGGAACTACACCCTCTCATCGATGCAACCAGATAATTACTGTCTAAACATATTTTATATGAATTTATTTTAAGCACATCATATAAACATCATTATCAATTATATGATGGTAATTTCTTCTGATCAAGAATGAAATTATATTCAGAGAACCATCTGTTTTGATATGGTGGACGGACAGATACAAAAATTTCTGTTTACGTATTCTCTGAATATAGTCTATTCATGACCAGAATGGATTACCATTACGAGGGCTGATTGATATGTTGTGAGCCTATGTTTTCCGGGATGTAGAAGGTATTCTACTGATAGATTATCTCCAAAAAGGAAAAACAATAAATGACACATACTTTGCTTCACTTCTGACACAGTTACGGGAAAATATCACACTAAAGGTGTGTTGTTCCATCAGGACAATGCTCCTGCTCACAAGTCAGGCAGTGCCATGGCTGCCTTTCATGATTGTGGCTTTCATTCGATTGGACATCCGCCTTATTCGCCTGATCTTGCTCCATCAGATTTTCATCTATTTCCAAAACTGAAAGCAGCTATTTCTGGCACCCACTTTCTTCCGAATATGACGTCACACTTGCAGTGGATGGATTTCTGACCAGTCAAGATGAGGAGATCTTTAAAAGTGGTATTGAGGCCCTAAAATACCGATGGGAAATAGGTATAAACACTGAAGAATATTATGGACAAAAATGATGCAAAATATCTGATAAAATTCAAATCGTTTAATACGAGTCTCACAACATGTCAATCAGCACTCGTATAACTGTTAATGAAGGTCATATAATGGGTCTAAAATAGAACCATATTAGGTAGATTTAGACAGTATTTACCTGGTTTAATCAAAGATGATTCTCGTGGAACGTATAATTTGCGCAACACGTGATATGCCTCCGTGTTATCAACAAGTTTATATTCTCTCAGGGGAAATGTTTTACACATTCTTTGTCAAAGTAATGTTTTTAAATACGTGAAAATGTCAGTCAGGAAATAAAACGGCCTGTTCAAACATATCATATACATCATCTTCAATGTGTTTGGGGTCATCGATAGAAGACAATGTTGCTAGCAAACAGGATATTTTTACCCTTTTTTTTTTTGTTTTGTTTTTCGGGGTGTTTTTTTTTTGGTTTTTTTTTTGGGGGGGGGGGGGGTTTGTTTTGTTTTGTTTGTTTTGGTTTTTTTTTCTGTTGGTTTTAATGAACATGAACCATGCACCACCAAAATTAATATGACTGTACCTTCACTTGGCTTGAAGTACAACTGCAGAGGATTAACTATTCGAAAGATGTGTCTGGTGTATTAGAATAGTTCTAAAATATTGACATAGAAGGTTTCGAGTTGGATCATCATCAATAATGAGGCTTTATTCGTTGAAATATTTATATTATGCCCTTTAATTATTTTAATAAAACAAATATACCAATATTAATGATATTTGAATATAAATCTTATTCCAGTTCAACAAAATCTATTCACTCCTTTCTACAACCAAGATACTCTTTTTCTTTCATTTAAGGGGTGTTCAATGACGTTACTTTCAATGATTTACATTCATCGACCACAAGAACGAGTTATACACCTCTCTCGCAGTACAATCAATATGGATATCAGATACCTACACAACCACGATTCTTCTCTTCTGGCATGTGTGGATTATGTAAGTGGTTTAACCACCCATGTGTAAATATTTACTGTATCTCCCTTCCTCCCATATCTCCTATCGATGACAAATGTTTACGATGTCGGCTTAAAGCAAAAAATCGAGGATACTACTCAAGGGGATGCAGTGTCATCAACTTCATATGTAAGGGTTTTTACAGCGGCAGTGCTATGTGTGAGTTATGTCATGAACTGAATGATTACATATGTATTCGTCAGTACTGCTTGGCTCCACTCGAATTCTCTAGACCAGGATACCCAACATATTACGCATCAATTTCAACTGAGCCTCAACTCTCGACACAGTCGTCACCTCAGACAAGCCTTGGATTTGCTGGTATCATGTGTTCTGTTTGTACACAGGTAAAGGACTACAAATGTGCGTACAAATGGTGTCCAGCGTCTTCGTTCTCTACCTCTTCTTCTCGGATCATCTAACACACGGCTTCCACGTGTTAAACGTAAATTTGAGAAGAATTTCGTTCCGATTTCAAAATGTGCAGAATATCAAGAGGCTCTTGAGATTACATTTATTGATTATAAAAGAAAAAAACACAAACTTAGTTTGAAATAAAACATGGTTTCAGTATAACAACTGACTTTATTATTTATGATTGTTAATATTGAGATATATGTTCAATTTAATTGAGGATCACTGACGAAGGTTAAATACCCGAAAAGTGCATGTCTGGTTCACGCTGTTAATTCATCTGCTTTTAAATGAAGCAAATGAATTTGAAGACGTTTAACAATTGTACCAATTTTATTGTACTAGTCACGTGTTTCGGATATTGAATCCTCGTCAATAGTACTTCTTGTCAAACAGTTTAAATACAGCCATCTATAATATAGACTTTTATTAGTAGTATTATACGTAGTATGACGTTGTATCCCCATTTGGCAAACTTCTTGTAATCTGATTGGCGGAGAAATACTGGATATTTTGTTGTATTAGGTCACCGAATACTTAAGGTGAAGCATAATAGCAAGCACTATATATTTAGCACTTTATCAAGAAACTATTCAAGCGTGGATATATCTCCGAGCAGCTATCTTTATCACTGCAAAAACATTTAAGATACAATGAAAAACACAGACCAATGTCATATCTCATTATCACAAATGTTGTATCAACAATCCAAAACACAGAACAATGTCATATCTCATCAATATGAATGTTGTATCAACTATCCAAAACACAAAACAATGTCATATCTCATCATCATAAATGTTGTATCAACTATCCAAAACAATGTCATATCTCATCATCATAAATGTTGTATCAACTATCCAAAACAATGTCATATCTCATCATCATAAATGTTGTATCAACTATCCAAAACACAGAACAATGTCCTCATTATCATAAATGTTGTATCAACTATCCAAAACACAGAAAAAAGTCATATCTCATCATCATAAATGTTGTCTCAACTATCTAAAACACAGAAAAATGTCATATCTCATCATCATAAATGCTGTATCAACTATCCAAAACACAGAACAATGTCATATCTCATCATCATAAATGTTGTATCAACTATCCAAAACACAGAACAATGTCATATCTCATCATCATAAATGTTGTATCAACTATCCAAAACAATGTCATATCTCATTATCACAAATGTTGTATCAACTATCCAAAACACAGAACAATGTCATATCTCATCATCAATAATGTTGTATCAACTATCCAAATCACAGAAAAATGTCATATCTCATCATCACAAATGTTGTATCAACTATCCAAAACACAGAACAATGTCATATCTCATCATCATAAATGTTGTATCAACTATCCAAATCACAAAACAATGTCATATCTCATCATCATAAATGTTGTATCAACTATCCAAAACAATGTCATATCTCATCATCATAAATGTTGTATCAACTATCCAAAACAATGTCATATCTCATTATCACAAATGTTGTATCAACTATCCAAAACACAGAACAATGTCATATCTCATCATCATAAATGTTGTATCAACTATCCAAAACAAAAAACAATGTCATATCTCATCATCATAAATGTTGTATCAACTATCCAAAACAATGTCATATCTCATCATCACAAATGTTGTATCAACTAACCAAAACACAGAACAATGTCATATCTCATCATCATAAATGTTGTATCAACTATCCAAAACAATGTCATATCTCATCATCACAAATGTTGTATCAACTATCCAAAACACAGAACAATGTCATATCTCATCATCACAAATGTTGTATCAACTATCCAAAACACAGAACAATGTCATATCTCATCATCATAAATGTTGTATCAACTATCCAAAACAATGTCATATCTCATCATCATAAATGTTGTATCAATTATCCAAAACACAGAACAATGTCATATCTCATTATCATAAATGTTGTATCAATTATCCAAAACATAGAACAATGTCATAGCTCATCATAATAAATGTTGTATCAACTATCCAAAACACAAAACAATGTCATATCTCATCATCATAAATGTTGTATCAACTATCCAAAACACAGAACAATGTCATATCTCATCATCATAAATGTTGTATCAACTATCCAAAACACAAAACAATGTCATGTCTCATCATTATAAATTTTGTATCAACTATCAAAACAATATCATATCTCATCATCACAAATGTTGTATCAACTATCCAAAACTCAAAACAATGTCATATCTCATCATCTTAAATGTTGTATCAACTATCCAAAACAATGTCATATCTCATCATCATAAATGTTGTATCAATTATCTAAATCACAGAACAATGTCATATATCATCATCATAAATGTTGTATCAACTATCCAAAACTCAAAACAATGTCATATCTCATCATCATAAATGTTGTATCAACTATACAAAACAATGTCATATCTTATCATCATAAATGTTGTATCAACTATCCAAAACACAGAACAATGTCATATCTCATCATCATAAATGTTGTATCAACTATCCAAAACAGAGTCATATATCATCATCATAAATGTTGTATCAACTATCCAAAACAATATCATATCTAATCATCATAAATCTTGTATCAACTATCCAAAACACAGAACAATGTCATATCTCATCATCATAAATATTGTATTAACTATCCAAAACACAGAACAATGTCATATCTCATCATCATAAATGTTGTATCAACTATCCAAAACACAGAACAATGTCATATCTCATCATCATAAATGTTGTATCAACTATCCAAAACAATGTCATATCTTATTATCATAAATGTTGTATCAACTATCAAAAACACAGAACAATGTCACATCTCATTATCATAAATGTTGTATCAAAAATCCAAAACACAAAACAATATCATATCTCATCATCATAAATGTTGTATCAACTATCCAAAATATTGTGATATCTCATCATCACAAATGTTGTATCAACTATCCAAAACACAGAACAATGTCATATCTCATCATCATAAATGTTGTATCAACAATCCAAAACACAGAACAATGTCATATCTCATCATCATGAATGTTGTATCAACTATCCAAAACAAAAAACAATGTCATATCTCATCATCATAAATGTTGTATCAACTATCCAAAACAATGTCATATCTCATCATCACAAATGTTGTATCAACTAACCAAAACACAGAACAATGTCATATCTCATCATCATAAATGTTGTATCAACTATCCAAAACAATGTCATATCTCATCATCACAAATGTTGCATCAACTATCCAAAACACAGAACAATGTCATATCTCATTATCACAAATGTTGTATCAACTATCCAAAACACAGAACAATGTCATATCTCATCATCATGAATGTTGTATCAACTATCCAAAACAATGTCATATCTCATCATCATAAATGTTGTATCAATTATCCAAAACACAGAACAATGTCATATCTCATTATCATAAATGTTGTATCAACTATCCAAAACATAGAACATTGTCATAGCTCATCATCATAAATGTTGTATCAACTATCCAAAACACAAAACAATGTCATATCTCATCATCATAAATGTTGTATCAACTATCCAAAACACAGAACAATGTCATATCTCATCATCATAAATGTTGTATCAACTATCAAAACAATGTCATATCTCATCATCACAAATGTTGTATCAACTATCCAAAACACAGAACAATGTCATATCTCATTATCACAAATGTTGTATCAACTATCCAAAACAGTGTCATATATCATCATCATAAATGTTTTATCAACTATCCAAAACAATGTCATATCTAATCATCATACATGTTGTATCAACTATCCAAAACACAGAACAATGTCATATCTCATCATCATAAATATTGTATTAACTATCCAAAACACAGAACAATGTCATATCTCATCATCATAAATGTTGTATCAACTATCCAAAACAGTGTCATATATCATCATCATAAATGTTGTATCAACTATCCAAAACACAGAACAATGTCAAATCTCATTATCATAAATGTTGTATCAACTATCAAAAACACAGAACAATGTCATATCTCATTATCATAAATGTTGTATCAATTATCCAAAACAATGTCATATCTCATCATCACAAATGTTGCATCAACTATCCAAAAAACAGAACAATGTCATATCTCATCATCATAAATGTTGTATCAATTATCCAAAACAATGTCATATCTCATCATCACAAATGTTGTATCAACTATCCAAAAAACAGAACAATGTCATATCTCATCATCATAAATGTTGTATCAACAATCCAAAACACAGAACAATGTCATATCTCATCATCATAAATGTTGTATCAACTATCCAAAACAAAAAACAATGTCATATCTCATCATCATAAATGTTGTATCAACTATCCAAAACAATGTCATATCTCATCATCACAAATGTTGTATCAACTAACAAAAACACAGAACAATGTCATATCTCATCATCATCAATGTTGTATCAACTATCCAAAACAATGTCATATCTCATCATCACAAATGTTGTATCAACTATCCAAAGCACAGAACAATGTCATATCTCATCATCACAAATGTTGTATCAACTATACAAAACACAGAACAATGTCATATCTCATCATCATAAATGTTGTATCAACTATCCAAAACAATGTCATATCTCATCATCATAAATGTTGTATCAACTATCCAAAACACAGAACAATGTCCTCATTATCATAAATGTTGTATCAACTATCCAAAACACAGAACAATGTCATATCTCATCATCATAAATGTTGTCTCAACTATCCAAAACACAGAACAATGTCATAACTCATCATCATAAATGTTGTATCAACTATCCAAAACATAGAACAATGTCATATCTCATTATCATAAATGTTATATCAACTATCCAAAACACAGAACAATGTCATACTTCATCATCATTAATGTTGTATCAACTAACCAAATCACAGAAAAATGTCATATCTCATCATCACAAATGTTGTATCAACTATCCAAAACACAGAACAATGTCATATCTCATCATCATAAATATTGTATCAACTATCCAAATCACAAAACAATGTCATATCTCATCATCATAAATGTTGTATCAACTATCCAAAACAATGTCATATCTCATTATCATAAATATTGTATCAACTATCCAAAACAATGTCATATCTCATTATCACAAATGTTGTATCAACTATCGAAAACACAGAACAATGTCATATCTCATCATCATTAATGTTGTATCAACTATCCAAATCACAGAAAAATGTCATATCTCATCATCACAAATGTTGTATCAACTATCCAAAACACAGAACAATGTCATATCTCATCATCATAAATGTTGTATCAACTATCCAAATCACAAAACAATGCCATATCTCATCATCATAAATGTTGTATCAACTATCCAAAACAATGTGATATCTCATCATCATAAATGTTGTATCAACTATCCAAAACAATGTCATATCTCATTATCACAAATGTTGTATCAACTATCCAAAACACAGAACAATGTCATATCTCATCATCATAAATGTTGTATCAACTATCCAAAACACAGAACAATGTCATATCTCATCATCATAAATGTAGTATCTACTATCCAAAACACAGAACAATATCATATCTCATTATCATAAATGTTGTATCAACTATCCAAAACACAGAACAATGTCATATCTCATTATCATAAATGTTGTATCAACAATCCAAAACACAAAACAATATCATATCTCATCATCATAAATGTTGTATCAACTATCCAAAACAATGTCATATCTCATCATCACAAATGTTGTATCAACTATCCAAAACACAGAACAATGTCATATCTCATCATCATAAATGTTGTATCAACTATCTAAACACAGAACAATGTCATATCTCATCATCATAAATGTTGTATCAACTATCCAAAACACAAAACAATGTCATATCTCATCATCATAAATGTTGTATCAACTATCCAAAACAATGTCATATCTCATCATCACAAATGTTGTATCAACTAACCATAACACAGAACAATGTCATATCTCATCATCATAAATGTTGTATCAACTATCCAAAACAATGTCATATCTCCTCATCACAAATGTTGTATCAACTATCCAAAACACAGAACAATGTCATATCTCATCATCACAAATGTTGTATCAACTATCCAAAACACAGAACAATGTCATATCTCATCATCATAAATGTTGTATCAACTATCCAAAACAATGTCATATCTCATCATCATAAATGTTGTATCAACCATCCGAAACACAGAACAATGTTCTCATTATCATAAATATTGTATCAACTATCAAAAACACAGAACAATGTCATATCTCATCATCATAAATGTTCTCTCAACTATCCAAAACACAGAACAATGTCATATCTCATCATCATAAATGTTGTATCAACTATCCAAAACACAGAACAATGTCATATTTCATTATCATAAATGGTGTATCAACTATCCAAAACACAAAACAATATCATATCTCATCATCATAAATGTTGTATCAACTATCCAAAACAATGTCATATCTCATCATCACAAATGTTGTATCAACTATCCAAAACACAGAACAATGTCATATCTCATCATCATTAATGTTGTATCAACTATCCAAAACAATGTCATATCTCATCATCATAAATGTTGTATCAACTATCCAAAACAATGCCATATCTCATTATCACAAATGGTGTATCAACTATCCAAAACACAGAACAATGTCATATCTCATCATCATTAATGTTGTATCAACTATCCAAAACAATGTCATATCTCATCATCACAAATGTTGTATCAACTATCCAAATCACAGAAAAATGTCATATCTCATCATCACAAATGTTGTATCAACTATTCGAAACACAGAAGAATGATGTCATATCTCATCATCATATATGTTGTATCAACTATCCAAATCACGAAACAATGTCATATCTCATCATCATAAATGTTGTATCAACTATCCAAAACAATGTCATATCTCATTATCACAAATGTTGTATCAACTATCCAAAACACAGAACAATGTCATATCTCATCATCATGAATGTTGTATCAACTATCCAAAACAATGTCATATCTCATCATCATAAATGTTGTATCAATTATCCAAAACACAGAACAATGTCATATCTCATTATCATAAATGTTGTATCAACTATCCAAAACATAGAACATTGTCATAGCTCATCATCATAAATGTTGTATCAACTATCCAAAACACAAAACAATGTCATATCTCATCATCATAAATGTTGTATCAACTATCCAAAACACAGAACAATGTCATATCTCATCATCATAAATGTTGTATCAACTATCAAAACAATGTCATATCTCATCATCACAAATGTTGTATCAACTATCCAAAACACAGAACAATGTCATATCTCATTATCACAAATGTTGTATCAACTATCCAAAACAGTGTCATATATCATCATCATAAATGTTTTATCAACTATCCAAAACAATGTCATATCTAATCATCATACATGTTGTATCAACTATCCAAAACACAGAACAATGTCATATCTCATCATCATAAATATTGTATTAACTATCCAAAACACAGAACAATGTCATATCTCATCATCATAAATGTTGTATCAACTATCCAAAACAGTGTCATATATCATCATCATAAATGTTGTATCAACTATCCAAAACACAGAACAATGTCAAATCTCATTATCATAAATGTTGTATCAACTATCAAAAACACAGAACAATGTCATATCTCATTATCATAAATGTTGTATCAATTATCCAAAACAATGTCATATCTCATCATCACAAATGTTGCATCAACTATCCAAAAAACAGAACAATGTCATATCTCATCATCATAAATGTTGTATCAATTATCCAAAACAATGTCATATCTCATCATCACAAATGTTGTATCAACTATCCAAAAAACAGAACAATGTCATATCTCATCATCATAAATGTTGTATCAACAATCCAAAACACAGAACAATGTCATATCTCATCATCATAAATGTTGTATCAACTATCCAAAACAAAAAACAATGTCATATCTCATCATCATAAATGTTGTATCAACTATCCAAAACAATGTCATATCTCATCATCACAAATGTTGTATCAACTAACAAAAACACAGAACAATGTCATATCTCATCATCATCAATGTTGTATCAACTATCCAAAACAATGTCATATCTCATCATCACAAATGTTGTATCAACTATCCAAAGCACAGAACAATGTCATATCTCATCATCACAAATGTTGTATCAACTATACAAAACACAGAACAATGTCATATCTCATCATCATAAATGTTGTATCAACTATCCAAAACAATGTCATATCTCATCATCATAAATGTTGTATCAACTATCCAAAACACAGAACAATGTCCTCATTATCATAAATGTTGTATCAACTATCCAAAACACAGAACAATGTCATATCTCATCATCATAAATGTTGTCTCAACTATCCAAAACACAGAACAATGTCATAACTCATCATCATAAATGTTGTATCAACTATCCAAAACATAGAACAATGTCATATCTCATTATCATAAATGTTATATCAACTATCCAAAACACAGAACAATGTCATACTTCATCATCATTAATGTTGTATCAACTAACCAAATCACAGAAAAATGTCATATCTCATCATCACAAATGTTGTATCAACTATCCAAAACACAGAACAATGTCATATCTCATCATCATAAATATTGTATCAACTATCCAAATCACAAAACAATGTCATATCTCATCATCATAAATGTTGTATCAACTATCCAAAACAATGTCATATCTCATTATCATAAATATTGTATCAACTATCCAAAACAATGTCATATCTCATTATCACAAATGTTGTATCAACTATCGAAAACACAGAACAATGTCATATCTCATCATCATTAATGTTGTATCAACTATCCAAATCACAGAAAAATGTCATATCTCATCATCACAAATGTTGTATCAACTATCCAAAACACAGAACAATGTCATATCTCATCATCATAAATGTTGTATCAACTATCCAAATCACAAAACAATGCCATATCTCATCATCATAAATGTTGTATCAACTATCCAAAACAATGTGATATCTCATCATCATAAATGTTGTATCAACTATCCAAAACAATGTCATATCTCATTATCACAAATGTTGTATCAACTATCCAAAACACAGAACAATGTCATATCTCATCATCATAAATGTTGTATCAACTATCCAAAACACAGAACAATGTCATATCTCATCATCATAAATGTAGTATCTACTATCCAAAACACAGAACAATGTCATATCTCATTATCATAAATGTTGTATCAACTATCCAAAACACAGAACAATGTCATATCTCATTATCATAAATGTTGTATCAACAATCCAAAACACAAAACAATATCATATCTCATCATCATAAATGTTGTATCAACTATCCAAAACAATGTCATATCTCATCATCACAAATGTTGTATCAACTATCCAAAACACAGAACAATGTCATATCTCATCATCATAAATGTTGTATCAACTATCTAAACACAGAACAATGTCATATCTCATCATCATAAATGTTGTATCAACTATCCAAAACACAAAACAATGTCATATCTCATCATCATAAATGTTGTATCAACTATCCAAAACAATGTCATATCTCATCATCACAAATGTTGTATCAACTAACCATAACACAGAACAATGTCATATCTCATCATCATAAATGTTGTATCAACTATCCAAAACAATGTCATATCTCCTCATCACAAATGTTGTATCAACTATCCAAAACACAGAACAATGTCATATCTCATCATCACAAATGTTGTATCAACTATCCAAAACACAGAACAATGTCATATCTCATCATCATAAATGTTGTATCAACTATCCAAAACAATATCATATCTCATCATCATCAATGTTGTATCAACCATCCGAAACACAGAACAATGTCCTCATTATCATAAATATTGTATCAACTATCAAAAACACAGAACAATGTCATATCTCATCATCATAAATGTTCTCTCAACTATCCAAAACACAGAACAATGTCATATCTCATCATCATAAATGTTGTATCAACTATCCAAAACACAGAACAATGTCATATTTCATTATCATAAATGTTGTATCAACTATCCAAAACACAGAACAATGTCATATCTCATCATCATAAATGTTGTATCAACTATCCAAAACAATGTCATATCTCATCATCACAAATGTTGTATCAACTATCCAAAACACAGAACAATGTCATATCTCATCATCATTAATGTTGTATCAACTATCCAAATCACAGAAAAATGTCATATCTCATCATCACAAATGTTGTATCAACTATTCGAAACACAGAAGAATGATGTCATATCTCATCATCATAAATGTTGTATCAACTATCCAAATCACGAAACAATGTCATATCTCATCATCATAAATGTTGTATCAACTATCCAAAACAATGTCATATCTCATTATCACAAATGTTGTATCAACTATCCAAAACACAGAACAATGTCATATCTCATCATCATAAATGTTGTATCAAATATTCAAAACACAGAACAATGTCATATCTCATCATCATAAATGTTGTATCAACTATCCAAAACACAGAATAATGTCATATCTCATTATCATAAATGTTGTATCAAATATCCAAAACACAGAACAATGTCATATCTCATTATCATAAATGTTGTATCAACAATCCAAAACACAAAACAATATCATATCTCATCATCATAAATGTTGTATCAACTATCCAAAACAATGTCATATCTCATCATCACAAATGTTGTATCAACTATCCAAAACACAGAACAATGTCATATCTCATCATCATAAATGTTGTATCAACTATCCAAAACACAGAACAATGTCATATCTCATCATCATAAATGTTGTATCAACTATCCAAAACACAAAACAATGTCATATCTCATCATCATAAATGTTGTATCAACTATCCAAAACAATGTCATATCTCATCATCACAAATGTTGTATCAACTAACCAAAACACAGAACAATGTCATATCTCATCATCATAAATGTTGTATTAACTATCCAAAACAATGTCATATCTCCTCATCACAAATGTTGTATCAACTATCCAAAACACAGAACAATGTCATATCTCATCATCACAAATGTTGTATCAACTATCCAAAACACAGAACAATGTCATATTTCATTATCATAAATGTTGTATCAACTAACCAAAACACAGAACAATGTCATATCTCATCATCATAAATGTTGTATTAACTATCCAAAACAATGTCATATCTCCTCATCACAAATGTTGTATCAACTATCCAAAACACAGAACAATGTCATATCTCATCATCACAAATGTTGTATCAACTATCCAAAACACAGAACAATGTCATATCTCATCATCATAAATGTTGTATCAACTATCCAAAACACAGAACAATGTCATATCTCATCATCATAAATGTTGTATCAACTATCCAAAACACAAAACAATGTCGTATCTCATCATCATAAATATTGTATCAACTATCCAAAACAATGTCATATCTCATCATCACAAATGTTGTATCAACTATCCAAAACACAGAACAATGTCATATCTCATCATCATAAATGTTGTATCAACTATCCAAAACAATGTCAAATCTTCTCATCACAAATGTTGTATCAACTATCCAAAACACAGAACAATGTCATATCTCATCATCACAAATGTTGTTTCAACTATCCAAAACAATGTCATATCTCATCATCATAAATCTTGTATCAACTATCCAAAACAATGTCATATCTCATCATCACAAATGTTGTATCAACTATCCAAAACACAAAAGAATGTCATATCTCATCATCATTAATGTTGTATCAACTATCCAAATCACAGAAAAATGTCATATCTCATCATCACAAATGTTCTATCAACTATCCAAAACACAGAACAATGTCATATCTCATCATCACAAATGTTCTATCAACTATCCAAAACACAGAACAATGTCATATCTCATCATCATAAATGCTGTATCAACTATCCAAATCACGAAACAATGTCATATCTCATCATCATTAATGTTGTATCAACTATCCAAAACAATGTCATATCTCATCATCATAAATGTTGTATCAACTATCCAAAACAATGTCATATCTCATCATCACAAATGTTGTATCAACTATCCAAAACACAGAACAATGTCATATCTCATCATCATTAATGTTGTATCAACTATCCAAATCACAGAAAAATGTCATATCTCATCATCACAAATGTTGTATCAACTATCCAAAACACAGAACAATGTCATATCTCATCATCATAAATGTTGTATCAACTATCCAAATCACAAAACAATGTCATATCTCATCATCATAAATGTTGTATCAACTATCCAAAACAATGTCATATCTCATCATCATAAATGTTGTATCAACTATCCAAAACAATGCCATATCTCATTATCACAAATGTTGTATCAACTATCCAAAACACAGAACAATGTCACATCTCATCATCATAAATGTTGTATCAACTATCCAAAACAGTGTCATATATCATCATCATAAATGTTGTATCAACTATCCAAAACAATGTCATATCTAATCATCATAAATGTTGTATCAACTATCCAAAACACAGAACAATGTCATATCTCATCATCATAAATGTTGTATCAACTATCCAAAACACAGAACAATGTCATATCTCATCATCATAAATGTTGTATCTACTATCCAAAACACAGAACAATGTCATATCTCATTATCATAAATGTTGTATCAACTATCCAAAACACAGAACAATGTCATATCTCATTATCATAAATGTTGTATCAACAATCCAAAACACAAAACAATATCATATCTCATCATCATAAATGTTGTATCAACTATCCAAAACAATGTCATATCTCATCATCACAAATGTTGTATCAACTATCCAAAACACAGAACAATGTCATATCTCATCATCATAAATGTTGTATCAACTATCTAAAACACAGAACAATGTCATATCACATCATCATAAATGTTGTATCAACTATCCAAAACACAAAACAATGTCATATCTCATCATCATAAATGTTGTATCAACTATCCAAAACAATGTCATATCTCATCATCATAAATGTTGTATCAACTATCCAAAACAATGTCATATCTCATCATCACAAATGTTGTATCAACTATCCAAAACACAGAACAATGTCATATCTCATCATCATTAATGTTGTATCAACTATCCAAATCACAGAAAAATGTCATATCTCATCATCACAAATGTTCTATCAACTATCCAAAACACAGAACAATGTCATATCTCATCATCATAAATGCTGTATCAACTATCCAAATCACGAAACAATGTCATATCTCATCATCATAAATGTTGTATCAAATATCCAAAACAATGTCATATCTCATCATCATAAATGTTGTATCAACTATCCAAAACAATGTCATATCTCATTATCACAAATATTGTATCAACTATCCAAAACACAGAACAATGTCATATCTCATCATCATTAATGTTGTATCAACTATCCAAATCACAGAAAAATGTCATATCTCATCATCACAAATGTTGTATCAACTATCCAAAACACAGAACAATGTCATATCTCATCATCATAAATGTTGTATCAACTATCCAAATCACAAAACAATGTCATATCTCATCATCATAAATGTTGTATCAACTATCCAAAACAATGTCATATCTCATCATCATAAATGTTGTATCAACTATCCAAAACAATGCCATATCTCATTATCACAAATGTTGTATCAACTATCCAAAACACAGAACAATGTCATATCTCATCATCATAAATGTTGTATCAACTATCCAAAACAGTGTCATATATCATCATCATAAATGTTGTATCAACTATCCAAAACAATGTCATATCTAATCATCATAAATGTTGTATCAACTATCCAAAACACAGAACAATGTCATATCTCATCATCATAAATGTTGTATCAACTATCCAAAACACAGAACAATGTCATATCTCATCATCATAAATGTTGTATCTACTATCCAAAACACAGAACAATGTCATATCTCATTATCATAAATGTTGTATCAACTATCCAAAACACAGAACAATGTCATATCTCATTATCATAAATGTTGTATCAACAATCCAAAACACAAAACAATATCATATCTCATCATCATAAATGTTGTATCAACTATCCAAAACAATGTCATATCTCATCATCACAAATGTTGTATCAACTATCCAAAACACAGAACAATGTCATATCTCATCATCATAAATGTTGTATCAACTATCTAAAACACAGAACAATGTCATATCTCATCATCATAAATGTTGTATCAACTATCCAAAACACAAAACAATGTCATATCTCATCATCATAAATGTTGTATCAACTATCCAAAACAATGTCATATCTCATCATCACAAATGTTGTATCAACTAACCATAACACAGAACAATGTCATATCTCATCATCATAAATGTTGTATCAACTATCCAAAACAATGTCATATCTCCTCATCACAAATGTTGTATCAACTATCCAAAACACAGAACAATGTCATATCTCATCATCACAAATGTTGTATCAACTATCCAAAACACAGAACAATGTCATATCTCATCATCATAAATGTTGTATCAACTATCCAAAACAATGTCATATCTCATCATCATAAATGTTGTATCAACCATCCGAAACACAGAACAATGTCCTCATTATCATAAATATTGTATCAACTATCAAAAACACAGAACAATGTCATATCTCATCATCATAAATGTTCTCTCAACTATCCAAAACACAGAACAATGTCATATCTCATCATCATAAATGTTGTATCAACTATCCAAAACACAGAACAATGTCATATTTCATTATCATAAATGTTGTATCAACTATCCAAAACACAGAACAATGTCATATCTCATCATCATAAATGTTGTATCAACTATCCAAAACAAAGTCATATCTCATCATCACAAATGTTGTATCAACTATCCAAAACACAGAACAATGTCATATCTCATCATCATTAATGTTGTATCAACTATCCAAATCACAGAAAAATGTCATATCTCATCATCACAAATGTTGTATCAACTATTCGAAACACAGAAGAATGATGTCATATCTCATCATCATAAATGTTGTATCAACTATCCAAATCACGAAACAATGTCATATCTCATCATCATAAATGTTGTATCAACTATCCAAAACAATGTCATATCTCATTATCACAAATGTTGTATCAACTATCCAAAACACAGAACAATGTCATATCTCATCATCATAAATGTTGTATCAAATATTCAAAACACAGAACAATGTCATATCTCATCATCATAAATGTTGTATCAACTATCCAAAACACAGAACAATGTCATATCTCATTATCATAAATGTTGTATCGACTATCCAAAACACAGAACAATGTCATATCTCATTATCATAAATGTTGTATCAACAATCCAAAACACAAAACAATATCATATCTCATCATCATAAATGTTCTCTCAACTATCCAAAACAATGTCATAACTCATCATCACAAATGTTGTATCAACTATCCAAAACACAGAACAATGTCATATCTCATCATCATAAATGTTGTATTAACTATCACAAACAATGTCATATCTCCTCATCACAAATGTTGTATCAACTATCCAAAACACAGAACAATGTCATATCTCATCATCACAAATGTTGTATCAACTATCCAAAACACAGAACAATGTCATATCTCATCATCATAAATGTTGTATCAACTATCCAAAACACAGAACAATGTCATATCTCATCATCATAAATGTTGTATCAACTATCCAAAACACAAAACAATGTCGTATCTCATCATCATAAATATTGTATCAACTATCCAAAACAATGTCATATCTCATCATCACAAATGTTGTATCAACGATCCAAAACACAGAACAATATCATATCTCATCATCATAAATGTTGTATCAACTATCCAAAACAATGTCAAATCTCCTCATCACAAATGTTGTATCAACTATCCAAAACACAGAACAATGTCATATCTCATCATCACAAATGTTGTTTCAACTATCCAAAACAATGTCATATCTCATCATCATAAATCTTGTATCAACTATCCAAAACAATGTCATATCTCATCATCACAAATGTTGTATCAACTATCCAAAACACAAAACAATGTCATATCTCATCATCATTAATGTTGTATCAACTATCCAAAACACAGAACAATGTCATATCTCATCATCATAAATGCTGTATCAACTATCCAAATCACGAAACAATGTCATATCTCATCATCATAAATGTTGTATCAACTATCCAAAACAATGTCATATCTCATTATCACAAATATTGTATCAACTATCCAAAACACAGAACAATGTCATATCTCATCATCATTAATGTTGTATCAACTATCCAAATCACAGAAAAATGTCATATCTCATCATCACAAATGTTGTATCAACTATCCAAAACACAGAACAATGTCATATCTCATCATCATAAATGTTGTATCAACTATCCAAATCACAAAACAATGTCATATCTCATCATCATAAATGTTGTATCAACTATCCAAAACAATGTCATATCTCATCATCATAAATGTTGTATCAACTATCCAAAACAATGCCATATCTCATTATCACAAATGTTGTATCAACTATCCAAAACACAGAACAATGTCACATCTCATCATCATAAATGTTGTATCAACTATCCAAAACAGTGTCATACATCATCATCATAAATGTTGTATCAACTATCCAAAACAATGTCATATCTAATCATCATAAATGTTGTATCAACTATCCAAAACACAGAACAATGTCATATCTCATCATCATAAATGTTGTATCAACTATCCAAAACACAGAACAATGTCATATCTCATCATCATAAATGTTGTATCTACTATCCAAAACACAGAACAATGTCATATCTCATTATCATAAATGTTGTATCAACTATCCAAAACACAGAACAATGTCATATCTCATTATCATAAATGTTGTATCAACAATCCAAAACACAAAACAATATCATATCTCATCATCATAAATGTTGTATCAACTATCCAAAACAATGTCATATCTCATCATCACAAATGTTGTATCAACTATCCAAAACACAGAACAATGTCATATCTCATCATCATAAATGTTGTATCAACTATCTAAAACACAGAACAATGTCATATCTCATCATCATAAATGTTGTATCAACTATCCAAAACACAAAACAATGTCATATCTCATCATCATAAATGTTGTATCAACTATCCAAAACAATGTCATATCTCATCATCACAAATGTTGTATCAACTAACCATAACACAGAACAATGTCATATCTCATCATCATAAATGTTGTATCAACTATCCAAAACAATGTCATATCTCCTCATCACAAATGTTGTATCAACTATCCAAAACACAGAACAATGTCATATCTCATCATCACAAATGTTGTATCAACTATCCAAAACACAGAACAATGTCATATCTCATCATCATAAATGTTGTATCAACTATCCAAAACAATGTCATATCTCATCATCATAAATGTTGTATCAACCATCCGAAACACAGAACAATGTCCTCATTATCATAAATATTGTATCAACTATCAAAAACACAGAACAATGTCATATCTCATCATCATAAATGTTCTCTCTACTATCCAAAACACAGAACAATGTCATATCTCATCATCATAAATGTTGTATCAACTATCCAAAACACAGAACAATGTCATATTTCATTATCATAAATGTTGTATCAACTATCCAAAACACAGAACAATGTCATATCTCATCATCATAAATGTTGTATCAACTATCCAAAACAATGTCATATCTCATCATCACAAATGTTGTATCAACTATCCAAAACACAGAACAATGTCATATCTCATCATCATTAATGTTGTAACAATTATTAAAATCACAGAAAAATGTCATATCTCATCATCACAAATGTTGTATCAACTATTCGAAACACAGAAGAATGATGTCATATCTCATCATCATAAATGTTGTATCAACTATCCAAATCACGAAACAATGTCATATCTCATCATCATAAATGTTGTATCAACTATCCAAAACAATGTCATATCTCATTATCACAAATGTTGTATCAACTATCCAAAACACAGAACAATGTCATATCTCATCATCATAAATGTTGTATCAAATATTCAAAACACAGAACAATGTCATATCTCATCATCATAAATGTTGTATCAACTATCCAAAACACAGAACAATGTCATATCTCATTATCATAAATGTTGTATCAACTATCCAAAACACAGAACAATGTCATATCTCATTATCATAAATGTTGTATCAACAATCCAAAACACAAAACAATATCATATCTCATCATCATAAATGTTGTATCAACTATCCAAAACAATGTCATATCTCATCATCACAAATGTTGTATCAACTATCCAAAACACAGAACAATGTCATATCTCATCATCATAAATGTTGTATCAACTATCCAAAACACAGAACAATGTCATATCTCATCATCATAAATGTTGTATCAACTATCCAAAACACAAAACAATGTCACATCTCATCATCATAAATGTTGTATCAACTATCCAAAACAATGTCATATCTCATCATCACAAATGTTGTATCAACTAACCAAAACACAGAACAATGTCATATCTCATCATCATAAATGTTGTATTAACTATCACAAACAATGTCATATCTCCTCATCACAAATGTTGTATCAACTATCCAAAACACAGAACAATGTCATATCTCATCATCACAAATGTTGTATCAACTATCCAAAACACAGAACAATGTCATATCTCATCATCATAAATGTTGTATCAACTATCCAAAACACAGAACAATGTCATATCTCATCATCATAAATGTTGTATCAACTATCCAAAACACAAAACAATGTCGTATCTCATCATCATAAATATTGTATCAACTATCCAAAACAATGTCATATCTCATCATCACAAATGTTGTATCAACGATCCAAAACACAGAACAATGTCATATCTCATCATCATAAATGTTGTATCAGCTATCCAAAACAATGTCAAATCTCCTCATCACAAATGTTGTATCAACTATCCAAAACACAGAACAATGTCATATCTCATCATCACAAATGTTGTTTCAACTATCCAAAACAATGTCATATCACATCATCATAAATCTTGTATCAACTATCCAAAACAATGTCATATCTCATCATCACAAATGTTGTATCAACTATCCAAAACACAGAACAATGTCATATCTCATCATCATTAATGTTGTATCAACTATCCAAATCACAGAAAAATGTCCTATCTCATCATCACAAATGTTCTATCAACTATCCAAAACACAGAACAATGTCATATCTCATCATCATAAATGCTGTATCAACTATCCAAATCACGAAACAATGTCATATCTCATCATCATAAATGTTGTATCAACTATCCAAAACAATGTCTGATCTCATCATCATAAATGTTGTATCAACTATCCAAAACAATGTCATATCTCATTATCACAAATATTGTATCAACTATCCAAAACACAGAACAATGTCATATCTCATCATCATTAATGTTGTATCAACTATCCAAATCACAGAAAAATGTCATATCTCATCATCACAAATGTTCTATCAACTATCCAAAACACAGAACAATGTCATATCTCATCATCATAAATGCTGTATCAACTATCCAAATCACGAAACAATGTCATATCTCATCATCATTAATGTTGTATCAACTATCCAAAACAATGTCATATCTCATCATCATAAATGATGTATCAACTATCCAAAACAATGTCATATCTCATCATCACAAATGTTGTATCAACTATCCAAAACACAGAACAATGTCATATCTCATCATCATTAATGTTGTATCAACTATCCAAATCACAGAAAAATGTCATATCTCATCATCACAAATGTTCTATCAACTATCCAAAACACAGAACAATGTCATATCTCATCATCATAAATGCTGTATCAACTATCCAAATCACGAAACAATGTCATATCTCATTATCATAAATGTTGTATCAACAATCCAAAACACAAAACAATATCATATCTCATCATCATAAATGTTCTCTCAACTATCCAAAACAATGTCATAACTCATCATCACAAATGTTGTATCAACTATCCAAAACACAGAACAATGTCATATCTCATCATCATAAATGTTGTATCAACTATCCAAAACACAGAACAATGTCATATCTCATCATCATAAATGTTGTATCAACTATCCAAAACACAAAACAATGTCACATCTCATCATCATAAATGTTGTATCAACTATCCAAAACAATGTCATATCTCATCATCACAAATGTTGTATCAACTAACCAAAACACAGAACAATGTCATATCTCATCATCATAAATGTTGTATTAACTATCACAAACAATGTCATATCTCCTCATCACAAATGTTGTATCAACTATCCACAACACAGAACAATGTCATATCTCATCATCACAAATGTTGTATCAACTATCCAAAACACAGAACAATGTCATATCTCATCATCATAAATGTTGTATCAACTATCCAAAACACAGAACAATGTCATATCTCATCATCATAAATGTTGTATCAACTATCCAAAACACAAAACAATGTCGTATCTCATCATCATAAATATTGTATCAACTATCCAAAACAATGTCATATCTCATCATCACAAATGTTGTATCAACGATCCAAAACACAGAACAATGTCATATCTCATCATCATAAATGTTGTATCAACTATCCAAAACAATGTCAAATCTCCTCATCACAAATGTTGTATCAACTATCCAAAACACAGAACAATGTCATATCTCATCATCACAAATGTTGTTTCAACTATCCAAAACAATGTCATATCTCATCATCATAAATCTTGTATCAACTATCCAAAACAATGTCATATCTCATCATCACAAATGTTGTATCAACTATCCAAAACACAAAACAATGTCATATCTCATCATCATTAATGTTGTATCAACTATCCAAAACACAGAACAATGTCATATCTCATCATCATAAATGCTGTATCAACTATCCAAATCACGAAACAATGTCATATCTCATCATCATAAATGTTGTATCAACTATCCAAAACAATGTCATATCTCATTATCACAAATATTGTATCAACTATCCAAAACACAGAACAATGTCATATCTCATCATCATTAATGTTGTATCAACTATCCAAATCACAGAAAAATGTCATATCTCATCATCACAAATGTTGTATCAACTATCCAAAACACAGAACAATGTCATATCTCATCATCATAAATGTTGTATCAACTATCCAAATCACAAAACAATGTCATATCTCATCATCATAAATGTTCTATCAACTATCCAAAACAATGTCATATCTCATCATCATAAATGTTGTATCAACTATCCAAAACAATGCCATATCTCATTATCACAAATGTTGTATCAACTATCCAAAACACAGAACAATGTCACATCTCATCATCATAAATGTTGTATCAACTATCCAAAACAGTGTCATACATCATCATCATAAATGTTGTATCAACTATCCAAAACAATGTCATATCTAATCATCATAAATGTTGTATCAACTATCCAAAACACAGAACAATGTCATATCTCATCATCATAAATGTTGTATCAACTATCCAAAACACAGAACAATGTCATATCTCATCATCATAAATGTTGTATCTACTATCCAAAACACAGAACAATGTCATATCTCATTATCATAAATGTTGTATCAACTATCCAAAACACAGAACAATGTCATATCTCATTATCATAAATGTTGTATCAACAATCCAAAACACAAAACAATATCATATCTCATCATCATAAATGTTGTATAAACTATCCAAAACAATGTCATATCTCATCATCACAAATGTTGTATCAACTATCCAAAACACAGAACAATGTCATATCTCATCATCATAAATGTTGTATCAACTATCTAAAACACAGAACAATGTCATATCTCATCATCATAAATGTTGTATCAACTATCCAAAACACAAAACAATGTCATATCTCATCATCATAAATGTTGTATCAACTATCCAAAACAATGTCATATCTCATCATCACAAATGTTGTATCAACTAACCATAACACAGAACAATGTCATATCTCATCATCATAAATGTTGTATCAACTATCCAAAACAATGTCATATCTCCTCATCACAAATGTTGTATCAACTATCCAAAACACAGAACAATGTCATATCTCATCATCACAAATGTTGTATCAACTATCCAAAACACAGAACAATGTCATATCTCATCATCATAAATGTTGTATCAACTATCCAAAACAATGTCATATCTCATCATCATAAATGTTGTATCAACCATCCGAAACACAGAACAATGTCCTCATTATCATAAATATTGTATCAACTATCAAAAACACAGAACAATGTCATATCTCATCATCATAAATGTTCTCTCAACTATCCAAAACACAGAACAATGTCATATCTCATCATCATAAATGTTGTATCAACTATCCAAAACACAGAACAATGTCATATTTCATTATCATAAATGTTGTATCAACTATCCAAAACACAGAACAATGTCATATCTCATCATCATAAATGTTGTATCAACTATCCAAAACAATGTCATATCTCATCATCACAAATGTTGTATCAACTATCCAAAACACAGAACAATGTCATATCTCATCATCATTAATGTTGTAACAATTATTAAAATCACAGAAAAATGTCATATCTCATCATCACAAATGTTGTATCAACTATTCGAAACACAGAAGAATGATGTCATATCTCATCATCATAAATGTTGTATCAACTATCCAAATCACGAAACAATGTCATATCTCATCATCATAAATGTTGTATCAACTATCCAAAACAATGTCATATCTCATTATCACAAATGTTGTATCAACTATCCAAAACACAGAACAATGTCATATCTCATCATCATAAATGTTGTATCAAATATTCAAAACACAGAACAATGTCATATCTCATCATCATAAATGTTGTATCAACTATCCAAAACACAGAACAATGTCATATCTCATTATCATAAATGTTGTATCAACTATCCAAAACACAGAACAATGTCATATCTCATTATCATAAATGTTGTATCAACAATCCAAAACACAAAACAATATCATATCTCATCATCATAAATGTTGTATCAACTATCCAAAACAATGTCATATCTCATCATCACAAATGTTGTATCAACTATCCAAAACACAGAACAATGTCATATCTCATCATCATAAATGTTGTATCAACTATCCAAAACACAGAACAATGTCATATCTCATCATCATAAATGTTGTATCAACTATCCAAAACACAAAACAATGTCACATCTCATCATCATAAATGTTGTATCAACTATCCAAAACAATGTCATATCTCATCATCACAAATGTTGTATCAACTAACCAAAACACAGAACAATGTCATATCTCATCATCATAAATGTTGTATTAACTATCACAAACAATGTCATATCTCCTCATCACAAATGTTGTATCAACTATCCAAAACACAGAACAATGTCATATCTCATCATCACAAATGTTGTATCAACTATCCAAAACACAGAACAATGTCATATCTCATCATCATAAATGTTGTATCAACTATCCAAAACACAGAACAATGTCATATCTCATCATCATAAATGTTGTATCAACTATCCAAAACACAAAACAATGTCGTATCTCATCATCATAAATATTGTATCAACTATCCAAAACAATGTCATATCTCATCATCACAAATGTTGTATCAACGATCCAAAACACAGAACAATGTCATATCTCATCATCATAAATGTTGTATCAGCTATCCAAAACAATGTCAAATCTCCTCATCACAAATGTTGTATCAACTATCCAAAACACAGAACAATGTCATATCTCATCATCATTAATGTTGTATCAACTATCCAAATCACAGAAAAATGTCATATCTCATCATCACAAATGTTCTATCAACTATCCAAAACACAGAACAATGTCATATCTCATCATCATAAATGCTGTATCAACTATCCAAATCACGAAACAATGTCATATCTCATCATCATAAATGTTGTATCAACTATCCAAAACAATGTCTGATCTCATCATCATAAATGTTGTATCAACTATCCAAAACAATGTCATATCTCATTATCACAAATATTGTATCAACTATCCAAAACACAGAACAATGTCATATCTCATCATCATTAATGTTGTATCAACTATCCAAATCACAGAAAAATGTCATATCTCATCATCACAAATGTTCTATCAACTATCCAAAACACAGAACAATGTCATATCTCATCATCATAAATGCTGTATCAACTATCCAAATCACGAAACAATGTCATATCTCATCATCATTAATGTTGTATCAACTATCCAAAACAATGTCATATCTCATCATCATAAATGATGTATCAACTATCCAAAACAATGTCATATCTCATCATCACAAATGTTGTATCAACTATCCAAAACACAGAACAATGTCATATCTCATCATCATTAATGTTGTATCAACTATCCAAATCACAGAAAAATGTCATATCTCATCATCACAAATGTTCTATCAACTATCCAAAACACAGAACAATGTCATATCTCATCATCATAAATGCTGTATCAACTATCCAAATCACGAAACAATGTCATATCTCATCATCATAAATGTTGTATCAACTATCCAAAACAATGTCATATCTCATCATCATAAATGTTGTATCAACTATCCAAAACAATGTCATATCTCATTATCACAAATATTGTATCAACTATCCAAAACACAGAACAATGTCATATCTCATCATCATTAATGTTGTATCAACTATCCAAATCACAGAAAAATGTCATATCTCATCATCACAAATGTTGTATCAACTATCCAAAACACAGAACAATGTCATATCTCATCATCATAAATGTTGTATCAACTATCCAAATCACAAAACAATGTCATATCTCATCATCATAAATGTTGTATCAACTATCCAAAACAATGTCATATCTCATCATCATAAATGTTGTATCAACTATCCAAAACAATGCCATATCTCATTATCACAAATGTTGTATCAACTATCCAAAACACAGAACAATGTCACATCTCATCATCATAAATGTTGTATCAACTATCCAAAACAGTGTCATACATCATCATCATAAATGTTGTATCAACTATCCAAAACAATGTCATATCTAATCATCATAAATGTTGTATCAACTATCCAAAACACAGAACAATGTCATATCTCATCATCATAAATGTTGTATCAACTATCCAAAACACAGAACAATGTCATATCTCATCATCATAAATGTTGTATCTACTATCCAAAACACAGAACAATGTCATATCTCATTATCATAAATGTTGTATCAACTATCCAAAACACAGAACAATGTCATATCTCATTATCATAAATGTTGTATCAACAATCCAAAACACAAAACAATATCATATCTCATCATCATAAATGTTGTATCAACTATCCAAAACAATGTCATATCTCATCATCACAAATGTTGTATCAACTATCCAAAACACAGAACAATGTCATATCTCATCATCATAAATGTTGTATCAACTATCTAAAACACAGAACAATGTCATATCTCATCATCATAAATGTTGTATCAACTATCCAAAACACAAAACAATGTCATATCTCATCATCATAAATGTTGTATCAACTATCCAAAACAATGTCATATCTCATCATCACAAATGTTGTATCAACTAACCATAACACAGAACAATGTCATATCTCATCATCATAAATGTTGTATCAACTATCCAAAACAATGTCATATCTCCTCATCACAAATGTTGTATCAACTATCCAAAACACAGAACAATGTCATATCTCATCATCACAAATGTTGTATCAACTATCCAAAACACAGAACAATGTCATATCTCATCATCATAAATGTTGTATCAACTATCCAAAACAATGTCATATCTCATCATCATAAATGTTGTATCAACCATCCGAAACACAGAACAATGTCCTCATTATCATAAATATTGTATCAACTATCAAAAACACAGAACAATGTCATATCTCATCATCATAAATGTTCTCTCAACTATCCAAAACACAGAACAATGTCATATCTCATCATCATAAATGTTGTATCAACTATCCAAAACACAGAACAATGTCATATTTCATTATCATAAATGTTGTATCAACTATCCAAAACACAGAACAATGTCATATCTCATCATCATAAATGTTGTATCAACTATCCAAAACAATGTCATATCTCATCATCACAAATGTTGTATCAACTATCCAAAACACAGAACAATGTCATATCTCATCATCATTAATGTTGTAACAATTATTAAAATCACAGAAAAATGTCATATCTCATCATCACAAATGTTGTATCAACTATTCGAAACACAGAAGAATGATGTCATATCTCATCATCATAAATGTTGTATCAACTATCCAAATCACGAAACAATGTCATATCTCATCATCATAAATGTTGTATCAACTATCCAAAACAATGTCATATCTCATTATCACAAATGTTGTATCAACTATCCAAAACACAGAACAATGTCATATCTCATCATCATAAATGTTGTATCAAATATTCAAAACACAGAACAATGTCATATCTCATCATCATAAATGTTGTATCAACTATCCAAAACACAGAACAATGTCATATCTCATTATCATAAATGTTGTATCAACTATCCAAAACACAGAACAATGTCATATCTCATTATCATAAATGTTGTATCAACAATCCAAAACACAAAACAATATCATATCTCATCATCATAAATGTTGTATCAACTATCCAAAACAATGTCATATCTCATCATCACAAATGTTGTATCAACTATCCAAAACACAGAACAATGTCATATCTCATCATCATAAATGTTGTATCAACTATCCAAAACACAGAACAATGTCATATCTCATCATCATAAATGTTGTATCAACTATCCAAAACACAAAACAATGTCACATCTCATCATCATAAATGTTGTATCAACTATCCAAAGCAATGCCATATCTCATTATCACAAATGTTGTATCAACTATCCAAAACACAGAACAATGTCACATCTCATCATCATAAATGTTGTATCAACTATCCAAAACAGTGTCATACATCATCATCATAAATGTTGTATCAACTATCCAAAACAATGTCATATCTAATCATCATAAATGTTGTATCAACTATCCAAAACACAGAACAATGTCATATCTCATCATCATAAATGTTGTATCAACTATCCAAAACACAGAACAATGTCATATCTCATCATCATAAATGTTGTATCTACTATCCAAAACACAGAACAATGTCATATCTCATTATCATAAATGTTGTATCAACTATCCAAAACACAGAACAATGTCATATCTCATTATCATAAATGTTGTATCAACAATCCAAAACACAAAACAATATCATATCTCATCATCATAAATGTTGTATCAACTATCCAAAACAATGTCATATCTCATCATCACAAATGTTGTATCAACTATCCAAAACACAGAACAATGTCATATCTCATCATCATAAATGTTGTATCAACTATCTAAAACACAGAACAATGTCATATCTCATCATCATAAATGTTGTATCAACTATCCAAAACACAAAACAATGTCATATCTCATCATCATAAATGTTGTATCAACTATCCAAAACAATGTCATATCTCATCATCACAAATGTTGTATCAACTAACCATAACACAGAACAATGTCATATCTCATCATCATAAATGTTGTATCAACTATCCAAAACAATGTCATATCTCCTCATCACAAATGTTGTATCAACTATCCAAAACACAGAACAATGTCATATCTCATCATCACAAATGTTGTATCAACTATCCAAAACACAGAACAATGTCATATCTCATCATCATAAATGTTGTATCAACTATCCAAAACAATGTCATATCTCATCATCATAAATGTTGTATCAACCATCCGAAACACAGAACAATGTCCTCATTATCATAAATATTGTATCAACTATCAAAAACACAGAACAATGTCATATCTCATCATCATAAATGTTCTCTCAACTATCCAAAACACAGAACAATGTCATATCTCATCATCATAAATGTTGTATCAACTATCCAAAACACAGAACAATGTCATATTTCATTATCATAAATGTTGTATCAACTATCCAAAACACAGAACAATGTCATATCTCATCATCATAAATGTTGTATCAACTATCCAAAACAATGTCATATCTCATCATCACAAATGTTGTATCAACTATCCAAAACACAGAACAATGTCATATCTCATCATCATTAATGTTGTAACAATTATTAAAATCACAGAAAAATGTCATATCTCATCATCACAAATGTTGTATCAACTATTCGAAACACAGAAGAATGATGTCATATCTCATCATCATAAATGTTGTATCAACTATCCAAATCACGAAACAATGTCATATCTCATCATCATAAATGTTGTATCAACTATCCAAAACAATGTCATATCTCATTATCACAAATGTTGTATCAACTATCCAAAACACAGAACAATGTCATATCTCATCATCATAAATGTTGTATCAAATATTCAAAACACAGAACAATGTCATATCTCATCATCATAAATGTTGTATCAACTATCCAAAACACAGAACAATGTCATATCTCATTGTCATAAATGTTGTATCAACTATCCAAAACACAGAACAATGTCATATCTCATTATCATAAATGTTGTATCAACAATCGAAAACACAAAACAATATCATATCTCATCATCATAAATGTTGTATCAACTATCCAAAACAATGTCATATCTCATCATCACAAATGTTGTATCAACTATCCAAAACACAGAACAATGTCATATCTCATCATCATAAATGTTGTATCAACTATCCAAAACACAGAACAATGTCATATCTCATCATCATAAATGTTGTATCAACTATCCAAAACACAAAACAATGTCACATCTCATCATCATAAATGTTGTATCAACTATCCAAAACAATGTCATATCTCATCATCACAAATGTTGTATCAACTAACCAAAACACAGAACAATGTCATATCTCATCATCATAAATGTTGTATTAACTATCACAAACAATGTCATATCTCCTCATCACAAATGTTGTATCAACTATCCAAAACACAGAACAATGTCATATCTCATCATCACAAATGTTGTATCAACTATCCAAAACACAGAACAATGTCATATCTCATCATCATAAATGTTGTATCAACTATCCAAAACACAGAACAATGTCATATCTCATCATCATAAATGTTGTATCAACTATCCAAAACACAAAACAATGTCGTATCTCATCATCATAAATATTGTATCAACTATCCAAAACAATGTCATATCTCATCATCACAAATGTTGTATCAACGATCCAAAACACAGAACAATGTCATATCTCATCATCATAAATGTTGTATCAGCTATCCAAAACAATGTCAAATCTCCTCATCACAAATGTTGTATCAACTATCCAAAACACAGAACAATGTCATATCTCATCATCACAAATGTTGTTTCAACTATCCAAAACAATGTCATATCTCATCATCATAAATCTTGTATCAACTATCCAAAACAATGTCATATCTCATCATCACAAATGTTGTATCAACTATCCAAAACACAGAACAATGTCATATCTCATCATCATTAATGTTGTATCAACTATCCAAATCACAGAAAAATGTCATATCTCATCATCACAAATGTTCTATCAACTATCCAAAACACAGAACAATGTCATATCTCATCATCATAAATGCTGTATCAACTATCCAAATGACGAAACAATGTCATATCTCATCATCATTAATGTTGTATCAACTATCCAAAACAATGTCATATCTCATCATCATAAATGTTGTATCAACTATCCAAAACAATGTCATATCTCATCATCACAAATGTTGTATCAACTATCCAAAACACAGAACAATGTCATATCTCATCATCATTAATGTTGTATCAACTATCCAAATCACAGAAAAATGTCATATCTCATCATCACAAATGTTCTATCAACTATCCAAAACACAGAACAATGTCATATCTCATCATCATAAATGCTGTATCAACTATCCAAATCACGAAACAATGTCATATCTCATCATCATAAATGTTGTATCAACTATCCAAAACAATCTCTGATCTCATCATCATAAATGTTGTATCAACTATCCAAAACAATGTCATATCTCATTATCACAAATATTGTATCAACTATCCAAAACACAGAACAATGTCATATCTCATCATCATTAATGTTGTATCAACTATCCAAATCACAGAAAAATGTCATATCTCATCATCACAAATGTTGTATCAACTATCCAAAACACAGAACAATGTCATATCTCATCATCATAAATGTTGTATCAACTATCCAAATCACAAAACAATGTCATATCTCATCATCATAAATGTTGTATCAACTATCCAAAACAATGTCATATCTCATCATCATAAATGTTGTATCAACTATCCAAAACAATGCCATATCTCATTATCACAAATGTTGTATCAACTATCCAAAACACAGAACAATGTCATATCTCATCATCATAAATGTTGTATCAACTATCCAAAACAGTGTCATATATCATCATCATAAATGTTGTATCAACTATCCAAAACAATGTCATATCTAATCATCATAAATGTTGTATCAACTATCCAAAACACAGAACAATGTCATATCTCATCATCATAAATGTTGTATCAACTATCCAAAACACAGAACAATGTCATATCTCATCATCATAAATGTTGTATCAACTATCCAAAACACAGAACAATGTCATATCTTATTATCATAAATGTTGTATCAACTATCCAAAACACAGAACAATGTCATATCTCATTATCATAAATGTTGTATCAACAATCCAAAACACAAAACAATATCATATCTCATCATCAAAAATGTTGTATCAACTATACAAAACAATGTCATATCTCCTCATCACAAATGTTGTATCAACTATCCAAAACACAGAACAATGTCATATCTCATCATCATAAATGTTGTATCAACAATCCAAAACACAGAACAATGTCATATCTCATCATCATAAATGTTGTATCAACTATCCAAAACAAAAAACAATGTCATATCTCATCATCATAAATGTTGTATCAACTATCCAAAACAATGTCATATCTCATCATCATGATTGTTGTTTTAACTATCCAAAGCAATGTCATATCGCATAATCACAAATGTTGTCTCAACTATCCAAAACACAGAACAATGTCATATCTCATCGTCATAAATGTTGTATCAACTATCCAAAACAATGTCATATCTCATCATCATAAATGTTGTATCAACTATCCAAAACACTGAACAATGTCAAATCTCATCATCATAAATGTTGTATCAACTATCACAAACAATGTCATATCTCATAATCATTAATGTTGTATCAACTATCCAAAACACAGAACAATGTCATATCTCATCATCATAAATTTTTTATCAACTATCCAAAACAATATCATATCTCATCATCATAAATGTTGTATCAATTATCCAAAACACAGAACAATGTCATATCTCATTATCATAAATGTTGTATCAACTATCCAAAACACAGAACAATGTCATATTTCATTATCATAAATGTTGTATCAACTATCCAAAACACAGAACAATGTCATATCTCATCATCATAAATGTTGTATCAACTATCCAAAACAATGTCATATCTCATCATCACAAATGTTGTATCAACTATCCAAAACACAGAACAATGTCATATCTCATCATCATTAATGTTGTATCAACTATCCCAATCACAGAAAAATGTCATATCTCATCATCACAAATGTTGTATCAACTATTCGAAACACAGAAGAATGATGTCATATCTCATCATCATAAATGTTGTATCAACTATCCAAATCACGAAACAATGTCATATCTCATCATCATAAATGTTGTATCAACTATCCAAAACAATGTCATATCTCATTATCACAAATGTTGTATCAACTATCCAAAACACAGAACAATGTCATATCTCATCATCATAAATGTTGTATCAAATATTCAAAACACAGAACAATGTCATATCTCATCATCATAAATGTTGTATCAACTATCCAAAACACAGAACAATGTCATATCTCATTATCATAAATGTTGTATCAACTATCCAAAACACAGAACAATGTCATATCTCATTATCATAAATGTTGTATCAACAATCCAAAACACAAAACAATATCATATCTCATCATCATAAATGTTGTATCAACTATCCAAAACAATGTCATATCTCATCATCACAAATGTTGTATCAACTATCCAAAACACAGAACAATGTCATATCTCATCATCATAAATGTTGTATCAACTATCCAAAACACAGAACAATGTCATATCTCATCATCATAAATGTTGTATCAACTATCCAAAACACAAAACAATGTCATATCTCATCATCATAAATGTTGTATCAACTATCCAAAACAATGTCATATCTCATCATCACAAATATTGTATCAACTAACCAAAACACAGAACAATGTCATATCTCATCTTCATAAATGTTGTATTAACTATCACAAACAATGTCATATCTCCTCATCACAAATGTTGTATCAACTATCCAAAACACAGAACAATGTCATATCTCATCATCACAAATGTTGTATCAACTATCCAAAACACAGAACAATGTCATATCTCATCATCATAAATGTTGTATCAACTATCCAAAACACAGAACAATGTCATATCTCATCATCATAAATGTTGTATCAACTATCCAAAACACAAAACAATGTCGTATCTCATCATCATAAATATTGTATCAACTATCCAAAACAATGTCATATCTCATCATCACAAATGTTGTATCAACGATCCAAAACACAGAACAATGTCATATCTCATCATCATAAATGTTGTATCAGCTATCCAAAACAATGTCAAATCTCCTCATCACAAATGTTGTATCAACTATCCAAAACACAGAACAATGTCATATCTCATCATCACAAATGTTGTTTCAACTATCCAAAACAATGTCATATCTCATCATCATAAATCTTGTATCAACTATCCAAAACAATGTCATATCTCATCATCACAAATGTTGTATCAACTATCCAAAACACAGAACAATGTCATATCTCATCATCATTAATGTTGTATCAACTATCCAAATCACAGAAAAATGTCATATCTCATCATCACAAATGTTCTATCAACTATCCAAAACACAGAACAATGTCATATCTCATCATCATAAATGCTGTATCAACTATCCAAATGACGAAACAATGTCATATCTCATCATCATTAATGTTGTATCAACTATCCAAAACAATGTCATATCTCATCATCATAAATGTTGTATCAACTATCCAAAACAATGTCATATCTCATCATCACAAATGTTGTATCAACTATCCAAAACACAGAACAATGTCATATCTCATCATCATTAATGTTGTATCAACTATCCAAATCACAGAAAAATGTCATATCTCATCATCACAAATGTTCTATCAACTATCCAAAACACAGAACAATGTCATATCTCATCATCATAAATGCTGTATCAACTATCCAAATCACGAAACAATGTCATATCTCATCATCATAAATGTTGTATCAACTATCCAAAACAATGTCTGATCTCATCATCATAAATGTTGTATCAACTATCCAAAACAATGTCATATCTCATTATCACAAATATTGTATCAACTATCCAAAACACAGAACAATGTCATATCTCATCATCATTAATGTTGTATCAACTATCCAAATCACAGAAAAATGTCATATCTCATCATCACAAATGTTGTATCAACTATCCAAAACACAGAACAATGTCATATCTCATCATCATAAATGTTGTATCAACTATCCAAATCACAAAACAATGTCATATCTCATCATCATAAATGTTGTATCAACTATCCAAAACAATGTCATATCTCATCATCATAAATGTTGTATCAACTATCCAAAACAATGCCATATCTCATTATCACAAATGTTGTATCAACTATCCAAAACACAGAACAATGTCATATCTCATCATCATAAATGTTGTATCAACTATCCAAAACAGTGTCATATATCATCATCATAAATGTTGTATCAACTATCCAAAACAATGTCATATCTAATCATCATAAATGTTGTATCAACTATCCAAAACACAGAACAATGTCATATCTCATCATCATAAATGTTGTATCAACTATCCAAAACACAGAACAATGTCATATCTCATCATCATAAATGTTGTATCAACTATCCAAAACACAGAACAATGTCATATCTTATTATCATAAATGTTGTATCAACTATCCAAAACACAGAACAATGTCATATCTCATTATCATAAATGTTGTATCAACAATCCAAAACACAAAACAATATCATATCTCATCATCAAAAATGTTGTATCAACTATACAAAACAATGTCATATCTCCTCATCACAAATGTTGTATCAACTATCCAAAACACAGAACAATGTCATATCTCATCATCATAAATGTTGTATCATCAATCCAAAACACAGAACAATGTCATATCTCATCATCATAAATGTTGTATCAACTATCCAAAACAAAAAACAATGTCATATCTCATCATCATAAATGTTGTATCAACTATCCAAAACAATGTCATATCTCATCATCATGATTGTTGTTTTAACTATCCAAAGCAATGTCATATCGCATAATCACAAATGTTGTCTCAACTATCCAAAACACAGAACAATGTCATATCTCATCGTCATAAATGTTGTATCAACTATCCAAAACAATGTCATATCTCATCATCATAAATGTTGTATCAACTATCCAAAACACTGAACAATGTCAAATCTCATCATCATAAATGTTGTATCAACTATCACAAACAATGTCATATCTCATAATCATTAATGTTGTATCAACTATCCAAAACACAGAACAATGTCATATCTCATCATCATAAATTCTTTATCAACTATCCAAAACAATATCATATCTCATCATCATAAATGTTGTATCAATTATCCAAAACACAGAACAATGTCATATCTCATTATCATAAATGTTGTATCAACTATCCAAAACACAGAACAATGTCATATCTCAATATCATAAATGTTGTATCAACTATCCAAAACACAGAACAATGTCATATCTCATCATCATAAATGTTGTATCAACTATCCAAAACACAAAACAATGTCATATCTCATCATCATAAATGTTGTATCAACTATCCAAAACACAGAACAATGTCATATCTCATCATCATAAATGTTGTATCAACTATCCAAAACACAGAACAATGTCATATCTCATTATCATAAATGTTGTATCAACTATCCAAAACACAGAACAATGTCGTATCTCATCATCATAAATGTTGTATCAACTATCCAAAACACAAAACAATGTCATATCTCATCATCATAAATGTTGTATCAACTATCCAAAACACAGAACAATGTCATATCTCATCATCATAAATGTTGTATCAACTATCCAAAACACAGAACAATGTCATATCTCATTATCATAAATGTTGTATCAACTATCCAAAACACAGAACAATGTCGTATCTCATCATCATAAATGTTGTATCAACTATCCAAAACAAAAAACAATGTCATATCTCATCATCATAAATGTTGTATCAACTATCCAAAACACAGAACATTTTCATATCTCATCATCTTAAATGTTGTATCAATTATCTCAATCACAGAACAATGTCATATCTCATCATCGTAAATGTTGTATCAACTATCCAAAACAATGTCATATCTCATCATCATAAATGTTGTATCAACTATCCAAAACACAAAACAATGTCATATCTCATCATCATAAATGTTGTTTCAACTATCCAAAACAATGTCATATCTCATCATCACAAATGTTGTATCAACTATCCAAAACACAGAACAATGTCATATCTCATCATCATATATGTTGTATCTACTATCCAAAACAATGTCATGTCTTATCATCACAAATGTTGTTTCAACTATCTAAATCACAGAACAATGTCATATCTCATCATCATAAATGTTGTATCAACTATCCAAAACACAGAACAATGTCATATCTCATCATCATAAATGTTGTATCAACTATCCAAAACACAAATAAATGTCATGTCTCATCATCACAAATGTTGTATCAACTATCCAAAACAATGTCATATCTCATCATCACAAATGTTTTATCAACTATCCAAAACACAGAACAATGTCATATCTCATCATCATAAATGTTGTATCAACTATCCAAAACAATGTCATATCCAATCATCATAAATGTTGCATCAACTATCCAAAACACAGAACAATGTCTTATCTTATCATCAAAAATGTTGTATTAACTATCCAAAAAACAGAACAATGTCATAACTCATCATCATAAATGTTGTATCAACTATCCAAATCACAAAACAATGTCATATCTCATCATCATAAATGTTGTGTCAACTATCCAAAACAATGTCATATCTCATCATCATAAATGTTGTATAACTATCCAAAACAATGTCATATCTCATTATCACAAATGTTGTATCAACTATCCAAAACACAGAACGATATCATATCTCATCATCATAAATGTTGTATCAACTATCCAAAACAGTGTCATATATCATCATCATAAATGTTGTATCAACTATCCAAAACAATGTCATATCTAATCATCATAAATGTTGTATCAACTATCCAAAACACAGAACAATGTCATATCTCATCATCATAAATGTTATTCAACTATCCAAAACACAGAGCAATGTCATATCTCATCATCATAAATGTTGTATCAACTATCCAAAACACAAAACAATGTCATATCTCATCATCATAAATGTTGTATCAACTATCCAAAACACAGAACAATGTCATATCTCATCATCACAAATGTTGTTTCAACTATCCAAAACAATGTCATATCTCATCATCATAAATCTTGTATCAACTATCCAAAACAATGTCATATCTCATCATCACAAATGTTGTATCAACTATCCAAAACACAGAACAATGTCATATCTCATCATCATTAATGTTGTATCAACTATCCAAATCACAGAAAAATGTCATATCTCATCATCACAAATGTTCTATCAACTATCCAAAACACAGAACAATGTCATATCTCATCATCATAAATGCTGTATCAACTATCCAAATGACGAAACAATGTCATATCTCATCATCATTAATGTTGTATCAACTATCCAAAACAATGTCATATCTCATCATCATAAATGTTGTATCAACTATCCAAAACAATGTCATATCTCATCATCACAAATGTTGTATCAACTATCCAAAACACAGAACAATGTCATATCTCATCATCATTAATGTTGTATCAACTATCCAAATCACAGAAAAATGTCATATCTCATCATCACAAATGTTCTATCAACTATCCAAAACACAGAACAATGTCATATCTCATCATCATAAATGCTGTATCAACTATCCAAATCACGAAACAATGTCATATCTCATCATCATAAATGTTGTATCAACTATCCAAAACAATGTCTGATCTCATCATAATAAATGTTGTATCAACTATCCAAAACAATGTCATATCTCATTATCACAAATATTGTATCAACTATCCAAAACACAGAACAATGTCATATCTCATCATCATTAATGTTGTATCAACTATCCAAATCACAGAAAAATGTCATATCTCATCATCACAAATGTTGTATCAACTATCCAAAACACAGAACAATGTCATATCTCATCATCATAAATGTTGTATCAACTATCCAAATCACAAAACAATGTCATATCTCATCATCATAAATGTTGTATCAACTATCCAAAACAATGTCATATCTCATCATCATAAATGTTGTATCAACTATCCAAAACAATGCCATATCTCATTATCACAAATGTTGTATCAACTATCCAAAACACAGAACAATGTCATATCTCATCATCATAAATGTTGTATCAACTATCCAAAACAGTGTCATATATCATCATCATAAATGTTGTATCAACTATCCAAAACAATGTCATATCTAATCATCATAAATGTTGTATCAACTATCCAAAACACAGAACAATGTCATATCTCATCATCATAAATGTTGTATCAACTATCCAAAACACAGAACAATGTCATATCTCATCATCATAAATGTTGTATCAACTATCCAAAACACAGAACAATGTCATATCTTATTATCATAAATGTTGTATCAACTATCCAAAACACAGAACAATGTCATATCTCATTATCATAAATGTTGTATCAACAATCCAAAACACAAAACAATATCATATCTCATCATCAAAAATGTTGTATCAACTATACAAAACAATGTCATATCTCATCATCACAAATGTTGTATCAACTATCGAAAACACAGAACAATGTCATATCTCATCATCATAAATGTTGTATCAACAATCCAAAACACAGAACAATGTCATATCTCATCATCATAAATGTTGTATCAACTATCCAAAACAAAAAACAATGTCATATCTCATCATCATAAATGTTGTATCAACTATCCAAAACAATGTCATATCTAATCATCATGATTGTTGTTTTAACTATCCAAAGCAATGTCATATCGCATAATCACAAATGTTGTCTCAACTATCCAAAACACAGAACAATGTCATATCTCATCGTCATAAATGTTGTATCAACTATCCAAAACAATGTCATATCTCATCATCATAAATGTTGTATCAACTATCCAAAACACTGAACAATATCAAATCTCATCATCATAAATGTTGTATCAACTATCACAAACAATGTCATATCTCATAATCATTAATGTTGTATCAACTATCCAAAACACAGAACAATGTCATATCTCATCATCATAAATGTTTTATCAACTATCCAAAACAATATCATATCTCATCATCATAAATGTTGTATCAATTATCCAAAACACAGAACAATGTCACATCTCATTATCATAAATGTTGTATCAACTATCCAAAACACAGAACAATGTCATATCTCATTATCATAAATGTTGTATCAACTATCCAAAACACAGAACAATGTCATATCTCATCATCATAAATGTTGTATCAACTATCCAAAACACAAAACAATGTCATATCTCATCATCATAAATGTTGTATCAACTATCCAAAACACAGAACAATGTCATATCTCATCATCATAAATGTTGTATCAACTATCCAAAACACAGAACAATGTCATATCTCATTATCATAAATGTTGTATCAACTATCCAAAACACAGAACAATGTCGTATCTCATCATCATAAATGTTGTATCAACTATCCAAAACACAAAACAATATCATATCTCATCATCATAAATGTTGTATCAACTATCCAAAACACAGAACAATGTCATATCTCATCATCATAAATGTTGTATCAACTATCCAAAACACAGAACAATGTCATATCTCATTATCATAAATGTTGTATCAACTATCCAAAACACAGAACAATGTCGTATCTCATCATCATAAATGTTGTATCAACTATCCAAAACAAAAAACAATGTCATATCTCATCATCATAAATGTTGTATCAACTATCCAAAACACAGAACAATTTCATATCTCATCATCTTAAATGTTGTATCAATTATCTCAATCACAGAACAATGTCATATCTCATCATCGTAAATGTTGTATCAACTATCCAAAACAATGTCATATCTCATCATCATAAATGTTGTATCAACTATCCAAAACACAAAACAATGTCATATCTCATCATCATAAATGTTGTTTCAACTATCCAAAACAATGTCATATCTCATCATCACAAATGTTGTATCAACTATCCAAAACACAGAACAATGTCATATCTCATCATCATATATGTTGTATCAACTATCCAAAACACAGAACAATGTCATATCTCATCATCATAAATGTTGTATCAACTATCCAAAACACAGAACAATGTCATATCTCATTATCATAAATGTTATATCAACTATCCAAAACACAGAACAATGTCAAATCTCATCATCATAAATGTTGTATCAACTATCCAAAACAATGTCATATCTCATCATCATAAATGTTGTATCAACTATCCAAAACACAAAACAATGTCATATCTCATCATCACAAATGTTGTATCAACTATCCAAAACACAGAACAATGTCATATCTCATTATCACAAATGTTGTATCAACTATCCAAAACAATGTCATGTCTCATCATCACAAATGTTGTAACAACTATCTAAATCACAGAACAATGTCATATCTCATCATCATAAATGTTGTATCAACTATCCAAAACACAGAACAATGTCATATCTCATCATCATATATGTTGTATCAACTATCCAAAACACAAAACAATGTCATGTCTCATCATCACAAATGTTGTATCAACTATCCAAAACAATGTCATATCTCATCATCACAAATGTTGTATCAACTATCCAAAACACAGAACAATGTCATATCTCATCATCACAAATGTTGTATCAACTATCCAAAACAATGTCATATCCCATCATCATAAATGTTGCATCAACTATCCAAAACACAGAACAATGTCTTATCTTATCATCAAAAATGTTGTATCAACTATCCAAAAAACAGAACAATGTCATAACTCATCATCATAAATGTTGTATCAACTATCCAAAACACAGAACAATGTCATATCTCATCATCATAAATGTTGTATCAACTATCCAAAACAATGTCATATCCCATCATCATAAATGTTGCATCAACTATCCAAAACACAGAACAATGTCTTATCTTATCATCAAAAATGTTGTATCAACTATCCAAATAACAGAACAATGTCAAAACTCATCATCATAAATGTTGTATCAACTATCCAATTCACAAAACAATGTCATATCTCATCATCATAAATGTTGTATCAACTATCCAAAACAATGTCATATCTCATCATCATAAATGTTGTATCAACTATCCAAAACAATGTCATATCTCATCATCACAAATGTTGTATCAACTATCCAAAACACAGAACAATGTCATATCTCATCATCATTAATGTTGTATCAACTATCCAAATCACAGAAAAATGTCATATCTCATCATCACAAATGTTCTATCAACTATCCAAAACACAGAACAATGTCATATCTCATCATCATAAATGCTGTATCAACTATCCAAATCACGAAACAATGTCATATCTCATCATCATAAATGTTGTATCAACTATCCAAAACAATGTCTGATCTCATCATAATAAATGTTGTATCAACTATCCAAAACAATGTCATATCTCATTATCACAAATATTGTATCAACTATCCAAAACACAGAACAATGTCATATCTCATCATCATTAATGTTGTATCAACTATCCAAATCACAGAAAAATGTCATATCTCATCATCACAAATGTTGTATCAACTATCCAAAACACAGAACAATGTCATATCTCATCATCATAAATGTTGTATCAACTATCCAAATCACAAAACAATGTCATATCTCATCATCATAAATGTTGTATCAACTATCCAAAACAATGTCATATCTCATCATCATAAATGTTGTATCAACTATCCAAAACAATGCCATATCTCATTATCACAAATGTTGTATCAACTATCCAAAACACAGAACAATGTCATATCTCATCATCATAAATGTTGTATCAACTATCCAAAACAGTGTCATATATCATCATCATAAATGTTGTATCAACTATCCAAAACAATGTCATATCTAATCATCATAAATGTTGTATCAACTATCCAAAACACAGAACAATGTCATATCTCATCATCATAAATGTTGTATCAACTATCCAAAACACAGAACAATGTCATATCTCATCATCATAAATGTTGTATCAACTATCCAAAACACAGAACAATGTCATATCTTATTATCATAAATGTTGTATCAACTATCCAAAACACAGAACAATGTCATATCTCATTATCATAAATGTTGTATCAACAATCCAAAACACAAAACAATATCATATCTCATCATCAAAAATGTTGTATCAACTATACAAAACAATGTCATATCTCATCATCACAAATGTTGTATCAACTATCGAAAACACAGAACAATGTCATATCTCATCATCATAAATGTTGTATCAACAATCCAAAACACAGAACAATGTCATATCTCATCATCATAAATGTTGTATCAACTATCCAAAACAAAAAACAATGTCATATCTCATCATCATAAATGTTGTATCAACTATCCAAAACAATGTCATATCTAATCATCATGATTGTTGTTTTAACTATCCAAAGCAATGTCATATCGCATAATCACAAATGTTGTCTCAACTATCCAAAACACAGAACAATGTCATATCTCATCGTCATAAATGTTGTATCAACTATCCAAAACAATGTCATATCTCATCATCATAAATGTTGTATCAACTATCCAAAACACTGAACAATATCAAATCTCATCATCATAAATGTTGTATCAACTATCACAAACAATGTCATATCTCATAATCATTAATGTTGTATCAACTATCCAAAACACAGAACAATGTCATATCTCATCATCATAAATGTTTTATCAACTATCCAAAACAATATCATATCTCATCATCATAAATGTTGTATCAATTATCCAAAACACAGAACAATGTCATATCTCATTATCATAAATGTTGTATCAACTATCCAAAACACAGAACAATGTCATATCTCATTATCATAAATGTTGTATCAACTATCCAAAACACAGAACAATGTCATATCTCATCATCATAAATGTTGTATCAACTATCCAAAACACAAAACAATGTCATATCTCATCATCATAAATGTTGTATCAACTATCCAAAACACAGAACAATGTCATATCTCATCATCATAAATGTTGTATCAACTATCCAAAACACAGAACAATGTCATATCTCATTATCATAAATGTTGTATCAACTATCCAAAACACAGAACAATGTCGTATCTCATCATCATAAATGTTGTATCAACTATCCAAAACACAAAACAATATCATATCTCATCATCATAAATGTTGTATCAACTATCCAAAACACAGAACAATGTCATATCTCATCATCATAAATGTTGTATCAACTATCCAAAACACAAACCAATGTCATATCTCATTATCATAAATGTTGTATCAACTATCCAAAACACAGAACAATGTCGTATCTCATCATCATAAATGTTGTATCAACTATCCAAAACAAAAAACAATGTCATATCTCATCATCATAAATGTTGTATCAACTATCCAAAACACAGAACAATTTCATATCTCATCATCTTAAATGTTGTATCAATTATCTCAATCACAGAACAATGTCATATCTCATCATCGTAAATGTTGTATCAACTATCCAAAACAATGTCATATCTCATCATCATAAATGTTGTATCAACTATCCAAAACACAAAACAATGTCATATCTCATCATCATAAATGTTATTTCAACTATCCAAAACAATGTCATATCTCATCATCACAAATGTTGTATCAACTATCCAAAACACAGAACAATGTCATATCTCATCATCATATATGTTGTATCAACTATCCAAAACAATGTCATGTCTTATCATCACAAATGTTGTTTCAACTATCTAAATCACAGAACAATGTCATATCTCATCATCATAAATGTTGTATCAACTATCCAAAACACAGAACAATGTCATATCTCATCATCATAAATGTTGTATCAACTATCCAAAACACAAATAAATGTCATGTCTCATCATCACAAATGTTGTATCAACTATCCAAAACAATGTCATATCTCATCATCACAAATGTTGTATCAACTATCCAAAACATAGAACAATGTCATATCTCATCATCATAAATGTTGTATCAACTATCCAAAACACAGAACAATGTCATATCTCATCATCATAAATGTTGTATCAACTATCCAAAACACAGAACAATGTCATATCTCATTATCATAAATGTTATATCAACTATCCAAAACACAGAACAATGTCAAATCTCATCATCATAAATGTTGTATCAACTATCCAAAACAATGTCATATCTCATCATCATAAATGTTGTATCAACTATCCAAAACACAAAACAATGTCATATCTCATCATCATAAATGTTGTATCAACTATCCAAAACAATGTCATATCTCATCATCACAAATGTTGTATCAACTATCCAAAACACAGAACAATGTCATATCTCATCATCACAAATGTTGTATCAACTATCCAAAACAATGTCATGTCTCATCATCACAAATGTTGTAACAACTATCTAAATCACAGAACAATGTCATATCTCATCATCATAAATGTTGTATCAACTATCCAAAACACAGAACAATGTCATATCTCATCATCATATATGTTGTATCAACTATCCAAAACACAAAACAATGTCATGTCTCATCATCACAAATGTTGTATCAACTATCCAAAACAATGTCATATCTCATCATCACAAATGTTGTATCAACTATCCAAAACACAGAACAATGTCATATCTCATCATCACAAATGTTGTATCAACTATCCAAAACAATGTCATATCCCATCATCATAAATGTTGCATCAACTATCCAAAACACAGAACAATGTCTTATCTTATCATCAAAAATGTTGTATCAACTATCCAAAAAACAGAACAATGTCATAACTCATCATCATAAATGTTGTATCAACTATCCAAAACTCAGAACAATGTCATATCTCATCATCATAAATGTTGTATCAACTATCCAAAACAATGTCATATCCCATCATCATAAATGTTGCATCAACTATCCAAAACACAGAACAATGTCTTATCTTATCATCAAAAATGTTGTATCAACTATCCAAATAACAGAACAATGTCATAACTCATCATCATAAATGTTGTATCAACTATCCAAATCACAAAACAATGTCATATCTCATCATCATAAATGTTGTATCAACTATCCAAAACAATGTCATATCTCATCATCATAAATGTTGTATAACTATCCAAAACAATGTCATATCTCATTATCACAAATGTTGTATCAACTATCCAAAACACAGAACAATGTCATATCTCATCATCATAAATGTTGTATCAACTATCCAAAACACAGAACAATGTCATATCTCATTATCATAAATGTTGTATCAACTATCCAAAACACAGAACAATGTCGTATCTCATCATCATAAATGTTGTATCAACTATCCAAAACAAAAAACAATGTCATATCTCATCATCATAAATGTTGTATCAACTATCCAAAACACAGAACAATTTCATATCTCATCATCTTAAATGTTGTATCAATTATCTCAATCACAGAACAATGTCATATCTCATCATCGTAAATGTTGTATCAACTATCCAAAACAATGTCATATCTCATCATCATAAATGTTGTATCAACTATCCAAAACACAAAACAATGTCATATCTCATCATCATAAATGTTATTTCAACTATCCAAAACAATGTCATATCTCATCATCACAAATGTTGTATCAACTATCCAAAACACAGAACAATGTCATATCTCATCATCATATATGTTGTATCAACTATCCAAAACAATGTCATGTCTTATCATCACAAATGTTGTTTCAACTATCTAAATCACTGAACAATGTCATATCTCATCATCATAAATGTTGTATCAACTATCCAAAACACAGAACAATGTCATATCTCATCATCATAAATGTTGTATCAACTATCCAAAACACAAATAAATGTCATGTCTCATCATCACAAATGTTGTATCAACTATCCAAAACAATGTCATATCTCATCATCACAAATGTTGTATCAACTATCCAAAACACAGAACAATGTCATATCTCATCATCATAAATGTTGTATCAACTATCCAAAACACAGAACAATGTCATATCTCATCATCATAAATGTTGTATCAACTATCCAAAACACAGAACAATGTCATATCTCATTATCATAAATGTTATATCAACTATCCAAAACACAGAACAATGTCAAATCTCATCATCATAAATGTTGTATCAACTATCCAAAACAATGTCATATCTCATCATCATAAATGTTGTATCAACTATCCAAAACACAAAACAATGTCATATCTCATCATCATAAATGTTGTATCAACTATCCAAAACAATGTCATATCTCATCATCACAAATGTTGTATCAACTATCCAAAACACAGAACAATGTCATATCTCATCATCACAAATGTTGTATCAACTATCCAAAACAATGTCATGTCTCATCATCACAAATGTTGTAACAACTATCTAAGTCACAGAACAATGTCATATCTCATCATCATAAATGTTGTATCAACTATCCAAAACACAGAACAATGTCATATCTCATCATCATATATGTTGTATCAACTATCCAAAACACAAAACAATGTCATGTCTCATCATCACAAATGTTGTATCAACTATCCAAAACAATGTCATATCTCATCATCACAAATGTTGTATCAACTATCCAAAACACAGAACAATGTCATATCTCATCATCACAAATGTTGTATCAACTATCCAAAACAATGTCATATCACATCATCATAAATGTTGCATCAACTATCCAAAACACAGAACAATGTCTTATCTTATCATCAAAAATGTTGTATCAACTATCCAAAAAACAGAACAATGTCATAACTCATCATCATAAATGTTGTATCAACTATCCAAAACTCAGAACAATGTCATATCTCATCATCATAAATGTTGTATCAACTATCCAAAACAATGTCATATCCCATCATCATAAATGTTGCATCAACTATCCAAAACACAGAACAATGTCTTATCTTATCATCAAAAATGTTGTATCAACTATCCAAATAACAGAACAATGTCATAACTCATCATCATAAATGTTGTATCAACTATCCAAATCACAAAACAATGTCATATCTCATCATCATAAATGTTGTATCAACTATCCAAAACAATGTCATATCTCATCATCATAAATGTTGTATAACTATCCAAAACAATGTCATATCTCATTATCACAAATGTTGTATCAACTATCCAAAACACAGAACAATGTCATATCTCATCATCATAAATGTTGTATCAACTATCCAAAACAGTGTCATATATCATCATCATAAATGTTGTATCAACTATCCAAAACAATGTCATATCTAATCATCATAAATGTTGTATCAACTATCCAAAACACAGAACAATGTCATATCTCATCATCATAAATGTTATATCAACTATCCAAAACACAGAACAATGTCATATCTCATCATCATAAATGTTGTATCAACTATCTAAAACACAAATCAATGTCATATCTCATCATCATAAATGTTGTATCAACTATCCAAAACACAGAACAATTTCATATCTCATCATCTTAAATGTTGTATCAATTATCTCAATCACAGAACAATGTCATATCTCATCATCGTAAATGTTGTATCAACTACCCAAAACAATGTCATATCTCATCATCATAAATGTTGTATCAACTATCCAAAACACAAAACAATGTCATATCTCATCATCATATATGTTGTATCAACTATCCAAAACAATGTCATGTCTTATCATCACAAATGTTGTTTCAACTGTCTAAATCACAGAACAATATCATATCTCATCATCATAAATGTTGTATCAACTATCCAAAACACAGAACAATGTCATATCTCATCATCATAAATGTTGTATCAACTATCCAAAACACAAATAAATGTCATGTCTCATCATCACAAATGTTGTATCAACTATCCAAAACAATGTCATATCTCATCATCACAAATGTTGTATCAACTATCCAAAACACAGAACAATGTCATATCTCATCATCATAAATGTTGTATCAACTATCCAAAACAATGTCATATCCCATTATCATAAATGTTGCATCAACTATCCAAAACACAGAACAATGTCTTATCTTATCATCAAAAATGTTGTATTAACTATCCAAAAAACAGAACAATGTCATAACTCATCATCATAAATGTTGTATCAACTATCCAAATCACAAAACAATGTCATATCTCATCATCATAAATGTTGTGTCAACTATCCAAAACAATGTCATATCTCATCATCATAAATGTTGTATAACTATCCAAAACAATGTCATATCTCATTATCACAAATGTTGTATCAACTATCCAAAACACAGAACGATATCATATCTCATCATCATAAATGTTGTATCAACTATCCAAAACAGTGTCATATATCATCATCATAAATGTTGTATCAACTATCCAAAACAATGTCATATCTAATCATCATAATTGTTGTATCAACTATCCAAAACACAGAACAATGTCATATCTCATCATCATAATTGTTGTATCAACTATCCAAAACACAGAACAATGTCATATCTCATCATCATAAATGTTGTATCAACTATCCAAAACACAAAACAATGTCATATCTCATCATCATAAATGTTGTATCAACTATCCAAAACACAGAACAATGTCATATCTCATCATCATAAATGTTGTATCAACTATCCAAAACACAGAACAATGTCATATCTCATTATCATAAATGTTATATCAACTATCCAAAACACAGAACAATGTCATATCTCATCATCATAAATGTTGTATCAACTATCCAAAACAATGTCATATCTCATCATCATAAATGTTGTATCAACTATCCAAAACACAAAACAATGTCATATCTCATCATCATAAATGTTGTATCAACTATCCAAAACAATGTCATATCTCATCATCACAAATGTTGTATCAACTATCCAAAACACAGAACAATGTCATATCTCATCATCACAAATGTTGTATCAACTATCCAAAACAATGTCATATCCCATCATCATAAATGTTGCATCAACTATCCAAAACACAGAACAATGTCATATCTCATCATCATAAATGTTGTATCAACTATCCAAAACACAAAACAATGTCATATCTCATCATCATAAATGTTGTATCAACTATCCAAAACACAGAACAATGTCATATCTCATCATCATAAATGTTGTATCAACTATCCAAAACACAAAACAATGTCATGTCTCATCATCACAAATGTTGTATCAACTATCCAAAACAATGTCATATCTCATCATCACAAATGTTGTATCAACTATCCAAAACACAGAACAATGTCATATCTCATCATCACAAATGTTGTATCAACTATCCAAAACAATGTCATATCCCATCATCATAAATGTTGCATCAACTATCCAAAACACAGAACAATGTCTTATCTTATCATCAAAAATGTTGTATCAACTATCCAAAAAACAGAACAATGTCATAACTCATCATCATAAATGTTGTATCAACTATCCAAAACACAGAACAATGTCATATCTCATCATCATAAATGTTGTATCAACTATCCAAAACAATGTCATATCCCATCATCATAAATGTTGCATCAACTATCCAAAACACAGAACAATGTCTTATCTTATCATCAAAAATGTTGTATCAACTATCCAAATAACAGAACAATGTCATAACTCATCATCATAAATGTTGTATCAACTATCCAAATCACAAAACAATGTCATATCTCATCATCATAAATGTTGTATCAACTATCCAAAACAATGTCATATCTCATCATCATAAATGTTGTATAACTATCCAAAACAATGTCATATCTCATTATCACAAATGTTGTATCAACTATCCAAAACACAGAACAATGTCATATCTCATCATCATAAATGTTGTATCAACTATCCAAAACAGTGTCATATATCATCATCATAAATGTTGTATCAACTATCCAAAACAATGTCATATCTAATCATCATAAATGTTGTATCAACTATCCAAAACACAGAACAATGTCATATCTCATCATCATAAATGTTATATCAACTATCCAAAACACAGAACAATGTCATATCTCATCATCATAAATGTTGTATCAACTATCCAAAACACAGAACAATGTCATATCTCATCATCATAAATGTTGTATCAACTATCCAAAACACAAAACAATGTCATGTCTCATCATCACAAATGTTGTATCAACTATCCAAAACAATGTCATATCTCATCATCACAAATGTTGTATCAACTATCCAAAACACAGAACAATGTCATATCTCATCATCACAAATGTTGTATCAACTATCCAAAACAATGTCATATCCCATCATCATAAATGTTGCATCAACTATCCAAAACACAGAACAATGTCTTATCTTATCATCAAAAATGTTGTATCAACTATCCAAAAAACAGAACAATGTCATAACTCATCATCATAAATGTTGTATCAACTATCCAAAACACAGAACAATGTCATATCTCATCATCATAAATGTTGTATCAACTATCCAAAACAATGTCATATCCCATCATCATAAATGTTGCATCAACTATCCAAAACACAGAACAATGTCTTATCTTATCATCAAAAATGTTGTATCAACTATCCAAATAACAGAACAATGTCATAACTCATCATCATAAATGTTGTATCAACTATCCAAATCACAAAACAATGTCATATCTCATCATCATAAATGTTGTATCAACTATCCAAAACAATGTCATATCTCATCATCATAAATGTTGTATAACTATCCAAAACAATGTCATATCTCATTATCACAAATGTTGTATCAACTATCCAAAACACAGAACAATGTCATATCTCATCATCATAAATGTTGTATCAACAATCCAAAACAGTGTCATATATCATCATCATAAATGTTGTATCAACTATCCAAAACAATGTCATATCTAATCATCATAAATGTTGTATCAACTATCCAAAACACAGAACAATGTCATATCTCATCATCATAAATGTTATATCAACTATCCAAAACACAGAACAATGTCATATCTCATCATCATAAATGTTGTATCAACTATCCAAAACACAAAACAATGTCATATCTCATCATCATAAATGTTGTATCAACTATCCAAAACACAGAACAATGTCATATCTCATCATCATAAATGTTGTATCAACTATCCAAAACACAGAACAATGTCATAACTCATTATCATAAATGTTGTATCAACTATCTAAAACACAGAACAATGTCATATCTCATCATCATAAATGTTGTATCAATTATCCAAAACACAGAACAATGTCATATCTCATCATCATAAATGTTGTATCAACTATCCAAAACACAGAACAATGTCATATCTCATCATCTTAAATGTTGTATCAATTATCCAAAACACAGAACAATTTCATATCTCATCATCATAAATGTTGTATCAATTATCCAATACACAGAACAATGTCATATCTCATCATCATAAATGTTGTATCAACTATCCAAAACACAGAACAATGTCATATCTCATCATCATAAATGTTGTATCAACTATCCAAAACAATGTCATATCTCATCATCATAAATGTTGTATCAACTATCTAAAACACAAAACAATGTCATATCTCATCATCATAAATGTTGTATCAACTATCCAAAACAATGTCATATCTCATCATCACAAATGTTGTATCAACTATCCAAAACACAGAAAAATGTCATATCTCATCATCACAAATGTTGTATCAACTATCCAAAACAATGTCATGTCTCATCATCACAAATGTTGTATCAACTATCTAAATCACAGAACAATGTCATATCTCATCATCATAAATGTTGTATCAACTATCCAAAACACAGAACAATGTCATATCTCATCATCATAAATGTTGTATCAACTATCCAAAACACAAAACAATGTCATGTCTCATCATCACAAATGTTGTATCAACTATCCAAAACAATGTCATATCTCATCATCACAAATGTTGTATCAACTATCCAAAACACAGAACAATGTCATATCTCATCATCACAAATGTTGTATCAACTATCCAAAACAATGTCATATCCCATCATCATAAATGTTGCATCAACTATCCAAAAAACAGAACAATGTCATAACTCATCATCATAAATGTTGTATCAACTATCCAAATCACAAAACAATGTCATATCTCATCATCATAAATGTTGTATCAACTATCCAAAACAATGTCATATCTCATCATCATAAATGTTGTATAACTATCCAAAACAATGTCATATCTCATTATCACAAATGTTGTATCAACTATCCAAAACACAGAACAATGTCATATCTCATCATCATAAATGTTGTATCAACTATCCAAAACAGTGTCATATATCATCATCATAAATGTTGTATCAACTATCCAAAACAATGTCATATCTAATCATCATAAAGTTGTATCAACTATCCAAAACACAGAACAATGTCATATCTCATCATCATAAATGTTATATCAACTATCCAAAACACAGAACAATGTCATATCTCATCATCATAAATGGTGTATCAACTATCCAAAACACAAAAAAATGTCATATCTCATCATCATAAATGTTGTATCAACTATCCAAAACACAGAACAATGTCATATCTCATCATCATAAATGTTGTATCAACTATCCAAAACACAGAACAATGTCATATCTCATTATCATAAATGTTGTATCAACTATCCAAAACACAGAACAATGTCATATCTCATCATCATAAATGTTGTATCAACGATCCAAAACACAGAACAATGACATATCTCATCATCATAAGTGTTGTATCAACTATCCAAAACACAGAACAATGTCATATCTCATCATCTTAAATGTTGTATCAATTATCTTAATCACAGAACAATGTCATATCTCATCATCATAAATGTTGTATCAACTATCAAAAACAATGTCATATCTCATCATCATAAATGTTGTATCAACTATCCAAAAAACAAAACAATGTCATATCTCATCATCATAAATGTTGTATCAACTATCCAAAACAATGTCATATCTCATCATCACAAATGTTGTATCAACTATCCAAAACACAGAACAATGTCATATCTCATCATCATATATGTTGTATCAACTATCCAAAACAATGTCATGTCTCATCATCACAAATGTTGTATCAACTATCTAAATCACAGAACAATGTCATATCTCATCATCATAAATGTTGTATAAACTATCCAAAACAATGTCATATCTCATCATCATAAATGTTGTATCAACTATCCAAAACAATGTCATATCTAATCATTATAAATGTTGTATCAACTATCCAAAACACAGAACAATGTCATATCTCATCATCATAAATGTTGTATCAACTATCCAAAACAATGTCATATCTCATCATTATAAATGTTGTATAACTATCCAAAACAATGTCATATCTCATTATCACAAATGTTGTATCAACTATCCAAAACACAGAACAATGTCATATCTCATCATCATAAATGTTGTATCAACTATCCAAAACAGTGTCATATATCATCATCATAAATGTTGTATCAACTATCCAAAACAATGTCATATCTAATCATCATAAATGTTGTATCAACTATCCAAAACACAGAACAATGTCATATCTCATCATCATAAATGTTATATCAACTATCCAAAACACAGAACAATGTCATATCTCATCATCATAAATGTTGTATCAACTATCCAAAACAATGTCATATCCCATCATCATAAATGTTGCATCAACTATCCAAAACACAGAACAATGTCTTATCTTATCATCAAAAATGTTGTATCAACTATCCAAAAAACAGAACAATGTCATAACTCATCATCATAAATGTTGTATCAACTATCCAAAACACAGAACAATGTCATATCTCATCATCATAAATGTTGTATCAACTATCCAAAACAATGTCATATCCCATCATCATAAATGTTGCATCAACTATCCAAAACACAGAACAATGTCTTATCTTATCATCAAAAATGTTGTATCAACTATCCAAATAACAGAGCAATGTCATAACTCATCATCATAAATGTTGTATCAACTATCCAAATCACAAAACAATGTCATATCTCATCATCATAAATGTTGTATCAACTATCCAAAACAATGTCATATCTCATCATCATAAATGTTGTATAACAATCCAAAACAATGTCATATCTCATTATCACAAATGTTGTATCAACTATCCAAAACACAGAACAATGTCATATCTCATCATCATAAATGTTGTATCAACTATCCAAAACAGTGTCATATATCATCATCATAAATGTTGTATCAACTATCCAAAACAATGTCATATCTAATCATCATAAATGTTGTATCAACTATCCAAAACACAGAACAATGTCATATCTCATCATCACAAATGTTATATCAACTATCCAAAACACAGAACAATGTCATATCTCATCATCATAAATGTTGTATCAACTATCCAAAACACAAAACAATGTCATATCTCATCATCATAAATGTTGTATCAACTATCCAAAACACAGAACAATGTCATATCTCATCATCATAAATGTTGTATCAACTATCCAAAACACAGAACAATGTCATATCTCATTATCATAAATGTTGTATCAACTATCTAAAACACAGAACAATGTCATATCTCATCATCATAAATGTTGTATCAATTATCCAAAACACAGAACAATGTCATATCTCATCATCATAAATGTTGTATCAACTATCCAAAACACAGAACAATGTCATATCTCATCATCTTAAATGTTGTATCAATTATCCAAAACACAGAACAATGTCATATCTCATCATCATAAATGTTGTATCAATTATCCAAAACACAGAACAATGTCATATCTCATCATCATAAATGTTGTATCAACTATCCAAAACACAGAACAATGTCATATCTCATCATCATAAATGTTGTATCAATTATCCAAAACACAGAACAATGTCATATCTCATCATCATAAATGTTGTATCAACTATCCAAAACAATGTCATATCTCATCATCATAAATGTTGTATCAACTATCCAAAACATAAAACAATGTCATATCTCATCATCATAAATGTTGTATCAACTATCCAAAACAATGTCATATCTCATCATCACAAATGTTGTATCAACTATCCAAAACACAGAAAAATGTCATATCTCATCATCACAAATGTTGTATCAACTATCCAAAACAATGTCATGTCTCATCATCACAAATGTTGTATCAACTATCTAAATCACAGAACAATGTCATATCTCATCATCATAAATGTTGTATCAACTATCCAAAACACAGAACAATGTCATATCTCATCATCATAAATGTTGTATCAACTATCCAAAACACAAAACAATGTCATGTCTCATCATCACAAATGTTGTATCAACTATCCAAAACAATGTCATATCTCATCATCACAAATGTTGTATCAACTATCCAAAACACAGAACAATGTCATATCTCATCATCACAAATGTTGTATCAACTATCCAAAACAATGTCATATCCCATCATCATAAATGTTGCATCAACTATCCAAAAAACAGAACAATGTCATAACTCATCATCATAAATGTTGTATCAACTATCCAAATCACAAAACAATGTCATATCTCATCATCATAAATGTTGTATCAACTATCCAAAACAATGTCATAGCTCATCATCATAAATGTTGTATAACTATCCAAAACAATGTCATATCTCATTATCACAAATGTTGTATCAACTATCCAAAACACAGAACAATGTCATATCTCATCATCATAAATGTTGTATCAACTATCCAAAACAGTGTCATATATCATCATCATAAATGTTGTATCAACTATCCAAAACAATGTCATATCTAATCATCATAAAGTTGTATCAACTATCCAAAACACAGAACAATGTCATATCTCATCATCATAAATGTTATATCAACTATCCAAAACACAGAACAATGTCATATCTCATCATCATAAATGGTGTATCAACTATCCAAAACACAAAAAAATGTCATATCTCATCATCATAAATGTTGTATCAACTATCCAAAACACAGAACAATGTCATATCTCATCATCATAAATGTTGTATCAACTATCCAAAACACAGAACAATGTCATATCTCATCATCATAAATGTTGTATCAACTATCCAAAACAATGTCATGTCTCATCATCACAAATGTTGTATCAACTATCTAAATCACAGAACAATGTCATATCTCATCATCATAAATGTTGTATAAACTATCCAAAACAATGTCATATCTCATCATCATAAATGTTGTATCAACTATCCAAAACAATGTCATATCTAATCATTATAAATGTTGTATCAACTATCCAAAACACAGAACAATGTCATATCTCATCATCATAAATGTTGTATCAACTATCCAAAACAATGTCATATCTCATCATTATAAATGTTGTATAACTATCCAAAACAATGTCATATCTCATTATCACAAATGTTGTATCAACTATCCAAAACACAGAACAATGTCATATCTCATCATCATAAATGTTGTATCAACTATCCAAAACAGTGTCATATATCATCATCATAAATGTTGTATCAACTATCCAAAACAATGTCATATCTAATCATCATAAATGTTGTATCAACTATCCAAAACACAGAACAATGTCATATCTCATCATCATAAATGTTATATCAACTATCCAAAACACAGAACAATGTCATATCTCATCATCATAAATGTTGTATCAACTATCCAAAACAATGTCATATCCCATCATCATAAATGTTGCATCAACTATCCAAAACACAGAACAATGTCTTATCTTATCATCAAAAATGTTGTATCAACTATCCAAAAAACAGAACAATGTCATAACTCATCATCATAAATGTTGTATCAACTATCCAAAACACAGAACAATGTCATATCTCATCATCATAAATGTTGTATCAACTATCCAAAACAATGTCATATCCCATCATCATAAATGTTGCATCAACTATCCAAAACACAGAACAATGTCTTATCTTATCATCAAAAATGTTGTATCAACTATCCAAATAACAGAGCAATGTCATAACTCATCATCATAAATGTTGTATCAACTATCCAAATCACAAAACAATGTCATATCTCATCATCATAAATGTTGTATCAACTATCCAAAACAATGTCATATCTCATCATCATAAATGTTGTATAACAATCCAAAACAATGTCATATCTCATTATCACAAATGTTGTATCAACTATCCAAAACACAGAACAATGTCATATCTCATCATCATAAATGTTGTATCAACTATCCAAAACAGTGTCATATATCATCATCATAAATGTTGTATCAACTATCCAAAACAATGTCATATCTAATCATCATAAATGTTGTATCAACTATCCAAAACACAGAACAATGTCATATCTCATCATCACAAATGTTATATCAACTATCCAAAACACAGAACAATGTCATATCTCATCATCATAAATGTTGTATCAACTATCCAAAACACAAAACAATGTCATATCTCATCATCATAAATGTTGTATCAACTATCCAAAACACAGAACAATGTCATATCTCATCATCATAAATGTTGTATCAACTATCCAAAACACAGAACAATGTCATATCTCATTATCATAAATGTTGTATCAACTATCTAAAACACAGAACAATGTCATATCTCATCATCATAAATGTTGTATCAATTATCCAAAACACAGAACAATGTCATATCTCATCATCATAAATGTTGTATCAACTATCCAAAACACAGAACAATGTCATATCTCATCATCTTAAATGTTGTATCAATTATCCAAAACACAGAACAATGTCATATCTCATCATCATAAATGTTGTATCAATTATCCAAAACACAGAACAATGTCATATCTCATCATCATAAATGTTGTATCAACTATCCAAAACACAGAACAATGTCATATCTCATCATCATAAATGTTGTATCAATTATCCAAAACACAGAACAATGTCATATCTCATCATCATAAATGTTGTATCAACTATCCAAAACAATGTCATATCTCATCATCATAAATGTTGTATCAACTATCCAAAACATAAAACAATGTCATATCTCATCATCATAAATGTTGTATCAACTATCCAAAACAATGTCATATCTCATCATCACAAATGTTGTATCAACTATCCAAAACACAGAAAAATGTCATATCTCATCATCACAAATGTTGTATCAACTATCCAAAACAATGTCATGTCTCATCATCACAAATGTTGTATCAACTTTCTAAATCACAGAACAATGTCATATCTCATCATCATAAATGTTGTATCAACTATCCAAAACACAGAACAATGTCATATCTCATCATCATAAATGTTGTATCAACTATCCAAAACACAAAACAATGTCATGTCTCATCATCACAAATGTTGTATCAACTATCCAAAACAATGTCATATCTCATCATCACAAATGTTGTATCAACTATCCAAAACACAGAACAATGTCATATCTCATCATCACAAATGTTGTATCAACTATCCAAAACAATGTCATATCCCATCATCATAAATGTTGCATCAACTATCCAAAAAACAGAACAATGTCATAACTCATCATCATAAATGTTGTATCAACTATCCAAATCACAAAACAATGTCATATCTCATCATCATAAATGTTGTATCAACTATCCAAAACAATGTCATAGCTCATCATCATAAATGTTGTATAACTATCCAAAACAATGTCATATCTCATTATCACAAATGTTGTATCAACTATCCAAAACACAGAACAATGTCATATCTCATCATCATAAATGTTGTATCAACTATCCAAAACAGTGTCATATATCATCATCATAAATGTTGTATCAACTATCCAAAACAATGTCATATCTAATCATCATAAAGTTGTATCAACTATCCAAAACACAGAACAATGTCATATCTCATCATCATAAATGTTATATCAACTATCCAAAACACAGAACAATGTCATATCTCATCATCATAAATGGTGTATCAACTATCCAAAACACAAAAAAATGTCATATCTCATCATCATAAATGTTGTATCAACTATCCAAAACACAGAACAATGTCATATCTCATCATCATAAATGTTGTATCAACTATCCAAAACACAGAACAATGTCATATCTCATCATCATAAATGTTGTATCAACTATCCAAAACACAGAACAATGTCATATCTCATCATCATAAATGTTGTATCCACTATCCAAAACACAAAACAATGTCATGTCTCATCATCACAAATGTTGTATCAACTATCCAAAACAATGTCATATCTCATCATCACAAATGTTGTATCAACTATCCAAAACACAGAACAATGTCATATCTCATCATCACAAATGTTGTATCAACTATCCAAAACAATGTCATATCCCATCATCATAAATGTTGCATCAACTATCCAAAACACAGAACAATGTCTTATCTTATCATCAAAAATGTTGTATCAACTATCCAAAAAACAGAACAATGTCATAACTCATCATCATAAATGTTGTATCAACTATCCAAAACACAGAACAATGTCATATCTCATCATCATAAATGTTGTATCAACTATCCAAAACAATGTCATATCCCATCATCATAAATGTTGCATCAACTATCCAAAACACAGAACAATGTCTTATCTTATCATCAAAAATGTTGTATCAACTATCCAAATAACAGAACAATGTCATAACTCATCATCATAAATGTTGTATCAACTATCCAAATCACAAAACAATGTCATATCTCATCATCATAAATGTTGTATCAACTATCCAAAACAATGTCATATCTCATCATCATAAATGTTGTATAACTATCCAAAACAATGTCATATCTCATTATCACAAATGTTGTATCAACTATCCAAAACACAGAACAATGTCACATCTCATCATCATAAATGTTGTATCAACTATCCAAAACAGTGTCATATATCATCATCATAAATGTTGTATCAACTATCCAAAACAATGTCATATCTAATCATCATAAATGTTGTATCAACTATCCAAAACACAGAACAATGTCATATCTCATCATCACAAATGTTATATCAACTATCCAAAACACAGAACAATGTCATATCTCATCATCATAAATGTTGTATCAACTATCCAAAACACAGAACAATGTCATATCTCATCATCACAAATGTTATATCAACTATCCAAAACACAGAACAATGTCATATCTCATCATCATAAATGTTGTATCAACTATCCAAAACACAAAACAATGTCATATCTCATCATCATAAATGTTGTATCAACTATCCAAAACACAGAACAATGTCATATCTCATCATCATAAATGTTGTATCAACTATCCAAAACACAGAACAATGTCATATCTCATTATCATAAATGTTGTATCAACTATCTAAAACACAGAACAATGTCATATCTCATCATCATAAATGTTGTATCAATTATCCAAAACACAGAACAATGTCATATCTCATCATCATAAATGTTGTATCAACTATCCAAAACACAGAACAATGTCATATCTTATTATCTTAAATGTTGTATCAATTATCCAAAACACAGAACAATGTCATATCTCATCATCATAAATGTTGTATCAATAATCCAAAACACAGAACAATGTCATATCTCATCATCATAAATGTTGTATCAACTATCCAAAACACAGAACAATGTCATATCTCATCATCATAAATGTTGTATCAATTATCCAAAACACAGAACAATGTCATATCTCATCATCATAAATGTTGTATCAACTATCCAAAACAATGTCATATCTCATCATCATAAATGTTGTATCAACTATCCAAAACATAAAACAATGTCATATCTCATCATCATAAATGTTGTATCAACTATCCAAAACAATGTCATATCTCATCATCATAAATGTTGTATCAACTATCCAAAACACAGAAAAATGTCATATCTCATCATCACAAATGTTGTATCAACTATCCAAAACAATGTCATGTCTCATCATCACAAATGTTGTATCAACTATCTAAATCACAGAACAATGTCATATCTCATCATCATAAATGTTGTATCAACTATCCAAAACACAGAACAATGTCATATCTCATCATCATAAATGTTGTATCAACTATCCAAAACACAAAACAATGTCATGTCTCATCATCACAAATGTTGTATCAACTATCCAAAACAATGTCATATCTCATCATCACAAATGTTGTATCAACTATCCAAAACACAGAACAATGTCATATCTCATCATCACAAATGTTGTATCAACTATCCAAAACAATGTCATATCCCATCATCATAAATGTTGCATCAACTATCCAAAAAACAGAACAATGTCATAACTCATCATCATAAATGTTGTATCAACTATCCAAATCACAAAACAATGTCATATCTCATCATCATAAATGTTGTATCAACTATCCAAAACAATGTCATATCTCATCATCATAAATGTTGTATAACTATCCAAAACAATGTCATATCTCATTATCACAAATGTTGTATCAACTATCCAAAACACAGAACAATGTCATATCTCATCATCATAAATGTTGTATCAACTATCCAAAACAGTGTCATATATCATCACCATAAATGTTGTATCAACTATCCAAAACAATGTCATATCTAATCATCATAAAGTTGTATCAACTATCCAAAACACAGAACAATGTCATATCTCATCATCATAAATGTTATATCAACTATCCAAAACACAGAACAATGTCATATCTCATCATCATAAATGGTGTATCAACTATCCAAAACACAAAAAAATGTCATATCTCATCATCATAAATGTTGTATCAACTATCCAAAACACAGAACAATGTCATATCTCATCATCATAAATGTTGTATCAACTATCCAAAACACAGAACAATGTCATATCTCATTATCATAAATGTTGTATCAACTATCCAAAACACAGAACAATGTCATATCTCATCATCATAAATGTTGTATCAACGATCCAAAACACAGAACAATGACATATCTCATCATCATAAATGTTGTATCAACTATCCAAAACACAGAACAATGTCATATCTCATCATCTTAAATGTTGTATCAATTATCTTAATCACAAAACAATGTCATATCTCATCATCATAAATGTTGTATCAACTATCAAAAACAATGTCATATCTCATCATCATAAATGTTGTATCAACTATCCAAAACACAAAACAATGTCAAATCTCATCATCATAAATGTTGTATCAACTATCCAAAACAATGTCATATCTCATCATCACAAATGTTGTATCAACTATCCAAAACACAGAACAATGTCATATCTCATCATCATATATGTTGTATCAACTATCCAAAACAATGTTATGTCTCATCATCACAAATGTTGTATCAACTATCTAAATCACAGAACAATGTCATATCTCATCATCATAAATGTTGTATAAACTATCCAAAACAATGTCATATCTCATCATCATAAATGTTGTATCAACTATCCAAAACAATGTCATATCTAATCATTATAAATGTTGTATCAACTATCCAAAACACAGAACAATGTCATATCTCATCATCATAAATGTTGTATCAACTATCCAAAACAGTGTCATATATCATCATCATAAATGTTGTATCAACTATCCAAAACAATGTCATATCTAATCATCATAAATGTTGTATCAACTATCCAAAACACAGAACAATGTCATATCTCATCATCATAAATGTTATATCAACTATCCAAAACACAGAACAATGTCATATCTCATAATCATAAATGTTGTATCAACTATCCAAAACACAGAACAATGTCATATCTCACTATCATAAATGTTGTATCAACTATCCAAAACACAGAACAATGTAATATCTCATTATCATAAATGTTGTATCAACAATCCAAAACACAAAACAATATCATATCTCATCATCATAAATGTTGTATCAACTATCCAAAACAATGTCATATCTCATCATCACAAATGATGTATCAACTATCCAAAACACAGAACAATGTCATATCTCATCATCATAAATGTTGTATCAACTATCCAAAACACAGAACAATGTCATATCCCATCATCATAAATGTTGAATCAACTATCCAAAACAAAAAACAATGTCATATCTCATCATCATAAATGTTGTATCAACTATCCAAAACAATGTCATATCTCATCATCATAAATGTTGTTTTAACTATCCAAAACAATGTCATGTCTCATAATCACAAATGTTGTATCAACTATCCAAAACACAGAACAATGTCATATCTCATCGTCATAAATGTTGTATCAACTATCCAAAACAATGTCATATCTCATCATCACAAATGTTGTATCAACTATCCAAAACACAGAACAATGTCATATCTCATCATCACAAATGTTGTATCAACTATCCAAAACACAGAACAATGTCATATTTCATCATCATAAATGTTGTATCAACTACCTAAATCACAGAACAATGTCATATCTCATCATCATAAATGTTGTATCAACTATCCAAAACACAGAACAATGTCATATCTCATCATCATAAATGTTGTATCACCTATCCAAAACACAAAACAATGTCATGTCTCATCATCACAAATGTTGTATCAACTATCCAAAACAATGTCATATCTCATCATCACAAATGTTGTATCAACTATCCAAAACACAGAACAATGTCATATCTCATCATCATAAATGTTGTATCAACTATCCAAAACAGTGTCATATATCATCATCATAAATGTTGTATCAACTATCCAAAACAATGTCATATCTAATCATCATAAATGTTGTATCAACTATCCAAAACACAGAACAATGTCATATCTCATCATCATAAATGTTATATCAACTATCCAAAACACTGAACAATGTCATATCTCATAATCATAAATGTTGTATCAACTATCCAAAACACAGAACAATGTCATATCTCATTATCATAAATGTTGTATCAACTATCCAAAACACAGAACAATGTCATATCTCATTATCATAAATGTTGTATCAACAATCCAAAACACAAAACAATATCATATCTCATCATCATAAATGTTGTATCAACTATCCAAAACAATGTCATATCTCATCATCACAAATGATGTATCAACTATCCAAAACAGTGTCATATATCATCATCATAAATGTTGTATCAACTATCCAAAACAATATCATATCTCATCATCACAAATGTTGTATCAACTATCCAAAACACAGAACAATGTCATATCTCATCATCACAAATGTTGTATCAACTATCCAAAACACAGAACAATGTCATATTTCATCATCATAAATGTTGTATCAACTACCTAAATCACAGAACAATGTCATATCTCATCATCATAAATGTTGTATCAACTATCCAAAACACAGAGCAATGTCATATCTCATCATCATAAATGTTGTATCACCTATCCAAAACACAAAACAATGTCATGTCTCATCATCACAAATGTTGTATCAACTATCCAAAACAATGTCATATCTCATCATCACAAATGTTGTATCAACTATCCAAAACACAGAACAATGTCATATCTCATCATCATAAATGTTGTATCAAATATCCAAAACAATGTCAAATCTCATCATCATAAATATTGTATCAACTATCACAAACAATGTCATATCTCATAATCATAATTGTTGTATCAACTATCCAAAACACAGAACAATGTCATATCTCATCATCATAAATGTTGTATCAACTATTCAAAACTATGTCATATCTCATCATCATAAATGTTGTATCAATTATCCAAAACACAGAACAATGTCATATCTCATTATCATAAATGTTGTATCAACTATCCAAAACATAGAACAATGTCATAGCTCATCATTTATAAATGTTGTATCAACTATCCAAAACACAAAACAATGTCATATCTCATCATCATAAATGTTGTATCAACTATCCAAAACACAGAACAATGTCATATCTCATCATCATAAATGTTGTATCAACTATCCAAAACACAAAACAATGTCATGTCTCATCATCATAAATTTTGTATTAACTATCAAAACAATGTCATATCTCATCATCACAAATGTTGTATCAACTATCCAAAACACAGAACAATGTCATATCTCATCATCATAAATGTTGTATCAATAATCTAAATCACAGAACAATGTCATATCTCATCATCATAAATGTTGTATCAACTATCCAAAACACAGAACAATGTCATATCTCATCATCATAAATGTTGTATCAACTATCCAAAACACAAAACATGTCATATCTCATCATCATAAATGTTGTATCAACTATCCAAAACAATGTCATATCTCATCATCACAAATGTTGTATCAACTATCCAAAACACAGAAAAATATCATATCTCATCATAATATATGTTGTATCAACTATCAAAACAATGTCATATCTCATCATTACTAATGTTGTATCAACTATCCAAAACACAGAACAATGTCATATCTCATCATCATAAATGTTGTATCAATTATCTAAATCACAGAACAATGTCATATCTCATCATCATAAATGTTGTATCAACTATCCAAAACAAAGAACAATGTCATATCTCATCATCATAAATGTTGTATCAACTATCCAAAACACAAAACAATGTCATATCTCATCATCATAAATGTTGTATCAACTATTCAAAACTATGTCATATCTCATCATCATAAATGTTGTATCAATTATCCAAAACACAGAACAATGTCATATCTCATTATCATAAATGTTGTATCAACTATCCAAAACATAGAACAATGTCATAGCTCATCATCATAAATGTTGTATCAACTATCCAAAACACAAAACAATGTCATATCTCATCATCATAAATGTTGTATCAACTATCCAAAACACAGAACAATGTCATATCTCATCATCATAAATGTTGTATCAACTATCCAAAACACAAAACAATGTCATGTCTCATCATCATAAATTTTGTATTAACTATCAAAACAATGTCATATCTCATCATCACAAATGTTGTATCAACTATCCAAAACACAGAACAATGTCATATCTCATCATCATAAATATTGTATCAATAATCTAAATCACAGAACAATGTCATATCTCATCATCATAAATGTTGTATCAACTATCCAAAAAACAGAACAATGTCATATCTCATCATCATAAATGTTGTATCAACTATCCAAAACACAAAACATGTCATATCTCATCATCATAAATGTTGTATCAACTATCCAAAACAATGTCATATCTCATCATCACAAATGTTATATCAACTATCCAAAACACAGAAAAATATCATATCTCATCATCATATATGTTGTATCAACTATCAAAACAATGTCATATCTCATCATTACTAATGTTGTATCAACTATCCAAAACACAGAACAATGTCATATCTCATCATCATAAATGTTGTATCAATTATCTAAATCACAGAACAATGTCATATCTCATCATCATAAATGTTGTATCAACTATCCAAAACACAGAACAATGTCATATCTCATCATCATAAATGTTGTATCAACTATCCAAAACACAAAACAATGTCATATCTCATCATCATAAATGTTGTATCAACTATCCAAAACACAGAACAATGTCATATCTCATCATAATAAATGTTGTATCAACTATCCAAAACACAAAACAATGTCATGTCTCATCATCATAAATTTTGTATCAACTTTCAAAACAATGCCATATCTCATCATCCTAAATGTTGTATCAACTATCCAAAACACAGAACAATGTCATATCTCATCATCATAAATGTTGTATCAATTATCTAAATCACAGAACAATGTCATATCTCATCATCATAAATGTTGTATCAACTATCCAAAACACAGAACAATGTCATATCTCATCATCATAAATGTTGTATCAACTATCCAAAACACAAAACAATGTCATATCTCATCATCATAAATGTTGTATCAACTATCCAAAACAATGTCATATCTCATCATCACAAATGTTGTATCAACTATCCAAAACACAGAACAATATCATATCTCATTATCATAGATGTTGTATCAACTATCCAAAACAATGTCATATCTCATCATCACAAATGTTGTATCAACTATCCAAAACACAGAACAATGTCATATCTCATCATCACAAATGTTGTATCAACTATCCAAAACACAGAACAATGTCATATTTCATCATCACAAATGTTGTATCAACTACCTAAATCACAGAACAATGTCATGTCTCATCATCACAAATGTTGTATCAGCTATCCAAAACAATGTCATATCTCATCATCACAAATGTTGTATCAACTATCCAAAACACAGAACAATGTCATATCTCATCATCACAAATTTTGTATCAACTATCCAAAACACAGAACAATGTCATATTTCATCATCATAAATGTTGTATCAACTACCTAAATCACAGAACAATGTCATATCTCATCATCATAAATGTTGTATCAACTATCCAAAACACAGAACAATGTCATATCTCATCATCATAAATGTTGTATCACCTATCCAAAACACAAAACAATGTCATGTCTCATCATCACAAATGTTGTATCAACTATCCAAAACAATGTCATATCTCATCATCACAAATGTTGTATCAACTATCCAAAACACAGAACAATATCATATCTCATCATCATATATGTTGTATCAACTATCCAAAACAATGTCATATCTCATCATCACAAATGTTGTATCAACTATCCAAAACACAGAACAATGTCATATCTCATCATCACAAATGTTGTATCAACTATCCAAAACATAGAACAATGTCATATTTCATCATCATAAATGTTGTATCAACTACCTAAATCACAGAACAATGTCATATCTCATCATCATAAATGTTGTATCAACTATCCAAAACACAGAACAATTTCATATCTCATCATCATAAATGTTGTATCACCTATCCAAAACACAAAACAATGTCATGAGTCATGATCACAAATGTTGTATCAACTATCCAAAACAATGTCATGAGTCATCATCATAAATGTTGTATCAACTATCCAAAACACAAAACAATGTCATATCTCATCATCATAAATGTTGTATCAACTATCCAAAACACAGAACAATGTCATGTCTCATCATCATAAATTTTGTATCAACTTTCAAAACAATGTCATATCTCATCATTACAAATGTTGTATCAACTATCCAAAACACAGAACAATGTCATATCTCATCATCGTAAATGTTGTATCAATTATCTAAATCACAGAACAATGTCATATCTCATCATCATAAATGTTGTATCAACTATCCAAAACACAGAACAATGTCATATCTCATCATCATAAATGTTGTATCAACTATCCAAAACACAAAACAATGTCATATCTCATCATCATAAATGTTGTATCAACTATCCAAAACAATGTCATATCTCATCATCACAAATGTTGTATCAACTATCCAAAACACAGAACAATATCATATCTCATCATCATATATGTTGTATCAACTATCCAAAACAATGTCATATCTCATCATCACAAATGTTGTATCAACTATCCAAAACACAGAACAATGTCATATCTCATCATCACAAATGTTGTATCAACTATCCAAAACACAGAACAATGTCATATTTCATCATCATAAATGTTGTATCAACTACCTAAATCACAGAACAATGTCATGTCTCATCATCACAAATGTTGTATCAGCTATCCAAAACAATGTCATATCTCATCATCACAAATGTTGTATCAACTATCCAAAACACAGAACAATGTCATATCTCATCATCACAAATGTTGTATCAACTATCCAAAACACAGAACAATGTCATATTTCATCATCTTAAATGTTGTATCAACTACCTAAATCACAGAACAATGTCATATCTCATCATCATAAATGTTGTATCAACTATCCAAAACACAGAACAATGTCATATCTCATCATCATAAATGTTGTATCACCTATCCAAAACACAAAACAATGTCATGTCTCATCATCACAAATATTGTATCAACTATCCAAAACAATGTCATATCTCATCATCACAAATGTTGTATCAACTATCCAAAACACAGAACAATATCATATCTCATCATCATATATGTTGTATCAACTATCCAAAACAATGTCATATCTCATCATCACAAATGTTGTATCAACTATCCAAAACACAGAACAATGTAATATCTCATCATCACAAATGTTGTATCAACTATCCAAAACATAGAACAATGTCATATTTCATCATCATAAATGTTGTATCAACTACCTAAATCACAGAACAATGTCATATCTCATCATCATAAATGTTGTATCAACTATCCAAAACACAGAACAATTTCATATCTCATCATCATAAATGTTGTATCACCTATTCAAAACACAAAACAATGTCATGAGTCATGATCACAAATGTTGTATCAACTATCCAAAACAATGTCATGAGTCATCATCACAAATGTTGTATCAACTATCCAAAACACTGAACAATGTCATATCTCATCATCATAAATGTTGTATCAACTATCCAAAACAATGTCATATCTCATCATCATAAATGTTGCATCAACTATCCAAAACACAGAACAATGTCTTATCTTATCATCACAAATGTTGTATCAACTATCCAAAACACAAAACAATGTCATATCTCATTATCATAAATGTTGTACCAACTACCCAAAAGACAGAATAATGTCATATATCATCATCACAAATGGCAAATATGGATAATGACCATATCCCTGTATACAGCACAAAATCGATAATTCAGAAAATCATAAACCGAAGGAATGTAAAATCAGAATAAAACAGAAACCAAAGCAAACAAACAATAACCTCCACCACATGAAAAGAAGCAAAACACAGAACAATGTCATATCTCATCATCACAAATGTTGTATCAACTATCCAAAACACAGAACAATGTCATATCTCATCATCATAAATGTTGATGAACTATCCAACAAAGGAGGGGATCTCCAACAACACCAGGTTGTAGCACCCACAACAAAACCCCAAAACACCCAATGCAAAAACACAACGCAGACAAGCACAAAAAGAGACGCGCAAGGGACAAGGAACGTCAACGCACAACACAGAAACATCAAACACAAAGGACTACACATAAACCAACGAGACCAATGGGCAACCGGTGCCGACTTAGGACGGCCATCTGCCACGGAAATAGCAGAAGGTATGGTTATCCTGGATTACGTGCGCACAACCCTCCCATTTTTCCGATTACCCAGAGGTCTCGAAGAACGTACAATTGTGGTGTAAAACAACCTCCTCACTGTCAGATGACCACACACAAACAAGACCGCAAAACGCAGGGGCCCAAGAAACACGGATGAATATGTAAATGGATATAAAAAGAGGGCCTACGTAATACAATCTGTGCTCTGACGCCGCGAGCTCATGTATGTTATCACCCGAGTAGTCCGACTGACATTTAGAGAGGACAGGTGGTCGGGGCCCTGTCTTCTCTAAAGAGGTTTGGACAGGGCCCGTCATGGAATCCCGTCGTCACAGTCAGTCAGAGTGCAAGTTTTAAGAATGCGCTTGTACAAGACTGTAGATTTGTCAAGTACCAAGCCTAGTGTCCGTCTGGTGACATTAGGATCATACCCACGGTATAAAAGGCGTTTGATGATTCGCCTGATAAGAAAATCAATACGTATCACCGAATCTAAAAAAAGTTTCCATGGAACTGTTGTGATGGATGTTGCATGCAAACAAAAGACGCTGACTTCCCCCGGACACCTGGTGGCACTTTAAAAAAATGTAAGTTTTGGGGTTCGAAACTGTTCCAATGAAAATTCTTTGAGAATGAATAACTGTCTGGTTCTTCTTCGGTGTATAATTAATCATTTCCCTATCTTTTATTGGTTTTGCATTTTTCATTATTTTGTGTGCACTTTGACTGTTGCTTAGTGGCATGCTGCTGAATCGACCCTCATGGAATGGAAAGGGGCCGCACACTATTTGCAAAGTAACATTTTTAATTTTACGAAACGTGGCGTGAACGTAGTCAGGACGCCGCGAACATACTGAGAACTTACTGATTCGTGTTGAGGTGGCGGTAAGGACGCCGACGAACGTGACTGAACGCCGAGCCACCATGTCCGTTTTGAACTGTTCAAACGTGGTAAGGACTACTTGCGGTTGTATTAAACACTTCATTAGAAAGGTGTTGCGAACGTAGAAGGGACGTAGTATAAACTTCTAAGGTTTCTATATAAAATTGTATGGGGACCTCCACGTCCTTAACACATTCTCAGTTTCAGAGCTAATAAAGTCCAAACAAACCTCGATTAAATTATATATACATTGAACGTGTCATTATTGTAACACGAACGCAGAAAGGACGTCGCATTAACCCTGTACTATCGAACTGCAGACGTATTCGCCGTAGTGTAAACTTCGGGGTTAATCATAGAATGAACTATGCGCACGTAATCCAGGATAACCACTCCATTTGTTACTTGCGTGACAAATGGCCGTCCACAGTTGGCAACGGTTGCCCATTGGTCTCGTCGGTTTATGTGTAGTCTTTTGTGTTTGATGTTTACATGTCGTTTGTCTCTGTTCCGTCTCGTGCTGTACTCGTATTTTGTGTTTTTGCATCGGGTGTTTTGGTGTTTTGCTGTTGATGCTGCAACGGATTCTTGTTGGAGATCTCCTCCATTCTCTTGCTAAATGTGTTAAAATGGGAAGGACTCTATACAAACGTGTCAAGATCACAAGTTTATGGTCTTCAATAATCATTTCGGAAAGCCCTTTTGTGTGCAATGTGCCACGTTTTCGCTACGTTCATGAAAATGTTCAAGGACTTCAATGAGACAGTAAGAACGTCTTGACAGAACGTGTTGGTGCCACATGGGCTTAATCCCCACATGGAGTTATGATTTTTGTTCAGAATTAAGTATAACTACCGGTATTTGATTCGGAGAAGGATACCAGATGTCCCCGCGGGCATATGTAGCTAATAAGCCCGATCAACTTCAATTAATCGTTTTTTCAAACGCATTCAAAATTTTCTGTCATTTCTGTTAACAAAATTTCTTGAACTTTCTGAAAGTGGGTCATGTAAAATCCTATCCCAACCATCATGCTACGTCTTTCGGTATTTTGGACACATTTTTAACAGTCTTTGGTTACATTTCATTGTTTGGACTGAGGATTACTGACAAGGGTTAAGTACCCGAAACGTGCATACATGGTCCATGCTGCAAATTTATCTGTTCTGCAAAGATGTCATTTTTTTAAGACGTTTAACTTCGAATAATCGAGTTATGTGAATCTGGCACGTTGAATTCAGCTGATATTTTCAGAAAGTGTTTAGTTACCTAGTTGTTTTTAAAACTTTTTATCGATGAAATTTTAAATTTACTACATAAAGAAAAACAATTGAAGTGCGGCTGAAACATTGCACTCGAATAGAGATACAAAAACTTAATTTGTTCCCCCTGATTGAATGTTTAAAAGGCAATGATTACCTCTTTCTAGCTCTGTATTGTTGAAGAAGTGACAAATATGGACAATGACCATATCTATAACACAGAACAAATCGAAAATTCAGAAAATCATAAAACCGAAGGCATACAAAATCAGGATATAACAGGAACAAAAGCAAACAAACAAAAACCTCTGCCACATGAAGAGGAGCGAACCCCGAAGATGGGAATGAGACTAGAAGCCAAGTAAGTGTCAGCATATCCTGCTTGCATGCAACACCCGCCGCTTCAATTCGGCAGAAATATCCGGATTCTTCCATTTCGGAAGACACAAGTGTAGTATTTGGTTGGATGGTTCAAATGGCCTAAGACAGAATATCAATTACAATTCTGGACATTGAAAAATAGTTTATTACATGTTTCCCATGTCGACCGTAAAACTTTCTCAGTGACGATGTTAGTCTATCACAAACGTAACCCGGACAAAGAAGCTTATCTGAAAGACGCCTAGCTCTCAGAACAAAATCTGTCTACTTGCTACTTGCTTTAGCATGATGTATTAATTGAGATATGAACACGCCATAAGCATGCGATGACGGAATGTTTCCACTCAGAAAAGGAAAGTTGTGATGATGAAACTGAATTCGTGACGTTTGTTATAGAGTGTGGTGTTTATGTGACCATCAGTGTCATTAAACAGCATTTTCTCAAAATAGGATGCTGAATTTTTTGTCAATGTAGTTTCATTGACTTCAAGCTGCGATGGATAGCTTCGCTTTAGCCGATAATCAATGTTTAATGTCTTCAAATCCATTAGCATCATTTTAGAACAGATAAATTTACAGCATGGACCAGACATGCACGTTTTGGGTAAAAAACCCTCGTCAGTGATCCTCAACCTAAACAATGTAATATGACAAAACTCTTTGGAAATCATGTCCTAAATATGCCAAAAGACGTAGCAAAATGGATGGGATATGATGCTACAGGAACGCAGTTTTAGAAATTTGAGAAAATTTCTAAACAAGAATTTTCAAATGCGTTTGAAGAAACGACCAACCAAAATTGGTCGAATTTGGCTTCATGTTCCCTCGGGGACTCTTAGTCCACCAGCAATAACACTCACCAAGTGGTAGAAATGTTTAACGTCTTCAATTCATATGCATCATTTTAGAGGAGACAAATTTACAGCATGGACCAGACATGCACGTTTATAAACATTCGTCAGTTATCCTCAATCTTAACAATGTATTAATCATATATCGATTTGCTATTTCGTTATATTGCGATGTTTTGTAGATGACAAATATGGAAAATGACCATATCCCTGTATACAGCAGATAATTCAGAAAATTCAGAAAATCAGAAACCGAAGCCATACACAATCAGGATAAACAGGAACCAAAGCAAATATACGAAACCTCCACCACATGAAAAGAAGAGAACTCCCGATATGGGAGTGAGACCAGGTGCCCAGGAAGAGTAAGCATCTCCTGCTTGCATGCAACACCCGCCGCTTTAATTCGGTAGAATTGTAAACGTCTTCAAATTGAATAGCATCATTTTAGAACAGATAAATTGGCAACGTGGACCAGACATGCACGTTTCGGGTACATAACCCTCATCAGTGATCCCAAATCTAAACAATGTAATATGCCAAAAAAGTATGAAAGTTACTGTGTCGAAAAAGTGTACCGAAATACGTAGCAGAATGGGTGGGATATGATGCTACAGGACCCACTTTTTAGAAATTTCAAGAAATTTGGCAACATGTGCCCTTTGGGACTCCTGGTCTACCAGCAGTGACACTCACCAAGTGTTATAAATGTAAACGTCTTCAAATTGCATAGCATCATTTTAGAACAGATAAATTGGCAACGTGGACCAGACATAACCCTCATCAGTGATACTAAACCTAAACAATGCAATAAGCCAAAAAAGTATGAAAGTTACTATGTCGAAAAAGTGTACCGAAAGACGTAGCAGGATGGGTGGGATATGAACTGTCACATCCCGTTACTTCCATTTCGGAAGACATAAAGTACAATCTTTGGTTGGATGGTTCAAATGGTCTATGACAGAATATCATCCACCATTCTGGAGAGTGGGACATCATAGTGTATGACGAGTTCCCCATATCGACCGTAGAATTTCTTCGGTGACGATGTTAGTCGGTCACAAACATTTCCCTGACTGAGAAGCTTATCTGAAAGACGCCTAGCTCTCAGAACAAAATCCGTATATTTGGTACTTGCTTTGGCATAGCGTATCAACTGAGATATGAACACGCAATAAGCAGGCGATGAAGGGATGTTGCTACTCAGAAAAGGAAAGTTTGTAATGCTGAAATTGAAGTCGTCACGTTTGTCATTGAGTGAGGTGTTCAAGTGACCAGCAGTGTCGTAGGACAACATTATGTCCAAATAGGATGCTGAATTATTTGTCTCTGTAGTTTCTTTGACTTCAAGCTTCGAAGGATAGATACTGCTGAGGTAATCCGCGAATTTTGGATTATTGATGGACAACACATCGTCTATGTATCTGTAAGTGAAGTTGAAGTCAGATGCTAAGTATCTTTTCCCTTCAGAGACCAAAGATTGAATGAATTCAGCTTCGCATGAGTAAAGGAAAATGTCGGCAATGAGCGGGGCACAATTTGTCCCCATTGGAATTCCGACAATTTGCTGGAAGACCTTTCCTCCAAACACCACAAAGATGTTGTCGATCAGAAAGTTTAACGTCTGAATAATATCTGTTTCAGAATCGGACTTTTCTTTTACAAAGTTGGTTTTGTCATAGTTAACAACAATAAATTTGTATTTGCGATTACCGGTCTTACTTGTAAACGCATTACTTATAATTTTTGCGAGTCTTTCTTTCAATTTAGAATGTGGAATTGTAGTGTAAAGTGTCGAAAAATCAAAGGCTTTGATCGAATGAACTCTAAAAAAATGAGTGGATTTCAGATGTTCTAAACGTTCCTTCGAATTCTTTAAAATCCACATCTGGTTGATTCCACTGCGAGAATATACTGTCGAACAATATTTTTGAAGCCCAGATTTGATTTCAGATAAAACTTTGGTGAGTAAGATCGATACAGATTTGGTAGAACAATTTGAGGAACCAGCGATGACACGTTGTTTGTACGGATTTTTATTAATTTTATGCATGTTTGTACGGATTCTTATGCATTATGCAACCTCCTCATCTGACAGTGAAGAGGTTGTTTTACACCGCAATTGTACGTTCTTCGAGACCTCTGGTAATCGTAAAAGTGGGAGGGTTGTGCGCACGTAATCCAGGATAACCACACCTTGTACTATGTCCGTGGCAGATGGCCGTCCTAAGTCGGCACCGGTTGCCCATTGGTCTCGTTTGTTTATGTGTAGTCCTTTGTGTTTGTTTTTTCTGTGTTGTGCGTTGACGCTCCTTGTCCCTTATGCGTCTCTTTCTGTGTTTGTCTGCTTTGTGTTTTTGCATTGAGTGTTTTGGGGTTTTGACGTGGATGCTGCAACCTGGTGTTGTTGGAGATCCCCTCCTTTGTTAGGTATGCAGTATATGTATGGTAAATCTAAGTCTAATTTAAGGGTTAAGTACCCGAGGGTTAAGTACCCGAAACGTGCATGTCTGGTCCATGTTGCCAATTTATCTGTTCTTAAATGATGCTATTCAATATGAAGACGTTTACATTTATACCACTTGGTGAGTGTCACTGCTGGTGGACTAGGAGTCCCCGAGGGCACATGTAGCCAAGTTCGATCAATTTCGGTTGATCGTTTCTTCAACGCATTCTAAAATTTCTGTTATCAAAATTTCTTGAAATTTCTAAAACGTGGGTCCTGTAGCATCATATCCCACCCATTCTGCTACGTCTTTCGGTACGCTTTTTCGACATAGTAACATTCATACTTTTTGGCCATATTACATTGTTTAGATTTGAGGATCACTGACGAGGGTTTAGTACCCGAAACGTGCATGTCTGGTCCATGTTGCCAATTTATCTGTTCTTAAATGATGCTATTCAATATGAAGACGTTTACATTGTTAGTGTTGAAGCCAAAGGAAGCAAGATCTGATTTGTGGTTATCTATTATGTCAGAGGCAGAAAGGTTTGTTGGGGTGTAAGTGGGATTTCCAGATGTCGAATTTAAACCCAACTTTATAACTAGACTGTCGAAATAGTAATTTTTGCAAGTAAATGTGGAATTATTTGAGGCTTTGTCCGCTGGTGTGATGACATAATGTTCTTGGAGGTAGGTAAGCTCTGTGATAACGTCAGGGTCTTTAAATAAAGACTCGAATCTGGTGTTTACAGTTGATTTAAATAGGTTAATTCTAGATATAAGTAACCCTCTGATGGATTTTATCCATTCGGAAAGGGTGTCGAGCTGTACATCCTCTTTCTTTGCCCAACGTTTTGCATATTCCTCACAAGAGTCCATGATGATTTTGACATTTTGATTCCATGTAAAAGACATACTTTCTCTGTATTTGGGACCCTTTTTCAACAATTCTCTCAACTTGTCGTTCTTGACTACTCTAAGGTAACCAGTAATAACGTGTCCACAAGGAGAGTTGTTGAAATCCGATGAAGAACATTCACAAGAAAGTGGATGTTGTGAGGGATTACTTAAATCAATACACTGCAAGAATCGTTTGTAAATGTAAATCGATTTGATCGTCTGTCTTTTCAACGCATTTGATATTTTCTGTTACAAAATTTCTTGAAATTTCTAAAACGTGGATCCTGTAGCATTATATCCCACCCATTCTGCTACTTCTTTTGGTGTATTTTTGGACATAATAATTTTCATACTTTTTGGCCATATCACATTTTTTAGACTTAGGATAACTGACGAGGGTTTAGTACCCGAAACGTGCATGTCTGGTCCATGCTGTAAATTTATCAGGTCTGAAATGATGCTATTGAATTTGAAGACGTTTAACATTTGAACTACTTGGTGAGTGTCACTGCTGGTGGACCAAGAGTCCCCGAGGGCACATGTAGCCAAAGTCGATCAACTTCGGTTGATCGTCTGTCTTTTCAACGCATTTGAAATTTTCTGTTACAAAATTTCTTGAAATTTCTAAAACGTGGGTCCTGTAGCATCATATTCCACCCATTCTGCTACTTCTTTTGGTACATTTTTGGACATAATAATTTTCATACTTTTTGGCCATATCACATTTTTTAGACTAAGGATCACTGACGAGGGTTTAGTACCCGAAACGTGCATGTCTGGTCCATGCTGTAAATTTATCAGGTTTTAAATGATGCTATTGAATTTGAAGACGTTTAACATGCAACTGTTGGTGTGTAGGAAATACAAGGAGTTTCTTTTCTTTTGAAATATGGTGGGATTTTTCTGTGACAGTTTTGTGATTCAAAATTTGACCAAGATTCAATTTATCAATACCTTTGTTTGCAAATCTTACTTTAATGAAAGGACGGTTTGTTTTCTCCTCTGACTTATCTGATCTAACTGTTTGAAATAAACGAAAAGTAGAAATGTCCGAGATGACTCCTTGTAGTCAGTATTCTGGGGAACGTGTATCGATAAATGTGAGGTCCTTCGTATATTCGTAGATTTCGTGTAACTTCCGTAAAGGAACAGAATATAATTTGGTGCGAATATAATGCAGGCCAAAAGGATCATTCAAAAATGGAACCAAGTCATCGAAGATATTGATTTCAGTTTCGTGCGTGAACATGGACGGCGGGTGCGGCTAGCTAAACTGGGGATACATACTTGTCCCGGGTACTTGGTCCCACCTCTAGCTTGCTAGGGATCTGTCGATGCTCAGTTTGGTGCTCTATTGTGAGTGCTGTTGAGAGTGTCGTCAGGATCCTCTTTATCGCATTTGTGTCACACATTTGCAGTGTGCAGCTCGTTTAAAAATCATCGCGAGGACTTTGACAGTAAGTGTTTTAAATGTCTTTCCCTGACATGATCGCCATAGACCTTTCTATAAGGACATTACTCAGCCAGTGCATGTTATGTAGATATTGATTTCAGTATCGTGCCTGAACATTGACGACGGGTGGCGCTTGTCAAACAGGGGATGCTTACTCCTCCTGGGCACCTGGTCCCACCTCTAGCTTGCTTGATGTCCGGCGATGCTTAATTTGGTGCTCTATCGTGAGTGCTGTTGAGATTGTCGTCAGAATCTTATTTATCGCATTGTCATTCCAGCGAATCTATACACATTAAAGCCTTATTTCTCCGCGCACTCTTTGCAAAGAAAATCCACAAGTTCAAAATCAAAAAGTAATACTAGAGGACGCTTCTTCTAAAAAACATTTGACTGTGTCTGAAATCATGTGCTGAAATCAGGCGCACAGGGACCAAAAAACAATATGATACATTCCATAAAAGGTGGTTTCAGTACTGTCATAAAAGGAAGATTGATCCATTTTTTCCGTCTACTGAGGACAGCATAGAATTTTTGAATAAGTGTTTCCAAGATGGGTTAGGATACAGTGCTATGAACACAGCTAGAAGTGCACTTTCATCCCTTGGTATTACTGTTAATGGGTTCGCTATTGGTAGCCATCAACTTGTTATTAGATTTTTGAAAGGTGTATATAATTTGAGACCTTCAGTGCCTAGATATGTTAGCACATGGAATGTTGATTCAGTATTATGTTATCTTAGAACTTTATCACCAGTATGTACTTTAAGTTTAAAGAAGTACCTATCAGTTATTCATTCCCAAAGTCGACAAGGCAAATCAAATAAGCATCAAAGAAGTACCTAACCGTTATTCAGTCTCAAAGTCGCGAAGGCAAAGCAAAATTGTGAGAATTCCCATCGAAACGGTTGCGAGCCCCGGAATGAACAACATTCCGAAGTGAGATCAGGTGCCCGGGGAGAGTCAGCGTCTCCTGATCAATTGCATATGAATATCCATAGGAATGGTTGCGAACCTCGGAATAAATAACATTCCAAATGACAAATATGGATAATGACAATATCCCTGTTTACAGCACAAAATCGATAACCCAGAAATTCGATAACCCAGAAAGTGAGACCAAGTGCCCAGGAGGGTCAGCGTCTCCTGATTGCACGCAACACCCGTCTCAACAGCTCCGTAGAAACTTGTCAAATTCGGTGATTGTCTCGATGTACATATTGACGTGTTTGATTTGTTTGATTTTTTTTTCAAGAAGGTAAAGAATGGAATCCTTACATATTATTTGAATTTGAGTGACATACTAGATTGTGATTGAATGACTGTCAACATCATAAAGACAAGACATATTATCCTGATATGTACATCAATCTGTACATCGAAACAATCATCGAATTTTACAGGTTTTCATGGAGGTGTTGCGACAGGTGTTGCATGCAAACAGGAGATGCTGACTCTCCCCGGGCACCTGGTCTTACTTCAGAATACTGTTTATTCCGAGGATCGCAACAAATATAAATTCTTATAATTTTGTCATGTCGTCTCGACATTGACACTGAATAACACTGAATGATATATTTCTTCGATCTTTATATTGAATTAGGATTCTGATTTTGCTCTCATACTTCACTTTCACTTTTATTCCCGGATCTTTTGAGACCCTTTGGAAATCCAAACCATTTCCGATAGTTTAAATTCTTTATCGCTACATAACTTTTGTTTCTATGTATTTAGTAAAACTATTAGTTTCGAATAATTGAGTTATGTGAAAATCGTACGTTTCATTTCTCTGATATTTTTCAGAAAAACTCTGAAGCGATGGCAATTACTACATAACATAAAATAATTAAAGTACAATGATTCAGCGGAAACATTGCTCTCGAATAGAGAGCTGACAACTGATTATAAATTTTCTTCGGGGTAACACATTTGAAATATAGAATATTATTGAAAGATTTCCCAGAAAATAAAGCATAATCAATAAAAATGTCTTTTTCAAGTCTTCCATTTACTGAATGATCGTCTTTCTATAGCTATTGTCCTTAGTTTGTTCTATCACTGTGGCGTTTCAAGTGATACGCAGATGATATGTTCCACGGGAATCCCCTGTGATCAGTCGAAGTAAATACTGTTTAAATCTTCTTTATATGAATTTACTTTAGGCCTATCATACGACCATTATCATCAATTATATGATGGCAATCTATTCTGGTCAAGAATAGACGTGTATTCGGAGAACACTTAAACAGAAATTTTGCGATGCTCACCACATGTTATGATATGGTGCACAGACAGATACAAAATTTTCTGTTTAAGTGTACTAAATATACGACTATTCTTCCTCAGAATTAATTACCATCATATAATTAATAATGATGATAGGCCTAGAATAAATTCATATCAAGTAGATTTAGACAGTTCTTACTTTGTCTGATCAAAGGGGATTCCCGTGGAACATATCATTTGTGTATCACGTGAAACGCCACAGTGTATTAAATACCATGGTTTAGCTATTCATATATTCATTATTTTTATTTTCTCTTTCGCCCTAGGGCATTACTGATGATACATTGTTTGTTAGAATGAACATATGGTGTAATGGATTGATTATGACAATAGAACATACATTTCAATATGATAAATTCGCACTATGATAGTAGATAGGATAGCTAAAATGATATTTATGAGTTATCAAACCTTGGTTAACAGTACCTTTAGAATCGATTGCAAGAGATTTCAACGGTGAGCGCTTGATTTTTCGATGAAATTTGATATAATTTTTCTTTAATTTTTAGCCCCGTTATTTTCTTGGAAAAAAATGGCTCAAATTGTGTTTCCCACATTGATCAATTTAAATCTGAGTTCCCATTACTCTGGAATATACCACTTTTAAAACTAATCTATGAAATGCTTTTTATCACTTTCTACAATATAATTTTATCGTACGTTTAGATTTCCAATCTCGATAAATGGTGACAAATTTTACCATTAACAACTTAAGCACTATACAAACTGTGGATTGCGAGTAAGATAGCTGTAGCGCTGGGACATAAATGTCAAACATCGAATTCCCTCTAATCTATGAGATAATTGAATAAACATCCGTTGATGTTCAATAGCTAATGACATTTAAACGACTCATATTATTCTCCGGAGAATAAAACACCAGTTTGGTTTTGTGTTACTTCACTTTTCCTTTGTTAATGAAGATGGAAGCAACTAGTCCATTCGTGGCTGGTGTAACAGAGAGAAATTTTGAAGAGAAAACTGTGAGTAGCTTTCCTGGATATGGTTTTGAAAGGAAGACTCAGAGCACATTTTATGAAACAGAAGATGAATATTCATATAATGATTACCCAGAATATTCCTATGATTATTACTCCGAGGGGAACATACCTTTTCTGTACCCGATTTACGCCGACTGGGAGAGAATACTTCGTGGACACGTGGATTTAACCATTGCCTTGATCACCATTTGCACAAACATCATCATGGCGTCTGTTTTCATATTCCGGAGCTCTAGATCTCCGACAACGGTTCTGCTTACTACCCTGGCCGTTTCCGATTCCCTCATTTGTATCTGCAGAATGGAAGAGTCGATATACTTCAATATTTTGGACCACCATGAGACTGTTTATATAACATATAGGTGGTGCATCATTTCACAAGTTTTCAGGTATATCAATCAATGTTTCCGATTTACATCCAATTGGATTACGGTTATCCTGGGCTTCCAACGATGTATATCAGTCGTGATGCCATTTCGAGTAAAAACTATCTGTTCGATGAAAGTGACCTGCATTGTTTTACTTACACTTATTCCTGCAGCGATCATTTTGAATGTTTATGAAATGTTCGCCATTGAAATTGTGGAACTCAAAATCTACACTACAGCTGATTATAATGAATCGTTACCTTCCGGTTGCTACACTCAATATTCGGAAACCGTGAAATCTACTCTTGGTGATCCTGATAGATCTAAAGTGGTATTCTATATCTTCAATACGATATTTGCTCGTGTACTCCCGGTTTTGATACTAACTGTGACAACTATCATACTTGCAGTGGCATTAAAGAAGGGTTCTCGGTCGATGACACAATACGATGCTAATATACAGCAGGCTAGGAATATCCAATTCAAAAAGATAACTATCATAGTTTTCGCAATATTAGTCATATTTTTGATTGCAGAACTGCAGGATGGCATTGCATTTATAATCTACATCATTGAACTCGTACTGGATAAGAAATACCAGATTTTGTCGAAAGAGCAGACCACTCTGTGGGATACTGTTGCCTCAACTTTGTCGCTTCTAAGTTATGCTTGCAATTTCTGGATCTTTTTTATGATGAGTAACCAGTTCAGATCAGCTTTGATATACATGTTGAGACATCCATTCAAGAAAATTGGTTTAAAGTGGGCTTTTGATACCGAGGAACCAGGAACGTCAGAAACAAATATGAAAGGGTTAAGAAAGTCAACAGACGATCAAAGTCTTTTATAATGAAGGTGGCATTGAAACATTTCTTTGGAAGATTTTTACATAAAATTTCATTGTAAAAAGCGCGTGTTCGTTATTAAACGATATTTGCATTTTTAAGCGACTATTTTACGCACAGATAAGAGTAATCATCTCTAATGAGATGCGATGACCAAAAACGCAGATAGAATTCAAGTAATCAAGGAGCAATTTACATTCTATCTTCTTTTGCTTCTTCACAAAACAATCAAGGCCCAGGGACTTTTTTCTGGATCTTTTGAATCAATGTGAGTGTCACTGCTGGTGGACCAAGAGTCCCCGAGGGCACATGTAGCCAAGTTCGATCAACTTCGGTTGATCGTCTGTCTCTTCAACGCATTTGAAATTTTCTATTACAAAATTTCTTGAAACTTCTAAAACGTGGGTCCTGTAGCATCATATCCCACCCATTCTGCTACGTCTTTTGGTACATTTTTGGACAATAATTTCCATACGTTTTGGCCGTATTACATTGTTTAGACTTAGGATCACTGACGAGGGTTTAGTACCCGAAACGTGCATGTCTGGTCCATGCTGTAAATTTATCAGGTTTTAAATGAGGCTATTGAATTTAAAGACGTTTAACATTCTTATTAAAACTTGATCGTATCGTTTCCAGTGCAAGTATAAAAAAGACTGCTAGACAAAGGAGAAAATGCATACCTTTACATGAAATGTGGCTGTTGAGTGATCTCCTTATAAGGTAGCACCCCTGTATTGATTTTTACTATGTATTTCATTGTACGTTTTCTCAATATATCTTGTTTTACGAAGAAGTACGGGGTGAAAGACACCATTCATTTTGTAGACTAATATTCCATCTCCCATCTATAAAAAAAACAGCATAGGTTATGTACCTGTTAAGAGATTTCTTTTCTGCAGAACAACACAGGGGTATGTTTACATCATGATTACAAGAATGACAAGCGTGTTTCGCACTCTGTGTATAAATTTCGTACATCGATTAACCGGGACATATAGGTTATCAAATATGCTCTTAATTTAAAATATATATATTTACTTTTTCCGAGCATGCATGTTTCAAAACAATTTTTGTGTCTAAATTACACTTTTCTCTGTTTTAATTGTGTATCTATGGTAAACAAAGACGCCATGTTTCTTGTGTTACAAATTTGATTGGTTCAATACCTCCATGACCCCTTAAGTGGATGTACTTTTTGGCTTCTCGATAGAAATCACAATGCCGTTACATACATCAATATCTCCTCATGTCATATTCCAAGTTTCAGGAAAAAATATTCATCCGTCTGGTTTTTATACGGTCATCTCGGAGGTAACCCCAGGCCGTAAAAGTAAGCAAAATACACCATTTTCGCTCTTTTCAATGTGCCCATCTACTCTTACTTAATATACCTGTATTTGCATAAAACAAGTTTCAGAACATTTCCTTAGCTTTGTTTCTACTATATTTTTAAATTTGAAAGCTGATGATTTCTATTTGGAAATACTGTGAGTATTATTCAGGAGTCAATCAAAAGAGCGATAAAAGTAAGAAAAAAACGAATTAAAATTCGTGAAAAAAAAAATTTGAAATTTATTTCATAAATTTGGGATGGATTTACATAATAAATATATATACTAACTTCACAGCTCATAAAATGAAGTTTTCGTCCAGAGAAAGTCTTTTAGTGTACAAAACATAAGCCCAACCCCCATAAATCGGTAAGCTCATTTTCTTGTACTAGTGCGTAATATCTTCATAGAATGTAGCCTATAGCTCAACTTTTTTCTTCATCTCGTACAGAATTCGATGCTTCAACAATCACTTTGGAAACTGGAATCATTACATGAATAAGAGACATTGATTTCCATGTTAAATCGAAGAAAAAAAAGGTGGGTAGGGTGTCATGGAACGCACCCCCCCCCCCTTCCTTCCTCCCGTCTTCATATTCTATACAGCAGGATGTCGACTACGTTGTGTGTAACGTCTCGATTTTGATGGAAATTAATCATGAAAATACAATCTTTCATCTTAGAGTCGATCTTTGATACGTACATAGTCCGTCGTGTACATTTTCACATGCATACACATGTTCGTTCTTAAGGTAGCACCCCTGTATTGATTTTTACTATGTATTTCATTGTACGTTTTCTCAATATATCTTGTTTTACGAAGAAGTACGGGGTGAAAGACACCATTCATTTTGTAGACTAATATTCCATCTCCCATCTTTAAAAAAACAGCATAGGTTATGTACCTGTTAAGAGATTTCTTTTCTGCAGAACAACACAGGGGTATGTTTACATCATGATTACAAGAATGACAAGCGTGTTTTGCACTCTGTGTATAAATTTCGTACATCGATTAACCGGGACATATAGGTTATCAAATATGCTCTTAATTTAAAATGTATATATTTACTTTTTCCGAGCATGCATGTTTCAAAACAATTTTTGTGTCTAAATTACACTTTTCTCTGTTTTAATTGTGTATCTATGGTAAACAAAGACGCCATGTTTCTTGTGTTACAAATTTGATTGGTTCAATACCTCCATGACCCCTTATAATCCGGATAATTATGAGAATTATGTTAACGTATTCCGATCAACCCTACATTTTGCCATGAATATAGCAGTTGGAAGTCGGCAGCGGATGTATATTGATCTATTTTTTCATGTTTGATCTCTCATGTTTCGATGATGTCCTCTTTTTTTTTTTTGTTCTTGGAGACAACCGAGTATCCGGGCAAGACTTGCAGAGTTGAGCGCTTGTTATCCGGGTACCGTAATCAACCCTTTGGCACTATTATTCGGTTTTTCAAAATACAGAGTAACTTACAATTAGTGCAGGTATCTGACGTCAACGCATTTTGACGTCATCAATTTTTATGGCAACCAGCATGACATTTTTGTTTTGTCCTGATTTTGTATGCCTTCGGTTTCTGATTTTCTGAATTATCGATTTTGTGCTGTATGTAGGGATGTGGTCATTATCCATATTTGTCATTCAGGGAATCGGGGTTACAAATATGACGTTTTCCAAAGACTGCTTTAACGTCAGATACCTGCACAAAACGAACGTAGGCTTGTAAAATCGAAAAGACGGAACTGCAATCGGTCTTCTTATATTGGCACTGATTACCCTTCGGTATTTTTGTGTTTGACGTTTTAATGTGTTTGATGTTTAACGTTCTGTGTCCCTTTACGTCATTTGGTGTGCTTGTCTACTCTCTGTGTTTGTATTGAAATGTTTTGGTGTTTGATGTAGGCACTTAAACGAGTCTGTTTTTTTTTTCTTTTTTAATATATATTATACACTTCTGTCTTGTTAACGATCCTGACAGGAAACAAAAAGAAATTCCTTTTTTCACGTTAAGTAGTTCGATCAATTTCGGTTGATCGTTTCTTCAACGCACTCAACTTTCTGTTACAAAATTCCTCAAAATTTCTAAAACGTGGGTCCTGTGGCATCATATCCCACCTATCCTGCTACGTCTTTCGGTACGCTTTTTCGACAGAGTAACTTTCATACTTTTTTGGCATATTACATTGTTTAGATTTGAGGATAACTGACGAGGGTTAAGTACCCGAAACGTGCATGTCTGGTCCATGCTGCCAATTTATCTGTTCTTAATGAGGGTTAGAACACCAAGATGGCGGCGGCATTATTTGTTTTCTCGCTTCCTAGGAAAAGTACAGTCTTAACTCCCTTAAAACATTTGATACTCTGATTTATATACGAAGTTGGGTATCCTGATTAAGTTTGAATAATATCCGGCGTCATTTGAAAAAATTATGGCGATTTTTGAAATTTAGGACTTTGGGAGTTTTATCCATGAGCTAACCACGACGTCATTTCGCCGTTATTAGGAAAAATGGCGCCACAAACCTTCGCATTCAAAATGCAATTAAAACTTTATTACTAAACGTATTGCATTGAAACTTAGCATGCATAAAATAGGAAATAAAATCTTCATCACAGTGTATTCGTTGACAAATTTACGTTTCAGGAAAGCGGATGTCACTTCATTGAAAATGGACGATTTTGGAAGAGAAAATTGGAAAATATAAAGCCTTGTAATATTCTAATCCTAAATTCAATTTTTCCCATTTAATCCTGAAATCATCTCTGGATATTCTTAATAATTTTGATAGTTTTTGACAAAGATTCATCCACAGGATTCCTAATAATTAACTAGCAACTACAGTAAATTGGCTCGAAACTGCAAATTTTTTAGCGACAGTGTCATCTTTTATTCTAGTATCCTGCCAGTGTTTAAAACACAATTCATTTTATCTTTTCCATATGTAAGTGCAACATATTTATGGATATTTTGGAAGTTAAATCAAAATTAATTTCCAAAACCTTTACGTGAACAGGAATGACACTTTTAATATTATGACGTCATCAAGAAATTCACGAAAACGTCGATTTATGCATAATTCAAAGTCTCGTAGAAAATTTTCCTGTGGATATCAAATGTAAGTTTGTATAGTCAAGGACAGACAAGAAATATATAATTTCAGAAGTTTTAAGAAAAATTGAATTTGGCGTCAAAGTGTTCAATACCTCCTTAAACGATGCTATTCAATTTGAAGACGTTTAACATTACATAAAGTATTTTGATGATCGAAAAACAACGATACAAGGTGTCGGAGGCCTTTTAACTATACATTGATTCAAACATGTATTAATCATGTGAAAGATTTTCTTTACCGTTGTAATGTTCAATATTATATTTGATACTTTGTTATTTTGTGGCAATGTTTCCAGAGCATAATTATTACAGAACGTTATATTTATTGTTGAGTATTCAATTTACATAATAGTCATAAAATGAATGATTGCGATTTCTAACTATGCCTATTATATTTGAATTATTTATGTAGTACATGATTGTGGGTTTGAATTATTAAAGTATCATACATATGTTGCTCATGTCTCATTCATTTCATTCGTCACACTCTATAACAAAATATTTTTGAAAATGCAAATATTCCAATCGCACGGTTGAGAATAATATTTCCTATACTGTATTGAGATCGTGGATCTGATTTATCTCGTCTTATTGAAGTGCACATGGTTCCAACTCCACATCATTTTTTTTATTTGCTGACATTCCATCATTACTAGTTTTTATGCTTATATTTGTATTCTAAAATTCTTTTCACAGATTGGGTTATAAAGTACATGACTAAGTATATGTTCCCGTCTGAGTAATATCTATAGTTTGGTTCATGTCCTGCGTAATGATAAGCCAAGTATAAAGTAATCTGTGATAAAACTTAGTTTATCTAGATATTTGTACAGCAGATTGTCCAGAAAAAAACTTAAAAATTTTCTCTTTGCCGTTGTAATGTACAATATTATATCTTATACTTTGTTATTTAGTGGCAATGTTTCCAGAGCATAAATATTACAGAACGTTATATTTATTGTTGAGTATTCAATTTACATAATAGTCATAAAATGAATGATTGCGATTTCTAACTATGCCTATTATATTTGAATTATTTATGTAGTACATGATTGTGGGTTTGAATTATTAAAGTATCATACAAATGTTGCTCATGTCTCATTCATTTCATTCGTCACACTCTATAACAAAATATTTTTGAAAATGCAAATATTCCAATCGCACTGTTGAGAATAATATTTCCTATACTGTATTGAGATCGTGGATCTGATTTATCTCGTCTTATTGAAGTGCACATGGTTCCAACTCCACATCATTTTTTTTATTTGCTGACATTCCATCATTACTAGTTTTTATGCTTATATTTGTATTCTAAAATTCTTTTCACAGATTGGGTTATAAAGTACATGACTAAGTATATGTTCCCGTCTGAGTAATATCTATAGTTTGGTTCATGTCCTGCGTAATGATAAGCCAAGTATAAAGTAATCTGTGATAAAACTTAGTTTATCTAGATATTTGTACAGCAGATTGTCCAGAAAAAAACTTAAAAATTTTCTCTTTGCCGTTGTAATGTACAATATTATATCTTATACTTTGTTATTTAGTGGCAATGTTTCCAGAGCATAAATATTACAGAACGTTATATTTATTGTTGAGTATTCATTTACATAAAAGTCATACAATGAATGATTGTTTTTTCTAACTATGCCTACAGAACATATTATATTTGAATTATTCATGTACTACATGATAGTGGATTTAAACTATTAAAGTAACATACATATGTTGTCCATGTCTCATTCATTTCATTCGTCACACTCTATACAAAATATTTTAAAAAATGCAAAAATCCCAATCGCACTGTTGAGAATGATATTTCCTATACTGTATTGAGAACGTGGATCTGATTTATCTCGTCGTATTGAAGTGCACATGGTTCCAACTCCACATCATTTTTTTTTTTTTTTTGCTGAAATTCCATCATTACTAGTTAATGCTTGTATTTGTATTTTAAAATTCTTTTCACAGATTGGGTTTAAACGTTTTGTATATAAAGTACATGACTAAGTATATGTTCCCGTCTGAGTAATATCTATAGTTTGGTTCATGTCCTGCATAATGATAAGCCAAGTATAAAGTAATCTGTGATAAAACTTAGTTTATCTAGATATTTGTACAGCAGATTGTCCAAAAAAAAACTTTAAAATTTTCTCTTGTTTCAATGAATCTTATTCTAGTTCTGCATTTTTTAGGGTCTAGAAAACAGATTACAACTGATACATTCTGATAAAATTAACACATTCTGCTAGTCCGCTGGATGTCACTAATATAAACATTAAAGAAGTACCATCAGTTATTAAGTCTAAAAGTCGAGATGGCAAGACAAAATGATTAGAATGAACAGTTGCAAAATTGAGTTGACTGCATAATACACTTTATCTGGTAGTGCGTACCTTAAAACATTGTAAACTTTAGCTATTAGAACAAGATTCCCAGTGCTGGCATTATATAGGGGGAAGTACATACCCTGTAACGAAGGAGCTAAAACACAGTATGAGCTGCCCATGCATGTAGAACAATCAAAATAAAAGAATTATATGGGGTTTGTGCACAATAATGCATTGCTTATGTTTGGGAAAATAACCACAAGCATTTATACAGCAGATTGTCAAGAAAATTTTTTTTAAACATTCTCTTGTTTCAATGATTTGGTAAAAAAAAAGTCTTATTCTAGTTACGCAGTTTTTGTCTAGATATCAGATTACAACTGATACATTCTGATAAAATTAACACATTCTGCTAGTCCGCTGGACGTCACTAGTATAAACATTAAAGAAGTACCATCAGTTATTCAGTCTCAAAGTCGAGATGGCAAGACAAAATCATTAGAATTTACAAGGGAACAGTTGCAAAATTGAGTTGACCGCATAATACACTTTATCTGGTAGTGCGTACCTTAAAACGTTGTAAACTTTAGCTATTAGAACAAGATTCCCAGTGCTGGCTTACAAAGGGGGAAGTACAAACCCTGTAATGAAGGAGCTAAAACACAGTATGAGCTGCCCATGCATGTAGAACAATCAAAATAAAAGAATTATATAGGGTTTGTGCACAATAATGCATTGCTTATGTTGGGGAAAATAACCACAAGCATTTCCTACAATACTGAAAGAAATATGGTCAGCACAAATATAGAAAAAAAGTTGCCAACTGTCCTGCGAGAAAACAGATTCTTTATACTTGATCAATTATTTTGTTGTATAAACAATATACATCACTTAACTCCGTAATTGATAGACATAATGCCCAAATGTTGACATTATAATATGACAAATATGGTAAATGACCATATCCCTGTATACAGCACAAAATCGATAATTCAGAAAATCAGAAACCGAAGGCATACAAAATGAGGATCAAACAGGAACCAAAGCAAACAAACAAAAAACTCCACCATATGAAAAGAAGCGAACTCCCGATATGGGAGATTATATGTTTCTATGGTAGCATATTTCTGCCCCCTACTTGCGAGAATTTTTTTTACTTCAAATATCTTCACGTTGTGTCAACATGCAAGTTAAATATGTCAATATGCAAATTATCTATGTCATCATGCAACTTATCTTTGTTAACATGGTCTGACTTCAGAATGCTGTTTATTCCGAGGTTCGCAACTAATACAAATTCTTATAATTTTACCATGCCGTCTCGACATTGACACTTTTATTCCCGGATCTTTTGAGACCCTTTTGAAATCCAAACCATTTCCGATAGTTTAAATTCTTTATCGCCACATGACTTTTGTTTCTATGTATTTAGTAAAACTATTAGTTTCGAATAATTGAGTTATGTGAAACTCGTACGTTTCATTTCTCTGATATTTTTCGGAAAAACTCAGAAGCGATGGCAATTACTACATAACGTAAAATAATTAAAGTACAATGTTTCAGCGGAAACATTGATCTCGAATAAAGGGCTGACAACTGATAATAAATTTTCTTCAGGGTAACACATTTGAAATATAGAATATTGTTGAAAGAATTCCCAGAAAATAAAGCATAATCAATTAAAATGTCTTTTTCAAGTCTTCCATTTACTGAATGATCGTTTTTCTATAGCTATTGTCCTTAGTTTGTTCTATCACTGTGGCGTTTCACGTGATACGCAGATGATATGTTCCACGGGAATCCCCTGTGATCAAACGAAGTAAATACTGTTTAAATCTTCTTTATATTTGAATTTACTTTAGGCCTATCATACGACCATTATCATCAATTATATGATGGCAATCTATTCTGGTCAAGAATAGACGTGTATTCGGAGAACACTTAAACAGAAATTTTGCGATGCTTACCACATGTTATGATATGTTGCACGGACAGATACAAAATTTTCTGTTTAAGTGTACTTAATATACGACTATTCTTCACCAGAATAAATTACCATCATATAATTAATAATAATGACCATATGATAGGCCTAAAATAAATTCATATTAAGTAGATTAAGAGTTTTTACTTTGTTTGATCAAAGGGGATTCCCGTGGAACATATCATTTGTGTATCACGTGAAACGCCACAGTGTATTAAATACCATGGTTTAGCTATTCATATAATCATTATTTTTATTTTCTCTTTCGGCCTCCGGCATTACTGATGATACATTGTTTGTTAACATGAACATATGGTGTAATGAATTGATTATGGCTATAGAACGTACATTTCAGTATGATAAATTCGCACTTTGATAGTAGATAGGATATCTAAAATGATATCTCGAAAAGGTTCATTTTATGAGTTATCAAACCTTGATTAACTGTACCTTTAGAATCGATTGTAAGAGATTTCAACGGTGAATGCTTGATTTTTCGATGAAATTTGATACAATTTTTCTTTAATTTTTAGCCCCGTTATTTTCTTGGAAAAAAATGGCTCAAATTGTGTTTCCCACATTGATCAATTTAAATCTGAGTTCCCATTACTCTGGAATATACCACTTTTAAAACTAATAATGAAAATGCTTTTTATCCCTTTCTACAATATAATTTTATCATACGTTTAGATTTCCAATCTCGATAAATGGCGACACATTTTACCATTAACAACTTAAACATTATACAAACTGTGGATTGCGAGTAAGATAGCTGTAGCGCTGGGACATAAATGTCAAACATCGAATTTGCTCTAATCTATGAGATAATTGAATAAACATCCGTTGATGTTCAATAACAAATGGCATTTAAACGACTCATATTATTCTCCGGGAAAATAATACACAAGTTTGGTTTTGTGTTTACTTCACTTCTCATTTGTTAATGAAGATGGAAGCAACTAGCCCGTTAGTGGCTGATGTAAGAGAGAAAAATTTTGAAGAGAAAACTGTGAGTAGCTTTCCTGGATATGGTTTTGAAAGGAATACTTCGTGGACACGTGGATTTAACCATTGCCTTGATAATCCGGATAATTATGAGAATTATGTTAACGTATTCCGATAAACCCTACATTTTGCCATGAATACAGCAGTTCGAAGTCGGCAGCGGATGTAAATTGATCTATTTTTTCATGTTTGATCTCTCGTGTTTCGATGATGTCCTCTTTTTTGGTTCTTGGGGACAACCGGGCTTGTAAAATCGAAAAGACGGAATTGCAATCGGCCGTCTTATGTTGGCACTGATTACCCTTCGGTATTTTTGTGTTTGACGTTTTAATGTGTTTGATGGGTAACGTTACTTATCCCTTTACGTCATTTGTTGTGCTTGTCTACTCTCTGTGTTTACATTGAAATGTTTCGGTGTTTGCGCTAAAACGAGTCTGTTTAAGTTTTTTGTTTCTTTTCTTAATATATATCATTCACTTCTGTCTTGTTAACGATCCTGACAGGAAACAAAAAGCAATTACTTTTTTCAAGTTGAGTAGTTTACATAAAGTATCGGGGAGCAGTTATTTTGAGGATCGAAAATCAACGAAACAAGGTGATAGAGGCATTTTAACCATACATTGATTTATATAAATGTATTAATCATGTGGAAGTTTCTCTTTGCCGTTGTAATGTACAATATTATATCTTATACTTTGTTATTTAGTGGCAATGTTTCCAGAGCATAAATATTACAGAACGTTATATTTATTGTTGAGTATTCATTTACATAAAAGTCATACAATGAATGATTGTTTTTTCTAACTATGCCTACAGAACATATTATATTTGAATTATTCATGTACTACATGATAGTGGATTTAAACTATTAAAGTAACATACATATGTTGTCCATGTCTCATTCATTTCATTCGTCACACTCTATACAAAATATTTTAAAAAATGCAAAAATCCCAATCGCACTGTTGAGAATGATATTTCCTATACTGTATTGAGAACGTGGATCTGATTTATCTCGTCGTATTGAAGTGCACATGGTTCCAACTCCACATCATTTTTTTTTTATTTGCTGAAATTCCATCATTACTAGTTAATGCTTGTATTTGTATTTTAAAATTCTTTTCACAGATTGGGTTTAAACGTTTTGTATATAAAGTACATGACTAAGTATATGTTCCCGTCTGAGTAATATCTATAGTTTGGTTCATGTCCTGCATAATGATAAGCCAAGTATAAAGTAATCTGTGATAAAACTTAGTTTATCTAGATATTTGTACAGCAGATTGTCCAAAAAAAAACTTTAAAATTTTCTCTTGTTTCAATGAATCTTATTCTAGTTCTGCATTTTTTAGGGTCTAGAAAACAGATTACAACTGATACATTCTGATAAAATTAACACATTCTGCTAGTCCGCTGGATGTCACTAATATAAACATTAAAGAAGTACCATCAGTTATTAAGTCTAAAAGTCGAGATGGCAAGACAAAATGATTAGAATGAACAGTTGCAAAATTGAGTTGACTGCATAATACACTTTATCTGGTAGTGCGTACCTTAAAACATTGTAAACTTTAGCTATTAGAACAAGATTCCCAGTGCTGGCATTATATAGGGGGAAGTACATACCCTGTAACGAAGGAGCTAAAACACAGTATGAGCTGCCCATGCATGTAGAACAATCAAAATAAAAGAATTATATGGGGTTTGTGCACAATAATGCATTGCTTGTGTTTGGGAAAATAACCACAAGCATTTATACAGCAGATTGTCAAGAAAATTTTTTTCAAACATTCTCTTGTTTCAATGATTTGGTAAAAAAACAGAGTTTTATTCTAGTTATGCATTTTTGTCTAGAAATCAGATTACAACTGATACATTCTGATAAGATGAACACATTGTGTAGGGGCGGACAGGGGGACCTCTCTCACCCCTCCCACCCCCTTACCTCCCCCTCCCTTTCCACCTCCCTCCCCCTCCTTTTCACCCTTCCCTTAACTCCCCCCTCCCGTCCCACCTCCCTCCCCCTCCTTTTCACCCTTCCCTAAACCCCCCCTCCCGCCGCCTTCCTCCCTCCTCTCTCTCCTCCCTCCTCCTGCCCCCTTCCTCCCGCCTCCCTTTCACCCTGCCCCCCCCCCCCCCCATTGTGCTAGTCCGCTGGATTTCATTATAAACATTATCTATCAGTACCGATCAGTTATTCAGTCTCAAAGTCGAGGTGGCTTGACAAAATCATTACAATTTACAAGGGAACGGTGCGAAATTAAGTAGACTGCATATATATTTTATCTGGTAGTGCGTACCTTAAAACGTTGCAAACTTTAGCTATTAGAACAAATGTGTCATTGAAGATGGTTGCTATGATAACTTTTGATTTGAAACCAAAATTATATAACTCTTTTATAGGGGTCTGAACTTAAGTACATTATGCTTTACAATAGCTCCTTTCTATGCATTGGCAGGATAAGATTCCCAATGCTGGCATATTATAGGGGAAAGTACAAACCCTGGAATGCAGGAGCTAGAACACAGTATGAGCTGGGCATCTAGGACATGTATGTAGAACAATCAAAATAAAAGAATTATATTCTTATAGTCTCTTATAGCACAATATATTCTTATAGCACAATAGTTCATTGCTTATGTTGGAGAACCACAAGCATTTCCTACAATACTGAAAGAAATATGATCAGCACAAATATAGAAAAACAAAGTTACCAACTGTTCTGCAAGAAAACAGATTCTTAACAGTTGGTCAATTGCTTTCTTGTACAAACATCACTTTAATTACACGATTCTTGTACAAACATCACTTTAATTACACGATTAACTTCGTAATTGATAGACATAATGCCCAAATGACAAATATGGATAATGACCATATCCCTGTATACAGCACAAAATCGATAATTCAGAAAATCAGAAACCGAAGGCATACAAAATCAGGACAAAACAGGAACCAAAGCAAACAAACAAAAACCTCCACCACATGAAAAGAAGCGAACTCCCGATATGGGAGTGAGATCAGGTGCCCAGGAAGAGTAAGCATCTCCTGCTTGCATGCAACACCCGCTGCTTCAATTCGGTAGAACTGTCACATCCGGTAACTTCCATTTCGGAAGACATAGAGTACAATCTTGGCTTGGATGGTTCAAATGGTCTATGACAGAATATCACCCACCATTCTGGAGAGTGGGACATCATAGTGTATGACGAGTTCCCCATATCGACCGTAGAACATGTGCCCTCAGGGACTCCTGGTCCACCAGCAGTGACACACACCAAGTGGTATAAACGTCTTCAACTTGAATAAGTATCTCGCATGTATTTGGCAGGTATGCCAGCATACATGTACATTTCCCATGTTAACACCTAATTCATTTTGACGTTCATTCCATTATGAACACTGGTTAACCCCAATCGCCGCACGTGCGCTGATTGATTGATTGATTGATTGATTGATTGATTGATTGATTGATTGATTGATTGATTGATTGATTGATTGATTGATTGATTGATTGATTGATTGACGCCACTAAAATGATTGGATACAGTGCTGAGAACTCACATTTGAGTTGATAATACGGAAGTGTTCCAAATCTATACCTTCTTGAGGAAAATTTCCAACCAATTTACATGCACTAGACACGTGTTTCGAATATTTTTTAAAATTCTCATCAGAGATGCTTTCTGCCAAAGTGCTTTTCATACACTACCCAAATCAATTTCACTAGCGACCTCTGGTTTTATTTTTAGGCATTATGTCTGGTAAACATAAATAAAACGCTAGTTTTCATGTGAAAAGATCTAAGTAAAAATGATAATATGTTTGGAAAATGTAACATATATTTAATGTTTTGCAACGGACTACCGGTATTTCTTGTACCACTGTTATGGTAAAATGACATACCTAACATATTCAGATCCTAATTTTCACTCAATTATTGAAAACTTTTAAAACGATATTTCACATCCAAATATCTCGGAGTGTAAATATAAGGAATGAGTCTCTCTCTTTTATAAGAATGGCGCAAGTCTTTCAAGAACCGTTTTGCAGTTCACGAAATTTACACATGACGAACCAGAGTTTAAAGTCATGAACGCAATAAAAAAATAAAACACACATTTCTTAATGATAAACATCATAGAAATACCTATCAATTATTCAGTCTCAACGTCTAGAAAGGAAAAAAGACAGTAGAATTTCAATTGGAACAGTTGCGAACTCTAGAATGTCCGGGGAGAGTCGACGTTTCCTATCTGCATGCAACTTAAATCATCTCTTGCAAATAGAAATCCAATGCAGCCTTTTTTATTGTCATATTTAGTATTTGGAATTATGTCCAAATAGAATGCATCATGTGATTAATTTTTAAACTGAAAATCGCATTGGCTGAAATTTAATGAAGGACGGACCTCAGTCAAAATTATGTTGGCGATCAGTTTAAGTGAAAGTAAAACAAAAAGATAAATCGACGTTGAGAGAGACTAAGGAAGGTACACATATTTATCTTTAGACGATATCTAAAGTCCGGTGTCCGTTTATCACTTTACATGTCCATTAGTAATAACATTTATTATAGATCGTATCCTCCGGGAGTGAAACACCAGGTTGACTTTGTTTTTATTCCATATATAATTTATTAGATAACATGGAAGCAAGAAGTCAACAAACGGTCAGTGTAAAAGGGAGAAAAATTGAAGCAAAACCTTTCAGTAGTTTTCCTTGATATATAGTATGGAAACGCAGACTCCGAGCGCCTTTTATTATACAGAAGATGAACAAAACTATGAGTTTTTTTCAGAAGGGAACATAAGACCATTTCTCTATCCGATCCGTGCTGACTGGGAAAGGATACTTCGTGGACACGTGGATTTTACTATTTCACTGATCACCATTTGCACAAACATCATCATGGCGTCTATTTTCCTTTTTCGGAGTACCAGATCGTCCACTACGATTCTGCTGACTACCCTGGCTGTTTCCGATTCCGTCATATGTATTTGCAAGATGTATGAGGCCATGTTCTTCAATATTTTGGATCCTCATGAAACTGTTTATGTAATGTATAAATGGTGTATAGTTACACAAGTCATAATCTATATAAATCTTATTTTTCGTTTCACATCTGACTGGATCACGGTTACCTTGGGCTTCCAACGCTGTATATCAGTCGTAATGCCATTTAGAGTGAGGACTTTTTGCTCAATGAAGTTCACATACTTTTCTTTACTTTTAATTACACCTGCAGCTGTCATATTGCACATGTACCAAATTATGGCGTTCGAGGTTGTGGAGCTTAAAATCTACACTTCGGCTGATTTTAACGAATCGTTACCTTCCGGTTGTTTCCGTAAATACTCCGATGCTGTGAAATCTACGCTTGGTGATAGATCCATAATCGTCTTCTACATTTTCCGTTGGATATTTTCCTGTGTATTGCCTTCGGTGATATTAACTGTGACAACCGTTTTACTCGCAGTGGCATTACGGAAGAATTCTCGAGCGATAAGAGATGATAACATCAGCATAAAAGATGTTAGAATCCTCCAATGCAGAAAGATAACTATTATAGTTTTAGCGATATTACTCATATTCTTAATTTCAGAACTACAGGATGGCATTTCATTCATAATCTATATCGTAGAGATTGCTCTGGATAAGCAATACCAGATTTTGTCAGAAGAACAACATTCACTATGGAACACAATTGCCTCTACTTTGACGCTACTAAGTTATGCCTGTAACTTTTGGATCTTTTTCATGATGAGTAACCAATTCAGATCAGCTTTGATTAACACGTTGATGGAACCATTCAAGAAAACTAGTATCAAGTGGTTTTTTGATACATTAGAACCAGTTACTTCTGAGACAAATGTCCAAGGCAACCGAAAACCAAGAGACGACCAAAGTCTTTTACATTGATACAAAAGTTTTACAACTCGAAAAATTGTTGTATATATCTTTCCATGGCAAATGATGTGCATGGCCGACTTCAATAAATACTCGTATTAATACATAAGGTACTACTTGTATATCACACGGAGAAAACTGATTAACTCTTCTATTTATTTGATGTTTATGGTGTGGTTTTCATTGTTTTCGATTGCCCATTGGTCTCGTCTATTTATGTGTGGTCTTTTGTGTTTCATGTTTCTGTGTCGTATGTCTCTTTTGCGCATCTTGTTGGGTTTGTCTTCTCTTTGTTTTGTTTGGCATCCAGTATTTTGTGCTTTGCTGTGGTTACTGCAGCCGAGTTTGGTTGAAGATTCCCTCTTCTCTTTGGTAGACATTAATTGTGTTAGACGTCTTCAAATTGAATAGCATCATTTAAGATCATGTTAAGTTACAGCATGGACCAGACATGCACGTTTCGGGTACTTAACCCTCGTCAGTGATCCTCAAACTAAAGAATGTAATATGACCAAAGAGTGTGAATGTTAAACGTCTTTAAATTCAATAGCATCATTTAAAACCTGATAAATTTACAGCGTGGACCAGACATGCACGTTTCGGGTACTAAACCCTCGTCAGTCATCCTCAGTCTAAACAATGGAATATGGCCAAAAAGTATGAAAATTATTATGTCCAAAAATTACCAAAAGACGTAGCAGAATGGGTGGGATATGATGCTACAGGACCCACGTTTTAGATGTTATGTCCAAAATGTATCGAAAGACGTAGCAGGATGACTGGGTTATGATAGCACCCACGTTTTAGAAATTGCAAGCAATTCTTATAACAGAAATTTTCGAATGCGTTGAAAAAACGATTGACTGCTCTATGCATAGTCAATGATGCGGTTGACCGGATTACGTTTACCCAACCCTACAGGTATCCGGAAACACAAGGACCTCTCATCCGACACACATATTCGGCTCAAAGAACCCATTTTCGTCTTTGATGAACGGCCTGTTAAATACAAGTTAAATATACGTTTTTATTATGTTTAAAGTTATCAATTTTAAGACGTTTAATATTTGTACCGCTTGGTGAGTGTCACTGCTGGTGGACCAGGACTCCCCGGGGGCACTTGTAGCCAAGTACGATTAGCTTCGGTTGATTATTGCTTAAAAATAGTAGATAATTTGTTGCTTAATAATGGGTATCATAATGAACCGAGCTTTCACCATATACGACCATATGTGAACACGTGTGAGCGTAAGAGCAATACTGTAGCAAAACAAAAACAACATTTCTTAAGTTGGTTAACAAATACAAACGCTACATCAGTCTTCAGTTAAAGCGTCGCACACGTTGTTAGCCATTTGAAAGTGTTCGATTTTCTACTTTTAACATGGTTATTTTTAATCTACTCATAAATTTAACAGATGAACTTTGTATCTAAGGTTTTTTTCCTAAACACAATAGTCCAAATGAGAAATAAAACACAGACATAGATATGTATTTTTTTTTCATCAAAGATACAGGACATTATATAAAGGTACCCTTGCACATTTAGATTGGGGAATATCAAATATCCAGCATATGCTTTTGAACCCTCCAAATGATAAGAATATATTGATTAGTCTTGTTTTGATTGATAACAAATCATATAGAAGAAATATAACACATAAAATTATATTCTAACATTTATCTAATGACAAGTATGGATAATGACCATATCCCTGTATAAAGCACAAAATAGATAATTCAGAAAATCAGAAACCGAAGGCATACAAAACCAGGATAAAACAAAAATGTCATGCTGGTTGCCAAAAAAGTTGATGACGTCACAATTCGTTGACGTCAGATACCTGCACTAATTGTAAGTAACTCTGTATTTTGAAAAACCGAATAATAGTGCCAAAGGGTTGATTACGGTACCGGGATAACCAAAGCAAACAAAAAAACCTCCACCAGTATGATATATCTCCAAAAATAAGGGTACCCCTTTATAATTTCATCACAGTTTTGACCAATAATATACACTAAATCAAACTTTTTGCATATAAAAAACAGATGGGTTTTTTTTTTTTTTGTTTCGTAATACTTCATAAAATTATGTATGTAGATAAAGAAAAAAATACAAAATTTTATAAATGATCAAGACCAAACATAAGGGTAGCCCCTTGTAACTTAATCATATTTTCGACACATAATATATAGTATCTCCCACTTTTTTGCCACAAACAACATATGTAATTTCTTCATATTGCATGATTTTTCATGAGATAATGTACATAAATTGTAAAAAAATCACTTACAGGTAGACAGTTTTATAAATGATCAAGATATGGCTCCAAACATAAGGGTACCCCATATAATTTCATTACATTTTAAACTAAGTATTTATACTATTTAATGGTGTTGACATTAATAGATTGCCCCATCTTTTGTTTCTTTTGGTATTTATTACCTTTGTCTGTGTTTTTCAATGCACTTGCTCGTCCACCACCAGCCAATTTAAATCGTCATACGCAAATTGCTGAATATAGGGACAAACCTATAACGGTTCGAGTAGGGACCCACCTTAATGCTTAATGATATCAATATATGAGATCAACCTTTTATGAAATCACATATAAATACGACCTCAAGTATTTCAGTTTTCTTTCCATTTTGAGATTTTTTAAGGATGGTGACTCATATAATAAGGAGTATTAAACTTTTTATAAAAATGGGTCACATATGAAGAACAATTCTCATACTTTAATTTAACATATCAAAATACCAAGGTCGGTGTTGAAAATTTCGAGATATAGCTAAAAATAGATTAAGGGAATTTCTGTTGCGATTTTGAGACAAAAATCACCCATTTATAGAAAAGCGCTAGTAATTAAGGAAAGAATGTTCTTATGTGATTTTTGAAATTCTTAATGAAAAGAAGACACTTTTCTTCAATAAAAAACATATATATGAAAGAAAATAACTTTATTTTAGGAAAGTAGCGTCCTTATCAATTTAATGAAAAAAAATGTAAAAATTCGCAAAATTATCATTTTTTGCCTAAAAAATTCACTTCAAAGGAGTATTAAACTCTTTTTCTAGTTATGACAGAAGGAATATATAAATCTTGATCTTTCAATTGAGATATAAAAATACATAGGTCGGTGTTAATATAAGAGCAAGATAAAGCGTTCAAAGAAGCTTTCATGTCCATAATGACGTCATACCTAGATTTTATATATACAAATCATAGCGTCGAAACATTTTGATAAATGACGTTTATATCATAGAATCTTATTCATTTTTATTCAAACAAATATGTATTCCTGTAGTAAAGTCTCATTAAAAATTGACTCAACACGAAAATTGTTCTCCAATACTCGAAGAATGGGCAATATCATCTTAGTCAGTGTCCATTGTGTAAATAGCTGGGAAATAAAGCAATTCGTCGCATTATAAGCTAAAACCTACCTATTTTACTGACCTATTTCCGATCGAAATGTTAGAGAGACGATGTTTTATTTCCCTTATATATGTAGAATACACACTTCGATTTAGATTTTCGTAAGCTTTATAAAAACTATGTATTTTCGCTTAGTGTTCAACGAAGACGTCGTATTCAGTGAAAGACTAACAATATAACAATGGCGTAGCTCTGCCTGAAAGGGGGGGAGGGGGGGGGGGGGCACAATATAGCAAAATATTGACCTTTCAGAAAATACTTTCTATACCCTTTATCATTAACAAGTACATGTAATAATATTCTATATAGTTTGAGTTAAATGTCTTCATATACATTGATAAAGTAATATGTATAAAGGATGGATCATTCAGAAAGTCTATAAAGAAAAGCGGTAGCGAGCCAAAGAAAAATTTTGAAAATTGACCGAAAAATTGTAGATTTATGATACAAAATGTTGCTATTTTAAAGAATGTTAATGCATCATAAAATTTTGTGATTGAAAAGTGGGGGGGGGGGGGGCACAAGCATGGTTTGCCCCCCCCCCCCCCCCCCCCCCCAACTTTTCAAAGTTTAGTTTAGTTAAAACATATTTTATTTCAATAGATGAAATTGGATTGGGCACAAGTTACAGAAACATTATGAAAGCCCTTTCCCTACAATTTATGAACAAAGATGATGGCAATTTAACACATGCAAGAAAAAATTATATATATTATGATGAATTAAGGTTCTGAGAGAGAGAGAGAGAGAGAGAGAGAGAGAGAGAGAGAGAGAGAGAGAGATCTTATACGTTGAATCTTTTTGAGTCTTTTATAAAATTCATAGCAGCGGTAACAATTTCTACATTTTCAATTTCTGAAAATTCCGAATCTCCAAAAAGAAGTTTTTGAATGGTAAGTGGTCGGAAATTTGATAAATTTTGATAAAGTTTTGCGCTTTGGGATCTAAATTTGTTACATTCAAGAAAAAAGTGAAAAGCATCCTCATTGAAGTATCCACATTGGCAGTTAGGTGAAGGAGTGAGATTAACCCGATGAAGGTCACTATTAAGACAGCCACTGAAACAACGGATTCTTGTGTGAAGGATGTTATATTTACGTTCCCCTGTAAGTAGATAACTTGGTAAACTATTCGATTCTCTTTTAGATTTTAGAATTGATTTAAATTCATTCAGTGATTGTGTTTGTCTAATATTTTGGTCAAGTTCATTCCAAGAGTTAATTGTTGATGGAAAATATGAATTTTTCAAAGTGGGGGGGGGGGGGGGGTTCTGCAAGCCATTTTTTAAGCAATTGTAAGAGCCGGATTTTTTTTTTTCGGTTTATTTTTATATTTTTTTAATTTTCCAAATGTTGAAAATTACTCTTTTAAAAGTTTATATCATTCAGCGCAATATTTCGGCCACAAGATGTATAAAATATCAAACACGGAGTGAGTATCTCTATAGGTTGGAAGACAGAAGGGGGCTATTTTCATGATTCCTTCTGGCCAGAATCTTTTCCCCCTAAAATATCCGTCCGGATATACTAATTTTTTGCAAACTACGTCTTCCTGCCGCCCCCCCCCCCCCCCCCCCCTTTCAATAAAATCACATGGCTGTTCCCTAAGATCATGAGAACACCTGTAAATTGATAGATTGGTTGACTGATGGTACCATAATGGACGGACAAAACAGTCGCCCCCTCTCTCTTTCTCTATCTTTATTTTTGCTAAATCTAGGACTTGGGGGGGGGGGGGTCGCTTGTTGCATTCCCCTTTCCATCTGGCCAGACCCCATGTGAATAAATTGCTTAGTTATTATTCAAGACTCGAAACACATACGTATTATATGTTTATGATATATGAATCCATTAAAACATAATATTAACCAAAGCGTACCGAAAAGAAAGTTTACAGCTTCAACATAAAAAAATGTTTTCCAAATCAATAAGTTTGTATGAAGGGGGGGGGGGGGGTTGAATTTGCCACGATGTTGAAAACCAGCATATAAATGACTGCACTGATTCGGCCCTCACCCAGGCAATACCAACCTTCCGGAGAGTTTGTCATAAAAAACCTACAATCTATCTTTAACACCTCACTGAAGATCGTAGGAGAAGGACGGGATGGGGAAGGGGGCACTTACGCTCATGAGCGTATATAATAGATTTATAAATATACGTCCCTGTTACGCCCAATCCCATCCAGTTCTCTGGAAAAAAATACGGTAGGGTGATATTGAGAGATTGCAAGGATTCTAGGAATCGTCAAACACGTACAAATGTATATATTTTACTCGAACAAGGTACGTTTTTCACTAGAGAGAGCGACATTGAAACAAAATTCTAAATTAGACTATGACATTCATAAAATGCCAATTGATCTTACAGGAGGATAAAAACTTTCACATTAGAAAAAAACCGGCTTGATTTTTTTTCTCGGAAAAATTTGAATAAAATCGTACAGCCCGAAAGACAGACGAAAATAAATACGGATCATGTAGATTCTGTGGATTGAAGAAAAATAAAACCCCATTCCCTCGGAGCTGGTATATGTATATTTAGCCCTAACCCCCTTGATTTGAAAAATCCCCAGGATCCCTTATGTATAATTATATTTTTATAACGCTACCTCTGCGAATAAACATGACGCTATAAACGATTAGAATCATGCAAAGTTTCCCATTTCTCGGATTGGTGTTTACACATTATTACTTCGGGTAGGTCCGTTGCAACAAAATAAAACGTAATAAAAAGAATACAAAATGTACTAAATATCCTATATGATTTTCCCGGGCAGCGAGCGGTTGAATTTCCCGGTTTTCAAAAAAAAAAAAAGTCGCGCGGGCCCCAATTATTCAATTTAAACTTCAATGTACTTCATTTCGATTCATCAGTGATAATATACGTTACTTGATATTACCTATGTACAGTCCTAAATCGAGCATTCTAGCGTTTTATCTTATGCGACATCGCCTGCGTTTATAACGTCATGCGTATGACGCGATGACGTTCGAATCGTCTAATACGTTGCGCAGTGCTATGTGCGCGCACGTGATGAGTCACCATCGTTAAGACAATCAAAAAGGAGAAGAATAGAAGTAGATAACTACATGTGTAGATTTCATTTCAAAAAATGCAAGGTTCATTCAAGCGATTGGTGAATCACTGTGACGTGAGTATTTACTATTATTATTATTATTTTGCTATTTCGGAAACTTGTCATTTCATTCAAAAAAAATCATTGAAATAAAAAGGAGGTTAACATCTTAACACCATCCTTCCATTATTTTTTTATTTTATTTTTATATGCTATTGAATCGATCCTACAGGAAAACTAGAGACGAACACTCTCTGCAAATTGTACAAATTTAATTTTAATTAACATAACCAGAGGGCGCTACTAAAATGAATTTTGGCTGTTTCTAAAACTTACTTTGGATGAAAGCATCACTGATGAGGATTTAATATCCGAAACTCATGTCTGGTACATAATAAATTGGTTTGAAATTTTCTTAGGAAGGTATAGAGTTGGAGCACTTCCGTATCATTGTTATAAACACTTATTTCTTGTTGCAGTGTGCAGTTAAACTCGTTCCGCGTGACATCTGGTCCCACCTCTAGCTTGCTAGGCGTCCGTCAATGCCCAATTTTGTGTTTTAGTGTAAGTGCTGATGAGGCTGTCGTCGGGATCTTCTTTAGCTGCTCATGGATGTTTTACGTGTATTAGATACTTCTTTCCAGCTCTGTCGCCTGAAAGAAGCTTTGTTTTTGGCAAGTTATCTATTTGACGTCATAAATATTATTTTGCTATTTCGGAAGGTATAGAGTTGGAGCACTTCCGTTTTATCAATATAAACACTTATTTCTTCTATGTGTTGACGTGTATTAGATAATGGTCCCATTGGTTTATGTGTTTCTTTGTGTTTTGCTTGTGTCCTTTGTGTTTGATGTTTCTGTGTTGTGCGTTGACGTTCCTTGTCCCTTTCGTGTCTCTTAATGTGCTTGTCTGCTCTATGTTTTTGCATTGGGTGTTTTGGGGTTTTGCTGTGGGTGCTGCATCCTGGTGTTGTTGGAGATCCCCTCCTTTGTCTTCTTTCTAGCTTGGTTACCTGAATGAAGCTGTGTTTTGGCAAGTTATCTATTTGACATCATATATATTATTTTGCAATTTCGGAAACATGTCATTTCATCCAAAAATATAATCGAAATTAATGGAGGTTAGCATCTTAACACCATCCCTCCAATGCTATTTTGAACATATATTTTATTTGGATATGCTACTCAATCGAACCTAGAGGAAAACTGGAGACGCGCAATTTCTGCACAAATCTAATTTTTAAAAAATATAACCAGAGGAATTTTGGCTGTGTCTAAAATCACTTTGAGATTATCGTCAGGATCTTCTTTGACTTATAAAGAAGCCGCGGATGTGCATGAAGAAAGAGGGTAATATCGAGAACGTTTTATGATTTATGGCCTTTGGACTTAGAATGTTCATTCATTTTCCGTGTCAAATCTTGTCTTTGCAATTTCTCCCAAATCAAACGACGGACTTCAATGAAAATTTACACAATGACAACTCATGATCTGTAGTTGTGCGTGAAGAAAGGGGATATCTTCATAAACGTTACACCTGAGTTATGACCCTTAGACTTCGATTTTCATGCATGTTCAAAGTCAAACCTTGTCATAGCAACTCTTCCCAAATCAAAAGATGGATTTCATTTACACTATGAAAGATCATGAAATGTAGATCAAATGGTCAAATTAGAGTATTTACAAAAATAGGATATAAGTTCGTTTGCCTGTTATGCCATATGTACCTCTAAAGGGTAAATTAGTTTTCTCTTTATTGTCGGCAACGTACATACATGTAATTAAACACAATTAAACACACTCCGTTTTTGTACATTATTTACAGAACGTAATTGTGTAACTCTATTTATACAATGGTTCTGGAATGCAAGATTGCGAGTTCTAGAGTTTCGCACTTCATTTACGAATAATTCATGTAGTATATTTATTTGAAAGTCGACTATTTCAGCTTGGTACTTAGTTTCATAACTTTTCGCTTGTGTCTGATTTCTGTAGCAACGCTTACTGTGTCGCTTTAGGTCCTTACTGAAATAACTTACCATCAGTGAATGAGTCATTTGATGTCCAACTAATGCCGATTACTTCTTTGAATTACATTTGAATAGACATGCACTTAAATTTTGTACATTTTCTTGGATTAAGTAATATCTCATCAGTGATGCTCGAGTTCATAATAGAAGACTTCCAAACAAGAAATAACTGAAGAACATCACAAACTACGAACTTTGAGCTCCAAACGAACTTTCCTTTTCTGAGTAGCAACATCCCTTCATCGCCTGCTTTATTATTATTATTAAATTTTTCGTTTGGTTTTCATATGTTCAGTTATCATATCCCTCAAATTTCAAAGAATTATCGAAAACACTTTAAATTCTATTTCAAATAGCACTATCTTTAAATTTCCATGGATCAATCATGGTTTAAAGTCAAAAACCAAAGACGATATCAGAAATCCGTATGACTTTCCGGATTTGGGGGGAAGGTTTTCTATGATGTGGGAACGTTTTCTATATAGAGAACCTTCCCCCTGGGGGATGATTTTCTATATAGAAAATCTTCCGTGGGGGATTATTCTCTATATAGAAAACCTTCCGGGGGAAGGTTCTCTATATAGAAAACCATCCGGGGGGAAGAGTCTCTGTGGGGGAAGGTTCTCTATACGATACCGGCTCTTTTATTGTCATATTCAATCTTACTATTTTCTCCAATGGCAATGTTAAAAAATGGTATTAAACGCATCGTAGGATAAACCTTATAAATGATGTACAGGACCGTCTTTAGCTGATTTTCAAGTTTGAAATCGCAACCATTAATTTAACGGAGGACAGAACCCTTTCAAAAATTAATCATGTATGCGATCTGATTAAAATTATCGACGTTAACTCCAGGAGAAGAGACAAAGTCCTGCAGTGAATTATTCAAGTAGACATTATTATCGAATGAGAGACCAACACACTATAATGCACGTTCTGCAATCAAAAGGGACTGAAAAATGTACAAATATTTATCTTGAGACGATCCCCATTGTCCAGTGTCCGTTTCTTACCTGTCATGTTTATTAGCAATAACATCAAATCGATATAAATCAAAGGGATGACCTCCGGGATATATAATACCAGTTTGTTTATGTGAATATTCAATTTCTCATTTCATTGGTAAAATGGAAGCAAACAGTCAGGAAACGGTTGGTATGACGGAGGGAAACCTTGAGGCTAAAACTTTGAGTACTTTGAGTACTTAAGCTGGATATAGTCTGGAAGCACAGACTCTGAGCGCTTTGAATTATTCGGAAAATGAACAAAACTTTCCCTTTTATACAGACAGGAACATACAACCATTTCTGCACCCAATGCGCGTTGATTGGGAAAGGATACTTCGTGGACACGTGGATTTCACTATTTCACTGATCACCATTTGCACAAACATGATCATGGCGTCTGTTTTCATTTTTAGGAGCAAAAGATCGTCCACTACGATTCTGCTGACTGCCCTGGCTGTTTCCGATTCATTCATATGTATTTGCAAAATGTATGAGGCCATTTCCTTCAATATATTGGATCCTCATGAAACTGTTTATGTAATGTATAAATGGTGTATAGTTACACAAGTCATAATTTATATAAATCAAATTTTTCGTTTCACATCTGACTGGATCACGGTTATCTTGGGCTTCCAACGCTGTATATTAGTCGTCATGCCATTTCGAATGAGGACTTTTTGCTCAATGAAGGTCACATGCATTTCTTTAATTACTTTGATACCTGCAGCGGTCATACTGTACATGTACCAAATTATAGCGTTTGAAGTTGTGGAGCTTAAAATCTTCACTTCGGTTGATCATAATGAATCGTTACCTTCCGGTTGTTTCCGTCGATATTCGGATGCTGTGAAATCTACTCTTGGTGATAGATCCATGGTTGTCTTTTACATTTTCCGTTGGATATTTACTACTGTATTGCCGGTGTTGCTACTAACTATAACAACTATCATTCTGGCAGTGGCGTTAAGGAACAATAATAGAACGATGAGAGGCCATGACACTCACACAAAGGCTACAAGGAGTCTCCAATACAGAAAGATTGCTATCATTGTTTTCACAATATTGGTCATATTTTTAGTTGCAGAATTACAGGATGCCATTTCATTCATAATTTACGCCATAGAGCTTACAATGGATACACACCATCGGATTTTGTCGAAAAATCAGCATCATCTCTGGAACACCGTTGCCTCGACTTTGACGCTCATGAGTCAAGCTTGTAACTTCTGGATTTTTATCCTGATGAGTGAGCACTTCAGATCAGCTTTGATAAATATGCTAAGAGATCCATTCAAGATAACTAGTGTAAAGTGGATTTATGATACATTGGACTCAGGATCAAAGTCCGATAGAAGAAGAAAGAAAAGAGAGGACGACAGTCTCTTACATACAAACAAAAATAAATTATGAAATTCTGTATTTTATTAAACAGTTTTTTTCCTGACGAAATAGCATAAACTTTACTTAAATTAATTCAAGACTACATGACACGGAAAAACATATAAACTCCTGCCTCCATTTACATATATTTGTTGTCCTTTATTGTTCGGTTTTCATTGTTTTCGACACTTCATACGTGTAAAAAAGGAGCATTTAATTTACTAAACCTAAATCAAAAGTACCTTGAGCTTGTATTGAAAACGAATATGTATGTGCTGAGTGACCTATTTATTTAAACGAGAGGAAGGGAGCATTAAACACTTTTATAGGGAAGGGTGGACCCCAAACTTCAAGTCCCGAAAAGGAGGAAGCACAATACACTTTAATAGAGGATGCATTGTGAGCCCCTGAGATTCGAGTGGGGGACCGCATGGAATGAGGTTTCCCATTTTACTCGGTGGAGGTTTTTTTAACATGTACGGTCACATACAGATATTTAATCCCAATCAACCGCTTCTATCTTGTAAGCAATCATCGTGTGTAAATATGAGAATAAAATTTAAAATGTATTCACATCAGTACTTCTGTCCTTTTGACTATTTCAAAAAGTATAGTTGGCTTAAACAACCATGTCTTAATCGCCCCGTCTTAAGCACTGCCAGGGGAGGCACTTTCTCTATTTTCCCTTCTTTTTTTGCGAAAACGGTGTGGACGTTTCTGTTTACAAACGTACGCCTAGCTACGCCCCTGCTCTAGAACGAAGTAAAACTTTTTAAAATTTTCAGAATGTCTATCCTCATTGTTTTGTCCTGCAGAAAAGCAAAACGGAGAGTGCTTGATATGTACTAGAGGCCAGTTTAGTTAAAATCAATTCAGTTTCTCAATCCAAAAAAACTACATTCAATGACAAATATGGATAATGACCATATCCCAATACATGAGTTAAAGACGATCCTGACGATAATCTTTACAGCACTCACAATAGAGCACAAAATTAAACATCGACGGACCCCTAGCAAGCTAGAGGTGGGACCAGGTGCCCGGGAGGAGTAAGCACCTCCTGTTGGCTAGCCGCACCAGCCTATAGTACAAAATCTATAATTCAGAAACAGTTTTATAATCAGACCAAGAGTCTCAGAGGGCACATGTAGCCAAGTTCGATCAATTTCGTTTGGTCGTTTCTTCAAACACATTTGAAAATTTCTGTTTACAAAATTCTCTTAAATTTCTAAAACCTGGGTCCTGCATCATATCCCAGCCATTTTGCTACGTCTTTCGGTATATTTAGGACATGATTTTCACAGTTTTTGGTCATATTTCATTGTTTAGATTGAGGATCACTGACGAGGGTTTATTATCCGAAACGTGCATGTCTGGTTCATGCTAAAAATTATCTGCTCTAAAATGATGCTAATGAATTTGAAGACGTTAAACATTCCAACACATGTGAATAATTCAAGCTTTTGTATAAATGGTTGATTGGCTGAGAAACCAATCTTCTTGTAGTTTATCTTTCAGGGTGTTTTTTTTCACGGCTAAAGCGATCATGTTTTGTGTATGTTCAAGAGGTCAATATAAATAAAGCTACACATTTACTTTTTATTTTCCTTTAATCTAGATATTGATCAGGTAAGCATGTGTCATATGGTTACCACCACACTTATTGAAGAGAAAATGGCTCATCGTATTCAATCGGTCCTTCGTGATCTCTGTCTTCTTGTATACTTTTGAAACCATACTCAGCATTTTCAACTGCAAAGAAAATAAGTAGTTTTCAATGCATATTTCAACAATGTTCAAATATTTCTCAATAATAATTTTCGTGGTAATGGTGCTACTGAAAACAGACGGAAATATGGGAGAAAAACTAAACCTCTCAATTCTAGCGCCACAAAACAGTGAATGAAATAAGAGTAAATTGAATTGCTTAGTGGTAACATTCTGTCTTAGACCCTACTTGTACTTGTATTCAAGTGACGGGTGTTGCATGCAAGCAGGAGTTACTGACTCTTCCTGGGCACCTGGTCTCACTCTCATATTGGTAGTTCGCTTCTTTTGATATGGTGGAGGTTTTTATTTGTTTGATTCGGTTCTTGTTTTATCCTGGTTTTGTATGCCTTCGGTTTATGATTTTCTAAATTATCGATTTTGTACTGTGTATGGAGATATGGTCATTATCCATATTCGTCATATATAATTACAACGGAGTCCTTCTGGAGATCCCACAATTTCTTTAAAAAAAAGAATTATTAAAATGTTGAGAAAAAAGGCATAATTACCAAGACAAATGTCGAGTCGATGGAGAAATTGTGCAATTATGTTAGCAGTTACATCATAAATTTATTCGGTACAAAAACTAATTGATGATAATACATTAACAAGGCACTACTGCAAATCGAAAGCAATTGTCATTTTAGAGACCGAATTTCATGAACAAGGAATGCTAGTACTTAGTTGTTTACTTAGAAACGGTATCCGCGTGAGTCATTATGCATAGGTTTCTGAGGTTTGTCTATCTTTTGAAGTAAAGACTATCACAAATAATGGTTTTTGATATTACTAAAAACACAAACACTCAAGTATACATGTGTACACAAGAATACTTGAGTACCGTTGTTTTATTGTATTTCCTCTGAAATAAACATTTGACTTTGATGCAAGCAGGAGATGCTGACTCTTCCTGAGCACCTGGTCTCACTCCCATATTGGGAGTTCGCATCTTTTCATATGGTGGACTTTTTTCTTTCTTTGCTTCGGTTCTTGTTTTATCCTGGTTTTTTATGCCTTCGGTTTATGATTTTCTGACTTTTACAATACTGTGTATTGGAATATGGTCATTATCCATATTTGTCATTGTTATACTAGAAGCAATCAACAATCAACAACAAGGGAAATTGGGGGAAACTTCCATAACAGAATCATTTCAAGTGAACTAGAAAGACGTGCTTTCAAAACAGTTACAAAGTCAAAATCATAAAAAGGGATCACAGGCAAAAGTTATTTTTCATCAGCCCAACCCTCGTGTAACCAATTTTGATATGAAAATTGCAATATTCTTAAAAAGTACGGCATGTAAAATAGAAATGTTCAGCGATTCGGCTGGCTATGATTAATTTATCTTTATATGAATAAAGGTCATGGGTTGAATAAATTAATATAAATAATAAATAAATAACAAGACCACGCATGTCCTTCCCCGGGATATTTTATTTGTATATTATTGTCCCAGCTGCTCTTTAAAATTAATTACATGATCCTTGAAATTCTAAATATGAAACCGCAAATTCAGTTGTTTTGCTTTTTAATTTTTTCTTTCTTTTTTCGTTGTTGTTGTTGTTGTTGTTGTTGTTGTTGTTGTTGTTGTTGTTGTTGTTGTTGTTGTTGTTGTTGTTGTTGTTGTTGTTGTTTTTCTTTTTTCTCACATAAATCCGTTGAATTTTCTAAAGAAAACATAGTTTTCAAAAACAGCAGCCAGCTGTTTGAAAGCAATCTACATGAGAAAAATGAAATAAAAACTCTATGCATGTATGTTAGATACACACTGACATCTAATATTTATGTTGTTTGGGCCCCTGCGTTTTGCGGTCTTGTTTGTGTGTGGTAATCTGACAGTGAGGAGGTTGTTTTACACCACAATTGTACGTTCTTCAAGACCTCTGGGTAATCGGAAAAGTGGGAGGGTTGTGCGCACGTAATTCAGGATAACCACACCTTCTGCTATTTCCGTGGCAAATGGCCGTCCTAACTCGGCACCGGTTGCCCATTGGCCTCGTTGGTTTATGTGTAGTCCTTTGTGTTTGATGTTTCTGTGTTTTGCGTTGACGTTCCTTGTCCCTTATGCGTCTCTTTCCGTGCTTGTCTGCTTTGTGTTTTTGCATTGGGTGTTTTGGGGTTTTGCTGTCGGTGCTACAACCGGGTGTTGTTGGAGATCCCCTCCTTTGTTTTATCGTTGCTCTCATGTACTATCAATCGAGTATTAACCCACCCATCCTGCTATATCTTTCGGTAAATTTTTGGATATAATTTTCACACTCTTTGGCCATATTACATTGTTTAGACTGAGGATCACTGACGAGGGTTAAGTACCCGAAACATGTATTTCTGGTCCATGCTGCAAATTTATCTGTTCTTAAATGATGCTATTGAATTTGAAGACGTTTAGCATTTGTACCACTTGGTGAGTGTTACTGCTGGTGGACCAGGAGTTCCCGAGGGCACATGTAGCCATGTTCAATCAACTTCGGTTGATCGTCTCTTACGGTCTTGTTTGTGTGTTGTCATCTGACAGTGAGGAGGTTGTTTTACACCATAATTGTGCGTTCTTCGAGACCCTTGGGAAATCGGAATAGTGGGAGATTGTGCGCACGTAATCCAGGATAACCACACCGTCCGCTACTTACGTGGCAGATGGTCTCGTTGGTTTATGTGTGGTCTTTTATGTTTAATGTTCCTGTGGTGTGAATTGGTGTTCCTTGTCCCTTTTGCGTCTCTTTTTGTGGGTGTCTGTTCTGGGTTTTTTTTTTGCAATGGGTGTTTTCTGGTTTTGCTGAGGGTGCTGCAACCTAGTGTTGTTGGAGATCCCCTCCTTTCTTCAACGCATTCGAAAATTTCTGTTATCAAAATTTCTTTAAATTTCTAAAGCTTTGGTCCTGAAGGATCATATCCCACCTATCCTGCTTCGTCTTTCGATATATTGTCACACTCTCCGGCCAATTTGCAAATTTATCCTCTCTTAAATTATGTCATTGAATTTGAAGACGTCTAACATTAGTTAAGGATATAAATTGAATTAGCAATATCTGGTGACTCTTCTAGCATGTTGGGCATAAATGGAACCGGATGGCTTAAGTGGATACTATATATGACACACTGCGATGATTTAATAGAATTATGACATCTGTAAGATCTTATTAATTGTAGATTTCTCAACTAAATCAACCTGTTGATTTCACTTCTAAGCTTAGGTGAAAGGGTGATTTACTGGTTATTCCTTTCCCCCAATCAGATTAAAGGATTTTTACAGTGGCTATGATTTTTGATAAGCATTATTCTGTTCTACTCACATGCTTCATTGACACTACCATGAATAGATACTTATTGTCTGCGTGGTTCATATTTTTACATGACCTCACTGAAGTTTAACATTGAGCGTATGGAAAATTTGACGTAGTCAAGGGAACATTAAGCTTTGAAAATGCCCTAACAAAAATGACTTTTGTCCATAAATTCGACTGCTTGCCAACTTGGATCATATAATACTACTTAACGAGATATAATAAACGATAATTCCGTAGCTACAAGATAAAAGTGACAAAGTCATGTCAGTCCAGTTTTCGAAATTAGCCATGTTGACAGTAATACAGACAACTATGAAAGAATAATATACAACATTAGGCTTCCCTCCGGCACTATGTCCTGATGATGTTTATTCAATTAGATTAAATTATCGACATCCATTAATTTAAAAGATATTCAGCTGAGAAAATTTGCCTTTGTTTTAAAAACCTTTTGTAAAATTCCGGAGCAAGGTGAAACGGCAATTACTATGTTATCGGGGCTTACCTTGAAAATATTCAACCAGGGGCATGTTTGATAAGATGGAAAGGTGAAACCCCATAACATGTATTTGTCAATGTTTAGGATGTTTTAGGTAAGAATGAACATCAAAGAAGTACCCATCCGTTATTCAGTCTCAAAGACGACAAGGCAAGGCAAATCCATCAGAATTTCGGCTGGAACGGCTGCGAACTTAGAATAATCCCAAGTCAAAGACTTGGATATTTTTCTGTAAGGCTTAAATGACGGATATTGCTTGCAAGCAGGAGATACATAGTCTCCCTCGGAACCTTTGATCTGTTCTTATGTCCATGTCGGAACCTTTGATCTGGTCTTATGTCCATTGTCGAAACCTTTTATCTGTTCTTATGTTCATTGTCGGAACCTTTGATCTTTTCTTATGTTCATTGTCGGAACCTTTGATATGTTCTTATGGTCATTGTCGGAACCTTTGATCTGTTGTTATGCTCAATGTCGGAACCTTTGATCTGTTTTTTTTTTATGTTCATTGTCGGAACCTTTGATCTGTTCTTATGTCCATTGTCGGAACCTTTGATATGTTCTTATATTCATTGTCGGTACCTCTGATATGTTCTTATGTCCATTGTCGGAACCTTTGATATGTTCTTATGGTCATTGTCGGAACCTTTGATCTGTTCTTATGTTCATTGTCGGAACATTTGATGTGTTTTTTATGTTCATTGTCGGAACCTTTGATCTGTTTTTTTTTTATGTTCATTGTCGGAACCTTTGATCTGTTCTTATGACAAATATGGATAATGACCATATCCCTGTATACAGCACAAAATCGATAATTCAAAAATCAGAAACCGAAGGCATACAAAATCAGGACAAAACAGGAACCAAAGCAAACAAACAAAAACCTCTATGTTCATTTTGGATTTACCTTTGCTACTTCACAGATGTATGGTTGCTTTGTTTGGTTTGGTTTTAGTTTACACGGTAGAATAACGTAATAATACGAGCATCATTTTTAAAATAACTGAATAGGTAAGTTCTTATTAACATTTCTTTCGATTCGAACGTAAGGGTGTTTCCTTGGGCAGGAGAAATTGTATTTTCCGGTATTTTTTTTATTAAGAAGTTTTCTCTCTCTTATTCAGTTCAGTCTGTAATAAGGATGACCCCATTCAATTTTTGTATCTTAAAGAATCACTTGCTACCTTGAAGTTACTGGTATGTATTTTTTTTTACAGAGTTTGACTCTATGGGGTGTTTTGTCTTTAAGTTTCAGAATAAACCAATGGACAGTTATCTTCAAAAACAACTTGTCGATTTCGTCAGTAGTAGGTTACCTCCAAGTGTCGAAGTCCAGCTGATGTATGCACTGCCATTTGTTCATCCTGTGTCAGATGGTCAATGTAACATGTACGAGTATGTCCACTGTTCACTAAAATACTCATCATATGCTGAAATAAGGAAGAAATCGTTGTTAATGTAACATGTACGAGTATGTCCACTGTTCAGTAAATATTCATCATGTGCTACAATTGTATCTATTCCTCAATCTTATAAGTATCTCCAACGCTTTATTAAATTAATAAAAAGGAGGGGAAAAGAAATATGGCCAATTTTGCTTACTTCTTTCCTTTAGAAGAAAAAGACAGATTATTTCAGAACAATCATTCACTGACTTGAAATCTACTTTCTTACAAAATTTCTCAAAAGAGAATTAATTTCCATTTTTTTAAAAGAAACTTTGCGTTAAGTATGAAATCTACTCAACATCATCAAAGAGCTTATCTTTGGACAATATAAAGTCAAACATACATGGGACTAAAGGATTTTTTGCCGAGCAAGTAAAGCATGTAATAAAAAAGATGAATTCGATTATCAAAACATGATTCTTATCCCTATCGATATAAAGTCTTACTGTATTTGGATCATATGAGAAGAAGAAGCCTTCGTGTGGCGGCATTGCATGATGGGTACCATTCGGCATATGATGGGTACCATTCGGCATATGATGAGTACCATTCCCGTGCATACCAGACATAGTGTGATTTCCATGGTGGGGCATTTGAGATTGTCCGGAGACCACCTGCAGATGCAGAAATATTTTATGAAATTCATATCAGTTGGAACTTTATCTATCTTCTGGATTGTTAATGATTTATATAACGTTTTGAAGATGATTAAGGGAAAATGGGGTTCTACAATTATTAGAAGGATTTTTTGCAGAGCTGTCTTTCTGGTCTCATTCCATATCGGGAGTTCGCTTCTTTTCATGTGGTGGAGGTTTTGTTGTTTGCTGTGGTTCCTGTTTTGTCCTGATTTTCGGTTTCTGATTTTCTGAATTATCGATTTTGTGTTGTATGCGGGGGTGTGGTCTTTATCCATATTTGTCATTTTTTAATACACTGGATGTCTGTATTCATAAGATATTATATTAAAAAGTTATGATGAATCTGGTACATTCCATTACTTTTTCAAGTTGAGAAATCTGTTCGAAGCGATTTCTTATAACCGATTGTATCATAATAAACATCAAAGACGTACCCATCAGTTATTCATTCTCAAAGCCGAAAAAGTAACTTAAAGGCAAAATAATAAGAATTTCCATTGGAACAGTTTCGATCCTCGATATGAACACCATTTGAAGTGAGACCAGGTGCCTCGGGATGAGTCAGCGTCTCCTGTTTGCATGCAACAAGCGTTGCAACAGCTCCATGAAAACTTGCCAAATCCGATGATTATCTCATTGTATATATTGATGTACACATCAGAAATCATTTTGAAATATGAAAATAGATTTTTTTAAAACTTATCGACAAAATCTGTCATGAGATTCCTTGCTTTTCATTTTATCATAGAATACTTACAACGAGGACCGTACATACGGCAGCCAGAATATACGAGAACGCCATTTTCTTCTTGATTTACCAAAGGAAAATGAACTTCTACTAAGAGAGGATATGATAAGATAAGTAAGTAGGACAGATTCAATTCGTGAACATTCTTGTTTGTTCTCCATTCTGACACTTTCTTCACCATTATATATGAACTGTAGATGAATCTGGGATGTCCTATTTGTTTTCAGTCCCCCTGTTCTATTGCGAACGACTTTTGATAATACATACGTACATACGCTTTAGCACTATGTCTCACTATCGAAATTTGACACAAAGAACTTGTAAAATTGCTAAAAATTTCCATATTCTTATCTTTCTGTATTAAAAATTTAAGCACATATATCGGAGCAATGCTCAATTATAAACATGGTTGTTCAGTCATCACTCTATTTAAGTTTATATGTACTTGTCAAACCAAATACGCTTTGCATGTTTCTTCGTTTAATTCATTATCTGTGATGTCGGGGCCATGACTAATTAAATAATATAATGAACATTTAAGGGGGTCCAGAACAGTATCCGAAAGAACCCCATCGGAAAGCTCTAGATCAAATATGACGTCATAATAGAAGCGGCGACGTTGGCGCGTTTTTCGCAAGAACGTCAGCATTAGGTATCGTAAAAATAAGGGGGAGGGGGTAACAAAATCTCTATAACTTAAAAACTGACGGTCAAATTTCAACTTATCGGTATTTCACTTGACATATGAAGAACATAATGTCAAGTTTTTCGAAAATAAATGATAGGGTTTCAGAAAAACGGACTTTATTATTGAAAATTAACAACTCAAAGATGTTCTGAAAATAGACATAAATTCATCTCCTTTCGACAATTTTTTTAAAGTCTTAGTAATCATTTATTATTTTAAAGTGTGTTAATTTTAACGTCACATTTACGGCCCATTTTGGGGCTTTCAATTTTTATATATGTACGTTCGTAGCTTCAAAACTAACGGTAAAAAATTGATGAAACTTTGCATGACGAAAAAGTGTGTTTCAATTATTAACATTTAGAATTTTTAGGAAAATTAAACGATAGGATCTTTATTTAGTCTGGCTGTCATGGACCTCCTTAAAAACAAGAAATAATGGTTTCACAACCGTTCCAGTGGGAATTCTAATGATTTTGCCTTGCCTTCTCTAACTGATAGGTACTTCTGATGTTTATTATAAATAAATTCGAACTAGCTTGTCTTAAAGTCACTACACATGACATATGACCCTTCCCATTGTCCGGTTACCCAGCGGTTTCGACGAACGCACAATCTTTGGGAATACAAATGTTATACCTCCTCATTGTAAGGTGAAGACACAAACAAGACAGGAAGGGTCCAAGTAACAACAAGGGGATACCAAAACCATACGGATGTACGAATAATGGTCCATGCTCTGTCGGCTGGGGCTTGCATGTAATCAGCATGTTATCAGCCGAAGAGGCCGACCAACTTTCAGAGAGGACAGATGGTCACTGCGAGTCACTGAGTCCCGTTGCCACAGTCAGTTAGCGAAAAATCTGTAGAAAGCGCTCATAAAAGGTTCTAGATTGGTTAAGTAACATGCAATGTGTGACACCAGGTATGTAAGGCGATTGATGGTTCTTGTGCATTTTCGAAGTAAAATCTGTCTACCTTTATTCCTCCTTGCCAGAGCAGTTGAATTCACTGTTTGTGACCTTGTTGTATTACATAAGAAAAATGGATTGAGGGGTAAAAGATACCGTTGTTTTCTTGGACTACATGTACTTTTTATGATTTAATATTCGAAGCATGCATGTAAAGTATATAGTGTTTATAACCTTTTGCCAAGAAGGCAGTCCTCTGATAAACAGAGATTTCAGCTTCCACATAACTAATTTCCCTTCTGTGAGTAGTAACATTCCGTTTTTTTCCTGTTTATGGCGTTTTTGTTTTCCAGCTCATACGGTACGCCAGGGCATGTTCCAAATATGAAGATTTCATCGTTAGAGCCAGACAGCTTGCAAGTAAGCTACTTGTTCAGGGTTGCACAACGGCTGAAAGCATATTTGAGAAAGTTCTGCGGTCGCTACGGGGATATAATAAAAGCATATCAGATCCCTCTATCCAGAATGATCAGTGACATTCTTGATTGTAATTGAATGGCTTTCATCATCAAAAACAAGAAATACTTACCTGATGTGTTCATCAATATGTACATCGAGACAATCAACGAATTTGACAAGTTTCCATACAGCTGTTACGAGGGATGTTGTATGCAGTCAGGAGACGCTGACTCCCCCCGGGCGCCTGGTCTCACTTCTTCCAATGGAAATTCTAATGATTTTGCCTTGCCTTCTCGACTAACTGATAGGTACTTCTTTAATCTTTATTTAACACTTTTAGTTTTTTCTATATTGTTTGTAATGACACTTTACAAGTGTAAGCTGAGGATTTTCGGTTTAAATAGCCGCTCGTAATACCCAAGTGTTTCTAGACAAGCGTGTTGTTCATGACTTTCTTATTCGAACAACTACGCGATTATAGCTATCACATGATCATTTTAGATAATCATTAATTTTGATTTATTTAGATTTATCTGTATTGAAATACATGACAACCACAAATCTGTCCTTGAGTCCTTTGTTATTCATACTGATGACTCCGACCTTAAACTACTTAACCTTATATCTACTGGATTCCCAAAATTCTCAAATTCCCTTACAAACATCGGTTCATTTCCGGTTCGTCCAGGTGCTCCATAAACCTCAAGTACTACTGACGAGGATCAAAATATCCGAAGCATGTGTCTAGTACAACAAAATTGGTACTATCGAACATATATTTCAATATTGACAACTCTAACCATTTTGCTTACGAAAACATGACCAGAATAAATTACTATCATATAATTGATAATAATGACCATATGATAGGCCTAAAATAAATTCATATAAAGTAGATTTAGACAGTATAACTTGGTTCAATCAAAGGGGATTCCCGTGGAATTTATCATTTGTGTATCACGTGGTACCCCACGGTGTTTCTTACATGTACACAACTTGTGAATAAGAGATACTTACTCTCCCTGGGCACCTGGTCTCACTCCCATATCGGGAGTTCGCTTCTTTTCATGTGGCCGAGGTGTTTGTTTATTTGCTTTCGTTCCTGTTTTATCCTGATTTAATTTGTATGCCTTCGGTTTCTGATTTTCTGAATTATCGATTTTGTGCTGTTTACAGGAATATGGTCATTATCTATATTTGTCATACAAATACCTTGTCATAGGACGGGAGGATACTTATTTTGTGAAGGGACACTGTGGTTCAAACAAAAAGTATACCGAAGACGATATCCTCCGGATGCTTGAGTTTTTGATCAGCATCATTGTTGTGGTGTTTGGAAGAACCATATTCCAGCAAATAGTTGGCATCCCATGGGTGTCAATTGCACCTCACTTCTTACTCCATTCAGAACTTGCTCTCCACTGGCCGAAAGCACCTCGCATATCAGCAGAAACATATCCATCAATAATCCGAATTTTAGGATTACCTACATGAAATGACAAATATGAATAATGACCATATTCCTGTATACAGCACAAAATCGATGATTCAGAAAATCAGAAACCGAAGGCATACAAAATCAGGATAAAACAGAAACCAAAGGAAACTTTCCTCGACAACTAGAGATCAAGGAAGTAACCGAGAGCGACAGACCCGAATTTGACAAGTTTTCATGGCACTGTTGCGACGGGTGTTGCATGCAAACTGGAGACGCTGACTCTCCCTAGGAACCTGGTCTCATTACGGAATATTGTTTTCTCCAGGGTTCTCAACTGTTCTAATGCAAATTCTAATGATTTTGCTTTTCCTGCTCGACTTTGAGGCCGATTAAGTGATTGGTACATCTTTGATGTTTTTAAACTAGCAAATGAGCAATCTAAAGTACGTTCATTGTGCTCATTGTGTTATCATTCATCCATTTTGTGTTATCATTCATGATTCAATGATGTCTTTGTGTATTTTAATGTTAATTTTAATTTGTTGGGGTAAGCATTTTCTGAAGTGTTGATAAAGGTTATAATTTACATTACATGTGTAATAATCGTGTGTGTACATTCCCTGTTATCACTCCAAAGCTGTCCAATAACCTTTGACTGCAATTTATTGCGAAATTCCTGAAGAAGTACTTGGCTGATCGTTTCTTCAGCGCATTCTAAAATTTCTGTTATCAAAATTTCTAAAACGTAGGTCCTGCAGCATCATATCCCACCCATCCTGCTACATGTACGTCTTTCGGTACATTTTTGGACATAGTTACATTCGCACTCTTTGGCCATATTACATTGTTTAGATTGAGGATCACTGACGTGGGTTAAGTACCCGAAACGTGCATGTCTGCTCCAAGCTGCAAATTGATCTGTTCTTAAATGATGCTATGAATTTTTTTTTATTCCCAAACTACTTCATTTATTGTAATGTAATAATAATTACTAGATATTTTGGGTTTTTTATTTTTTACTACATTCACACACTTTCGCTCGCAATTACACACCAATATATCAATTTGTATCATTATGGTCATGATAATTCAAAGATACTTATTAGGGCATTTTCAATTAATAAAAGAATATGTTGATGTTTATGATAAAAAGTTATGGAAACTTTTCCATCTATCCTTAAAAACTCTGTTCTTACACTTAATTGTATAGATATATTTTTCTGTTCTGTAATATTTTTTAAGATTTTGACTAAATTCTCCAATATTTAAATGATTGCATAAAAATCTTGCTCTATAAATGTAGGATGCTATGGAATTTGAAGACGTTTAACATTGGCAGACTGAGGAGCTCCAGCTTGTTACATTCTTGAACAACATTTTAAACAAATATCAATACGCCAGGCTCGTGCTTCGGACAGTAAATCCTCATCATCGGAGATTCCACATTTTCAAGTCAAAATGATACTCAGACACAGCTATATTTATTTTGGTGGCGCATCAAGTTTGACTTTTTTAAAATTTGAAGTATATTTATCCTTTTTTAAAAAAACATTTGCATCGATTCGTTTGGAATCAAATTGTATAACATTTTCCCTTTATAACATACCGCCGTGAATGTTTAACAGTACCAGAATATGCCCCTAAGTCTCTTATCTAAATGCCTCACATAGCCAATTTGATTCACATTCTGTGTGGACTTTTCCTGACTTCTTTAGACATCAATTCGTGCTTAAAATCATTTGACCTTATTCTTATTCAATATCACGTCGGATTCGAATGGTATACAATGGGAAATGAGGGCTACTATACTTATTATATAAGACACCACATTATCCTATCAAGTCTCTAAGAAAGGAGGGGATCTCCAACAACACTCGGTTGCAGCACACACAACAAAACCCAAAACATCCAATGCAAAACAAAGAGCAAACTAGCACTGAAAGCTAACAAAAGGTACAAGGAACACCATCAAACACAAATGACACATAGACCAACGAGGGCAATCGGGTTTAATTTATGGAAACTAAGAATCAGAGATGCTTTACAAAAAGGACATAAACAAGTTTATGTGTAAACGTCTTCAAATTGAATAGCATCATTTAAGAACAAATAGATTGGCAACGTGGACCAGACATGCACGTTTCGGGTACTTAACCCTTATCAGTGATCCTAAATCCTAAATCTAAACAATGTTGTATGCCAAAAAGTATGAAAATTACTATGTCGAAAAAGGGTACCGAAAGACGTAGCAGGATGGGTGGGATATGATGCTACAGGACCCACGTTTTAGAATTTCAAGAAATTTTGATAACAGAAATTTAGATTGCGTTGAAGAAACGATCAACCGAAATTGATCGAACTTGGCTACATGTTTATAACACATAAAAAAAATAATTGTTCTACATATTTACGATGACATTTTAAACTACATATCCTAGCTATTTCAGAGTACAGCTTTTTGTTCATTGGCTTATGAGGGATGAAGTAAGGATTTTTCGATGAGAATTATACATGTACTTCAATGTTCTGACTATCATTTTATTGTTTTGTGTACACTGCACTTTAACCAAAGAAGCATATGAACCACCTGATGAAGTTCTACGGTCGATATAGGGAACTCGCTATACATTATGATGTCCCATTCTCCAGAATGGTGGATGATATTCTGTCTTAGACCATTTGAACCATCCAACCACCGAATATACTTGACACGTATCTTCCGAAATGGAAGTAGCCAGATGTGACAATTCCACCGAATAGAAGTGACGGTGTTGCATGCAAGCAGGAGATGCTTACTCTTCCTGGGTTACTAGTCTCACTCCCATTTGGGAGTTCGCTTCTTTTCATATAGTGGTGGTTTTTCTTTGTTCGCTTTGATTCTTGTTTTATCCTGATTTTGTATGCCTTCGGTTTGTGATTTTCGGAATTATCGATTTTGTACTATGTATTGGGATATGGTCATTATCCATATTTGTCATCCCATTTTTTCAATGTTGATCTACTGGAAATTTCAAGCAAGTTAGATTCCATATAAATTGATTTGAACATGGCTTCAAGATAAGGTTACCTTAACATATATGCCATATAGTTATTAGCAAGATAAGGATCGTGTCCCGACCTTTCATTGTTCACAGTATCGTCCAAGCTAAACCATGAAGTGTGTCGCTGCCCTGGGATTTGCACTTGTTGCTTGTGTATATAGCCAAACGGTAAGCAAAGTTTGAATGAAAACACTTAGAATTTTAGTTTGAATTGAACAAACTTAGATAAGTAAAAAAAGAGAAAGGTCCTTCGAACGTAAACAAAACTTTCTAAAATCTTCGTTTTCCTGCCTGTGATCGGAGTGAGAGCTGTAAAGAGAAGGAAATGATCTTCAATTTACAGTAGACACAATGTGACCATGCAATGCAGCCATGCTTTGAAGATCAGTATGGCCAGATGAAAAGAAAACTAACATTCAAAGCAGCCCTAAACAACAACAGGTATTGAAATGACAATTCGCACTAAGCTAGACAAATATGCGTGTACAAGTATGAAATCATTCTATCGAAGGCTATCTTCACTATTATTCATAATTTTAGAAAAAAAAACGTGCTTGTCAATTTTGTTGACAAAATGCAGTCATCTGGACAATACTTTCCAGCGCACAAGACAAGAATCCTTCATATATTTAAAAAATAACGTCATTTTTAGTGCTTGAAATGTTCAACGTCTTCAAATTCAATAACAGATATATATTTGCAGCATGGACCAGACATGCACGTTTCGGGTACTTAACCCTAGTGAGTGATTCTCAATCTAAACAATGTGATATGGCCAAAGAGTGCAAAAGTTATCTAAAAATGTATCAAAAGACGTAACAAGATGAGTGTGATATGATGTTATGTACACCGACGATTCAAATGAACCATGCATTGTTTAATCATTTTGACTACCTGGGCTTCTGTAATATTGAAAAAAGGAGGGGATCTCCAACAACACTAGGTCGCAGCACCCACAGCAAAACCCCAAATGCAAAAACACAGAGCAGACACCCACTGAAAGAGATGCAAAAGGGACAAGGAACACCAATGAGTTAAACCCCTATCACACTTTTACGTATCGGCTCACGTATCTACGGCGTATCAGGATGCGTGGCAGTAAGAAAGGAACGCAGCAGCAACGCAGTAGCAACGCCAGCTTACGCAGCGAGTACTCTTTGAAACGTAGCATGATCTCTTGATACGAAAGAGTGCCGCGTTTTTTTTAAGTTCGCACCTAAAATTACGTAGCACATACGTAGCAGCTTCCATACGCCGTGTGTACGTAGCACGAACGCAGTGCAAACGAAAGAAGCGCAGTAGCAACGTAGCAGGAACGTCGCTTATACTCTTACTACGCAGTACGAACGAATCACAAACGCAAGCGATATCCCTATGGCGTACGTGCTACGTACAAGGCGTTGCTAATTCGTACCCGCGGCGTTCTTTTCTTATCTACTACGTATGATACACGTTTTCAATTTCTTATTTTTGTTTCTTCGGTGTACTCCTGCGTATGCATGGCGTACGAACTACGTTCTTTTCGTTCCTGCTGCGTAAGAGCTACGTTGGTGTTGCGTTGTATGAGTATCTGCTACGTTAAAAGAGTATCGCTCATTCCACCTCGGCGTAAAAGGTGTATTTGCTATGTTTTTATGAACACATGATAAAAATCTAGGGGGAAAATAAAGTTTTTAACCTAATTTAAAAGAATGAATCAAGATTAATTATACCGTATAATTACAAACTTCCATTAGATCAACCAAGTAGCTTTATTTCATATGGCGAACTGAGTCTAAATAAAGTATGCGCTTATATCAAAGGGCACTTTGACAGTACCCTTTACCCTTTTTGTGTTCATATTATTTCAAGTTGTAAATCCAGAGAAATAATATTTGGCAACCAAAGAACTTTTTTTCATACGAAAGTGAACGCCACGGCAACGCAGCAGAAACGTCGCCAATAAGAAGACTACGTAGCACCAACGTCGTACTAACGCAGTAGAAACGCATTGAACGTCACACGTACGTGCCAAACGCCGCACGTACGTATTGGTAGGACGGTTGGTACGTGGTTGGTACGCTGCTCATACGTGATAGAAACGCCTCTTACGCCGTATAAACGTCGCACTTACGCCTTGGACTTCTGAGAAGGACGAAATACATGACCTTTTCGTTTCTCTTGCGTAAAGAATTTTGGCAAAAATACTCCTCTTACGTAGCTGATACGAAAAAGTGTGATAGGGGCTTAGAATAGTTAGAATACATGCACTGTCTGTGGTTTCGCCTATATAGAAAGTGCTATGGCGACCATGTCAGGAAAGATATTCAAAACACTTAATGTCAAACCCCTCGCGGGGAACTTTTTTACGAGCTCCAAACGGCAAAGGGCATAAGTGTGACACAAATGAGTTAAAGAAGATCCTGACGATAATCTCAACAGCACTCACAATAGAGCACCAAATTGAGCATCGACGGACCCCTAGCAAGCTAGAGGCGGAACCAGGTGCCCAGGAGGAGTAAGCATCCCCTGTTGGCTAGCCGCACCCGCCGTCGATGTTCATGCATGGAAATGAAAACAATACATATAGAATACATGCCATGTCAGGAAAGATATTCAAAACACTTACTGTCAAACCCCTCGCGGGGAACTTTTTTACGAGCTCCACAAGGCAAAGGGCATAAGTGTGACACAAATGATCAACTCATATATTGAATACCTTACCCCAAATAGGTCCGCGTCCTCGCCGTAACACAAACAGAAAAACCATAGACCACAAAACAAGAGAAGCTGATTAAAATGACAAATTAATTATATAGTAGTGTTCCAACTCTAAACCTTCCCGAAGAAAATTTCAAACCAATCTATTATGCACCAGACACGTAATTCGCATATTAAATCCTCATCAGTGATGCTTCCAGTCAAAACGATTTTCAGACATAACCAAAATTCACTTCAGAAGCGCCCTCTGGTTATGATTTTTAATCTAAATTTGTGCATTTACTTTGCAAAGAGTGCGCGGCTCCAACTTTTTGTGGGGTCGATTCAGAAGCATATCCAAATAAAATTTATGTTCAAAATAGCATTGGAGGGATGGTGCTAAGATGTTTACCTCCTTTAATTTCGATAATATTTTTGGATGAAATGACAAGTTTCCAAGAAATAGCAAAATGATTTTAATTATGTCAACTTGATAAAGTACCTCCTATAAATATACTTCTTTTAAATGAAACAAACCGGAAACCTATGACAGTCAGTCACCATAACAATACCGTACGTATGTATGTGTAGTTACACGATGTACTTGATTATCCTTTACTACATCTCAAATTTTGGTCCAATATTGATTCACAGTTTTGCATGTGGCGACGTTTACCTTCAAATTATGTTTCTAATATTACAGCATGATATAATTTATGCTTGCCTTTGAGCAAATATTACATAGACATATAAACTTATCATAATGACTCCACTTTATACTTAACCAGCAAAAAGCAAACACAACGATGGCTCCCCACCATCATCATGGCAAAGAACCATACGAAATGGACCAAGTATACTTCCAATACGACAAGATGTCGGTAAGTACCTTTGATATTTGGCGGATCAAAACATCGTCATATAGGGCCTGTCCATTCACGCGTCTATTGTGGAAATAAAAATCACACAAAGACTCGTTTATTTAAAAACTAATAATGTCGAAGGGTTCCAACTCTCTACCTTCTTAAAGAAAATTCCAAACCAATTTACATACACCAGACACGTGTTTCCAATATTACATTCTCATCAGTGATGCTTTCAGCGGAGCCACCAAAAATAATTTAAGTAGCACCCTCTTTAATTTTTTGAAGTTAGATTTTTATTACCAGTAGCGGTTATATAATCTCAGTAATATTTGGACATTTCTCGATAGTTTATGTGACCAATATGAAGGTTTGCATGTTGACCTCTGATATTGAAAAGCAAATACTATTAACGACAAGTTTTTATAGTAAAATTCAACCACAGAATTGTTCTACTATACAATTTGAGCGATCAATTCGTTTATAACAAAGCTACATTCTACCTTAACAAATAATACATGTTTCATGTTGTTCTAAATCAAAGATGAATTTTACGAGTATCAATCGAGGGGTTCATTTTTTATATTTTACCATTAATAACCGATATACCACACCATTTGCTAAGTACTGTCATTAAATTTTGCTAACTCTCAATTCTGAATAATTTACAGTGAGCACATGCGCTCACTTATAAATTATTCAGAATTGAAAGTTAGCAAATGACACTACTACGGGGTAGATGACCGTCCTAAGTCGGCACCGATTGCCATGTGGTCAGGTTGGTTTATTGGTAGTCTGTTTTATGTTTTGATGTCGTATTTGGTGTTCCTTGGCCTTTTTTGCATCTCTTGTTGTGTATGTTTTCTCTGTGTTTCGGTGTATTGCTGTGGGTGCTGCTACCGAGTCTTGCTGGAGATCACCTACTTTCGTTTTGTACATGACCTCTTCTGTACATTTTTTACAAAGCGGTTTAATATGAATCGTTATGATATGGAAGAGTTCTCAACAAGACTAACTTGCACGGTCATCACACAAAACTTCAACAAAAAACATGTAACGACGCAGACAAAAACACCAATTGCGCACGGTCGATCATACAGTCAATGTAGACCCACCAAAACATGAGAAACCATTGTGTACTCGGCACCGACTTTGGATAGATGGCGTACTTATTCAGATTAAGTATCCGCATGTGCTTCAGAGTAGACTACAACAATGTAGCAAACCCCTTCTTAATAAGAGATTTTGTTATTCAAACCAGGCAACCACCTTTTGGATATTCAAAATCTATTTAAAGCAAAATGTTGACTTTCTTGGATTTTTTTTTTCTCTTTCTAAATGTAGAGTCGTCCAACACGTGGAATAGTATGAGGTATGAATTGTACCGTCTTTCATCAAAACTTTTTACATTCAAAATATTTTCCTCCAGTTGAGTTATAGGTCTGACGGAATTTAAAGCGGTTTTTTTAATATTATGCTTCTACAAATATTACAAATTTTCTCGGCAGCATTTCCTAGTGGCAAGGACGTCTAAGTATTGCTACATGTTACCAATCACGGGAATGGATCAAAGGGCCATACTAACATCTGCCGGACTACGAAGTCTTGAGGTATGTACTAGTGACAATGACGTCTAAGTATTGCTATATGTTACCAATGTTTAACGTCTTCACGGGAATGGACCAAAGGGCCGTACTAACATCTGCCGGACTACGAAGTCTTGAGGTATGTACTAGTGACAATGACGTCTAAGTATTGCTATATGTTACCAATGTTTAACGTCTTCACGGGAATGGACCAAAGGGCCGTACTAACATCTGCCGGACTACGAAGTCTTGAGGTATGTACTAGTGACAATGACGTCTAAGTATTGCTATATGTTACCAATGTTTAACGTCTTCACGGGAATGGACCAAAGGGCCATACTAACATCTGCCGGACTACGAAGTCTTGAGGTATGTACTAGTGAGAAGGACGTCTAATTATTGCTATATGTTACCAATGTTTAAAGTCTTCACGGGAATGGACCAAAGGGCCATACTAACATCGGCCGGACTACAAAGTCTTGAGGTATGAACCAATGACATGAATGGATCTAGACAATTTTCAAGGCGAGAGCAAACCTCCTGTTATCCAACTTATGTGAATTTGAAAAAATATAGAGTACGTAAAAACGAAGGAAATAAGCATTTTTTTGTTATGCAAATTTCAAGGCGGGGGCTTTTGACCCCCTCCCCCTTCCTCCCTACCCCCTCTACATCAGTTTCTATTATCTATGATAAAAGTTTCTAATTCAGATGTCAATGAGACATAATATGATACCTTATTCAGTAACCGAATATATATTTGACGGCCAAAGAAATTTCTGTCTATATAAGTCGTCATCTCTTTCAAAATATTTTGGTTATGCTCAAATCTCATCAAAAACTTTCATTGAACAATTTCTTCGGATTAAACGATTTTAATACAAAACGGAAGAATAAACATTTCATTTTTAAGTTTCTATCAAAGAAAATAAGAAACACTACTGTTGCAACCAAAATTATTTCTCGGGGTGTGGATCTTCTTTTTATTCTTCTTCTCGGTACATGATTTTTAGAAAATTTGATTGAAAGTTTCATATTTGACATTTTCAAGACTGGAGACAATCCCATCCCCTCTTTCTATGACAACGCATGTTAAGCTTTCCGTTTAAGCGAATACTGATCTGATTCACATGTTATGTTGTTTTATGTTGATTTCAGGTACGTATGTATCAGATGATGGATTATGCAGTCCACGAGGCTATGAGGGGAATGGACGTTATCCACTTAAGCCCTATTGTCTCAAAAATGTGCTTCAATCAAACATTGGTCAAGATCCACGATTAAACTGTACAATTTTTGTTTAATCCTGATTTTTGTCTTTTTCTTTTCATTTTCCAAAGATAACTTAATCCCTGAGTTAAAGTCCAATACCTAATCCAGAACCAAAAGCCATAATCAAAGGGCTACAATACCGTGAAACTACAAAAGCAACAACTGAAGTGTAGGTCCAAAAATCAGGCAAGGGTGATAACATCAAATATTTTTTGCAAAACTTTTTATTTCTGTTTTGAGACATATACTGTACCTTTACGTGAAAATTTTCGCGGGTTTTTTTTTTTTTTTTTTTTTTTTTTTTTGGCGAATCAAGGAAGTTCTCGAAAATTTCTCCAACGCGAAAATTTCCGCGCTGCATTCTAACAATTGAAAAAAAAATTTATATCGCCCATGCTTATATTTCATATATGCATATATATATATACGTCTTGATGCCTTAATCGCGAAATTTCCCCCCAACGAAAATAACCACGTTTGCAGTATGTGGTACAAATCAAGCATATGAAATTCATTTCTCAAGGTAGAGATGGTGAAGCAAACTATTCACCATATAAAGATCATGAAGGGAAAAAATGGCGCGAAATTTTCTCTATATAATTCAACCGAATTTAGTACCTTTATCACTTTTTTCACCATCAAAGTATGTAGAAAATTCCTTCGGGACATATGTTTTGGGGTTGATCCGAGCATATTATGAGAGAAAAAAGTTTTGCAGAAATTTGAAGGTATTTCACCTGACTGATTCTTACGCGATATTTCACCTGCCTGATTCTTACGCGAACCAGTACTTAAATATTCTGCAATGGAGTAAACGTTATACAATGAAGATGAGGGGTGACTGAGGAGAGTAGGCATCCCCTGCTGTTTAACAATGCTCGTCAGTTTAGCTTTCCATAAATGGTCAAAACCGGCGAATGTGTCAAATTCGGTGTTTTGGTTGGTTATTATCCAAAATAGTTTGCAACGTCGAGGACTACGAGATGTTACAGTGTTAAGAATTTTTATTGTGTCATCCAAAGCAATTGCTTTGCAATAACAAAGTCAGTCGCTCACAAATCTACATACTTTTGCTTGAGAAGTTATCAATTTGTCGCTATGTGACGTACTTCAAGCCTCCACTAGAATAACCTATCAATTGCAACCCGAGATGGAACTGTTGAAAGGAATGTGTTGCATTTCACATGCAAACGCTCGTGACGTTACAAAAGAAACATGCAGCAACGGCTGTTCTAAGCTGTAAACTCGCACTGTAAACCCGCGGTGACCTGAATTTTAACATCATATTTTTACCTAGAAAACATAATTTCAGAAATCAAGAATGAAACGGAAAACTGTGGTGCATATATATAGAATAAGTGTCATAACTTGTGTTTTGTTACAGGTATGCAACACCCAGCAAGTGCATTTATTGCATGAAATGAGCTAGTACAATAAATGCACTTGCTGTGAGTTGCATACCCATAACAAAACACAAATTAAGACACTAATTCTCTGTAACAAATGGACAGAGAGACAGATGGTCATCCAATAGACTGATCCTTCTATGTCAAACTTTGGTCGCAATCTCCAAGAAAAACTGTTGATGCATTTGACAGCAAGCTAAATGATCTTCAAACTTTGTTGAAAAAAAAATCATCCTTTACAAAACGAAGAAGACATCAGTATCAGTGAGTGAATTTGTTTGACCTTGGCAATCTATACTTGTGACCTCCATCTTCATATCATTTACAAACATCAGAATAAATCTTCCAAAGCTGTTTCATATTGATATTGTACAATATATCAGGTTATCCATGATGCTATATTTTGATATTTCATATACAGACAGAAGGTTAAACAGATGATCATGTGATACCTAAATTACACAGGGATCATAAAACTGAGTAATCTTCTTGCATTTTGAGGCAGAGACAAACTGATGCTGGTGAGCAGTTTAAAAGACACAGTTATATCAAACCATATCATTCCAAGGTCAAGGTCACAACTGACATGGTAAAACATTTCAGTACCAGTGGAAAGGTCTAGTCAAATGTTATTCACACGCAAAATTTGAAAGCCCTTTCAAACAAGTTCACAATCTTATACCTCTATTCATTGAAAGGGGGTTGAAAAATGATGGCAGACAGACAGACAGGCAGACAGACAGACTGATCTATATGTTATATTGTTATATGTTCCTGGTTCAGGCGACATGGCTCATAAAAAATATAAGAAGATGAAATGTTTTTTCCTGTTCTTTATCAGTATTTAACTATGATCAACTAACAATCAGCATCATTATACAACGTTTCTGCCATTGTATAATATCAAAAAAGGTAGCATGTGAAAAAATATTAAAATCCTGTACATTTCTACATACGGACAGAAGACATAGCGGTAATATACACCTCTTTCAAACTAAGTATCAATGTTTACCATGATGTAAGTTCTTTACGTTCTCCTCAGAATCCTAGGAGGGACATTCTTTTTTTTCAATCTTAACATCAGAAAAATATAACCAAAACTTTTAAATTGCATAAAATCAGTAGAGGTTTGCTTAAATACAAAAAACAATATACATGTGATAACAACCTAGTTTGCTTGAGAAAAAGAAATAAAATGTCCTGTCAAAAGACAGGCTTATAAAAAGTATTGTCTCTGCACATTAACATAATGAACAACTTAACTTGATATTTTACATAAAAAATTCTGAAAAATAAATATTTTCAAATCTATCTCATTCATTTTGGAAAGGGTATATATTCTCAAAATATGTATGTGTATTTCAAATAAAATTGTCATAAATAAATGTTGGCAGATTCGATCATTTTTATGTAAATTGTCTTTAAGTGGCAGCATTTGAAAAAGTGTGATTTTGTATATCAAATTAACTATTTTGCATCATCTTTGACTCTCAAAGGATATACATGTACAGAATTCAAAAATCAAGATTGAAATAAAATTTCAACCTTAAGGCCATGTAAAAATAAATATTTGTTTCTCAGATAATTGGTTCTAAAAAAAGGTGGCAAGGTAGGTAGGGTTTTATTTGTATTTTTCAGTGGCTCTTTACAATTATTGCTATACAATATTTCAAAAATACAATGGGGCGTTGATTAAGTCGTTCTATACTCGCAGATCATACAAAATATTTATTGGGTACCGTTTCGACAACTTTTACAACATATTCTACGGGATAATGCACTTTCCTTTAAACATGTTAAACCCAATCAATTAAATAAAAAGATATTTTGATTTGAAGAAATGATCGAAAATGAGACATGGCAGGGGGGGGAGGGGGAGGGGGGGTCAAAGTTGCAATAAAAAAGTCTCATCGTCAGCAAATTATAAAGTGCAGCTGTATCTGAGAAACAACCAAACAATTCTATATGGCCTTAAGTTTGGCAGTTTAAAAGATGGTAAGGCCATGTAAAATAAAATCTATGTTTCTTAGACACCGCCGCGCGCTATAATTTGCCGCCGACGAGACGTTTTTATTGCAACTTCAGAAAAAAATATACGCCGTGTCTCATCCTCGATCGTCGATTAAAAACGAAATCTCCATTTATTTCATTGAACATGTTTATTGTCCTTTATAATCGTCAAAACTGTACCCGATGAATAAATACTTTTAAAAGCCCGTATAAATCACGGCGTGTTCCATATTTACGTTACGAGTAAAGACTTAATCAACGCGTCGTTTAAAGGGAATTGTATAGGATACTAGTTAGTATACTAACAACGTGCCGCGGACACTTGGACGACTGGCTATTCGCGTGTTTAATACATCGAGTATTACATGTATTAAACGTTCGTACAGTTTTTTTCATTGATCTCCACAGCATATGTAAATACCTATGCCGAACAATAGCAAGTGTCCAATGTAATACTTCCGAATCTATTAATAATGACATTCACGTTGTAAAAAGTATAAGCAAGGACCGCCGACGAACGCAAGAGAAACGTAGTTAAATCCTTAAATCTATGAATAAAAGAATGTATATTGTACCCGGGCCATGCACATCATTTTATCAGACGGTGGTTGATGCTGAACACTTCAGTTGATTTCTAAAGATTCTGCTTCATCCAGACTCGACTTCCGAAGATATACGCTATCGGCCAAATTTTTACTTACCATATGAACGGATCCATTCGAGAAGTGACGGGTCGTATTTAATTTGAACTGGGTTTAAACAAGATGTGAGCAAATACTGTAACAGCCTTCGAGTCTCTTACGCGATTCTACTAAATACTCACGGCAATCAAAGCATGTCATACTTCGTATATCAAATTTTGAATCGATTATCTGCTTCCATTCAGACAGATGAGCTATGACTCCCCGTTCTCAGAAGGAATAGGTTATTTTACTTTAAAAAAACTCAACTTATTTACAGGAGAAAGCCACAGATTTTAATGTACATGTACCATTATTTTGACTGACGATTAAAAGACAGTTTTCTATGAAGAAAAACATAGGGGGGGGGGGGGGGCAGCATAAGATTTTTTGCCTTACATGAATAATGGAGGGGGACAGGACAGACAACTTTTTTGTCTTACATGAATAACAGTCAGGGGTGCTACTTCAACAAGTAATTAAAAAATTACTTCTACAAGTAATTATCTGACTGATATCAAATGTACCCATGATTTCACATAAAAAGTTAAATAATGTCTTATTTCCTATGGCAAGTAAGAAAATACAGCAGTAGAAGGCAAGAGCACTTCCATTATTTTCAAAAGGAAATAACTTTTTCAGAAGAAACTGTTTGAGTTAAGAAAGATAGCCAAAATTGTAGCCGAATTTCACTTAAAAAGTTGCAAATTTGTGCAAGTTTGTAGCCTTGTAGATTTTTCAACAGAATTTTCATCCCAATAGCAATAATTTTTCCTGAAAATTCAGACTTTCCTTTTCAAAATAAAATTTAAATATAAATTACGATAATTGCTTAAAGCTTTACTCCTTTCATTTAAAGATAAGCCTCTTTCACTAAATATTACTTAAACAAGTAATTTTAAGGGAATGGTTTTACCTTGATATTTCTGTTACTGAAGCAGTTATTACTGATATGAGTAGCCCTTATAACAATTAAAAGCTTGAGAACTTTAAATGTGTATGCTACAATCATTACAAACCATCCATTGCCTTACTTTTTATGTATATTACTTGTATAAGTAATATGTTGCATGGCCATCACAAGTAAATCAGTTACTTTTAGAGGTAATCATTTTAGAAGGCAAAATTAGAAAGTTACTTGAAAAGGTAATTTTTTTAATTACTTGTTGAAGTAGCACCCCTGACTGAATAATAAGAGCACTCTTGATGAAAAAAAAAACAAAAAATAAAAACCCTACCTACCTTGCCACTTTTTTAGACCCAATTATCTGAGAAACATAGAATTTATTTTACATGGCCTTAGTTTGCATACAACTCATCTTGATACCAAAAGCTGTCATTAACTTTTTACTTGCTCCACTTTAATGGGAAATATATTCCTCTATTTTATAAGAAAACACGTTACATTAGTCTAATGGTACAGATAACCCTACTGAAGGTCATAAATATGAGTGATATCATATCAAATACATTGAAATATTTCAAAAATTCTGTAATATATCTGTGAGGTATATTGCATATCACAAAGACTAGGTTTGGTACATTTTGGTATAAAATAAATTGTAAACATACACCCTAAATCTGTAGTGTAAAAAAATAACCCTCCAATAATATAAATCATATAAATCCTGAAAATATGATGGGTTTTTTTGGCTAGCAACAAATAGATAAATCTGCAATCAAAGATTGTTCGACCCCATATGTAATGGGAATAACTCTTTCAAGCATTTCCCTTTAAATTTCTTATAAATAAAGAAAACTTCAGAAAAAAATAAACTTTAAGCATAAAGTGTAAAATTTCCATAAACCATGTAAAAAGTAACCCTATGAAAATATAATCATTGAAATCCTTAAAAAATTTTATAGTCTTTTTTTTAACTGGCAAAAGATACAGAGATCTACATTAACAAATCATTTGACCAAAAATACAGCTAAATGGCAATAACTCTTTCAAGCATTTCCCTCGTTTCACTTCTGATACTATTACCTACATGTAATATTCATAGCCGTAATGTTCAGCTGTTACAATACATAGAAATGATGGATTTATAACATCTGTGACAATAGCTACCTTTTAACATATCTGACAAGTGCATCATTATACCGTACTTTTACTTAATCTCATTTTTCTCCCTAACCATACTGTGTATAAACCAGATGTTGTAGAATTTACAGTTTAAATATCATGTATTGCATATTTACATTTTATAAACATAATTTTAACATGTTTAAAGGGAATTCTCTAATTTTTGTGTTTGAACATGTACTAGGAAATAAAGAAGATGATGCAGGATTTTCGTCTAAAATTGATCTATTTTGACAAAATCATTTCTCTTTGCATATTCTCATTTTTTCAAACTATTAAATTAACTTTCTGTGTGACGACTTATTTCCTTATCAAATCACAGTGTACTTTCTGTGAAATGACTTTCTTCTGTATCAAATCACAGTGTTTGATTACGAAGAAAAATGAAATCTAAGGATAAAGGTACAGTATATATTTAATTTAGCATATAAACATGTTTTGGCACAACTGGGTTTCTCTTATCGTAAAAATATTACATTATTATTGAAAAAACAGCTCTTACAAAATTCAGTTGCACAATACTCTAGTCAGGGCCTTTGTACATGTACATGTACATGATGAAAAATTCACCGGCTGAATTTTTGGCAAGGAAGAATAACTCTATACAGAGTAACAAAAAAAATGCAAAATAGATAAAATACTCAATCTATGATAAATTTTCATTGATAAAATACATGTATCAGGATTAAATTTTGAAGGAAATGATATACGAGACATCTGGGTAAGACAGCTAAAATTTTTTCCCATCTAATATTCTCACTGTTTGAATTAATATCAAATAGACTGTACCCCTCAAAAATCTATCCCTCTTCTAAAAATGTTAACCCCTATCTGTTCTGATTCAATTTATTTCAGGCAGTAAAAAACAACTTTTGAAAATTGCAAGTTCTTGATACATGAAAATATGCTTATTTACTAAACCATAATATTTCAAATTAAATTTATTTTCTATTCAACAACCTATCTATTTTTTTCATCGAAAACATTTCAGCTTGTGTTACAACAGCGTTTATATAGTAGGTTAGTAGCCCTAAAAAGTAAACAGAAAAGGGGCTGATAACTCAGCCATTCATTTTCCTCATCCTAATCAATCTTGGATTTAGACCCAGACGGATTGATCTCATGGCCATAGCACGATTAAAATGTCGTCGTGTTTTAACCTCCCCGCCGTCGTCAAATTTTGTCTCGATAGACGTTATAACGCCGAACACAACTCCTAATACTAAAAATAGAATAATGAACAAAGTATACTGAGTAACAGACGGCGCGGGTATTCCTTCCATCTCTCGTAGGTGCGCTTGGGCCGGCTGAAAACCAGGGTTCAAGTCTAACGCATGTTTAAAATGTTGAGAAGCTTCCTGATAATGTCCGTATGCTTTCAAAATTTCACCTAACGTAAAATGTTGTAACCAGGAATTCTGGGTAGCAGGCTGCATGACCAATGAACGTCTCGTCAAAAATATGGCATCGTCAAGATATTGTAAATTGAATAGCACCCGAGCTAAGTTCAACAAGACTTCTGGATTGTTTGGACTTATGGATAAAGCTTTGCGGAAACATTCTATGGATAACTGTGTATTGCCTTTTATCCGCCAGAAGTTGCCAATCTGGTTGTACACATGGGCTGACTTAGGCTTCTGAAATTAGAAAGATACCATGGTACAAAATACCTTCAGCTGTTACAATGTATTTTTCTGTACTGATTATGTACTAGAAATGTTTGCAATTTTATTTGTGATTTCTACTTTGCATGGAGAGCAAAATCAACAAGAAATGCTAAAACACTGTACTGGTTTCATCAATCTATAGTATACAGAAAATCAAAAGGTAAAGGATAATTCAAGTACAATATCAATGCAATATTCATTACAGATCAATAGATACATGTACAATGCAATCTTTTTTTCTCTAAATATCAAAGGTCAAGGTCATTAAGTCAAAATCCAAGGTATTCTCTGAAGCAGTGAAGGTTAAGGTCAAGGAGTAACTACACATGGATCATCTATGCCCTTCCCTTTTTTTTTTTTTGGTATATAAAATCTTTTGAAGAGTAGGTTGAAGTTCAAGGTCACTAGGTTGGAAGTTCAGATTAAAATCAGAATTATTGTCATGGAAACTGAACTACAAATTACATATTACATTTGTGTATTCCTCTATTCAGTGATAAGCTGATAAAAATATAAATATTAAACAGAATTTACAGATGTGCATGTACTGTAACATTTATTATATACATGTAATTCATAATAACAACATGTACCTGCTTTGTATAACGGAAATGTACCCACCTCTTTTTTGGCTTTTCTGAGTTTTTCTTCTAACTCATTAACATCTACTGTGATCTGGGAATTCTTATTGCCTTTCTTTTTGAAGATGAGAGCGACCTCCGGCTCCGGTATATGGCTATGTTCGTTCCTATTGGTGATTCCTCGTAAATGGTCGTACTGAGTCTCATTGGCCGGCTTTCCACACGTCAAGGAGGGCTGTTTCTTTTCTGAATGTTCGCTGTAAGATTTTTAAGACAAATGCAGAGATTATTTTACTTGTTAATCTTATCACGATTGGGACTGAGTAATGCGGGTCAAATATGTATTGCCATATTTGGAAAAATATCGCGATATATTGCAATATTTTATATCATCTAGATTCCTTATGATTTTCATTTTCCTAGTTCAATCTTCATTTCAAAATTTCATTAAAAATCTGAAAATGTTAATGTTGAAGTCGTTGTTCATATCCAGCATGTCCAGTTGAGAGAAGTTTATACATGTACATTTCTGTTTGGACATCGGCTGATACTTGTAGACAGAAAGTACCGGTATAAAGGAATACAAATATACAAGGACATGCACTTAAACGTTAATTTAAGTACCCTGACAGGGGTGTAGAATTCCTACATGTATTTCCATTTGCCGGGGGCATGTGAAAAGTTAGGTACAAAGCAGGCGTTCACTTGCCCATGGGCAAGTAGACTTGTTGAACGTTTTTTCCTCTTCATTCAAATTTCAGACGCTTTCTTATCTTATTCTATATTAGAAAGGGTTTTAATTTTAATATTCTGAAGAATCAAGCACTCAATTTACTAAAACATGCCATATTTCAACAAGTTTCAGTATGAGACCCATCCTTGTGGCAAGTGATTTTTGAGTCTGCAAGTAAATTTTAAGCCTTGAGTTGCCTGTGGCAGGTAGATTTTGAAAAAAAATTCTATACCCCTGCCTGATTAAATAAGTCAAACATCCTTGAACTTAATAACACTAAGTTCATTTCAGAAGAACGAACGTAGTGCGTACAGCCAATCTGTCAATCAGGAACGTGAAAACAGCTCCTTAATGCAAAAGATACTGATAGAGATACCATAGAGACATGGATATAAGGATTGGCAATTTGAATTACCCTATTGTTGTATTGTGAGAAGGAACTTACGTTCTCTCATAATTTTCAAAGAAACAACATATAAATATGAACATAGATAAATATCGCCAAAAACTTGTTTTTGAAAACTAATACTGTGGTACATGTAGATATTGCGAAGCCTCGTTTTGCATTATACCTTATGCATTGGTCCAAACAATTTTCAAGCATTTGCTGCAGTCTGTGGCCTATTATTTCGCATAAGTTACATGTATGCATAAAAATGGAGAAAATATTTGGCATATTTCAAGGGGAAGGAGCCAGACAAGTGATGTGAAAAAAAAGCCAACTTTTGATCATCAATTGCTGAAAGCTGGTTTATGGGATTGGCATGGAGCCATTTTACTTTACCACTATCAAATACGGCCCTTCACCATGTTCACCACCTAGCTTTCTTTAGTACCATTGTTGAGGGGAATCCACAGCAGCATACATGTAGGCACCAGATGCCTAAAAGAAAACTAAAAACCTGTCTTGAACGCCCATTTCTCTTCACTTTGCCCTTTCTGCAAGGCACAACAGCTCTCATGTTTTAGGTCAGTCTCTCCCGACTTTATACCGGTACGCTTTAGTGATGTCCCACTCAGTTTTGCAATATTCAACAGAACTACTTGGATTTCAACATTAATAAAGCTGCATATCATGCAGTATTTTCTGACAAGATATCCTTCTTCACCATCGTAACCTACCTACCTTAGATTATAAATGCACTTAGCTGCATTTAATCCAAATACCCTGAAATCGCATCAAAACCTACACACTGAATCAACTGATTTTTAGCACCTAGACTGAACGTACCAATGCTCGGACATTTTGATATGTTTTTCTCAATTTTGATAAAATACATTAGGGTAAATGCCAATAATTTGATTTTAAAACATTGACAACCAGTTAAGAGATTTTTTTAATTAACTGTTTTGAAAGTGGGATCAGCAGTTAAAGTTCAGGGAACTCTTCAATTGGAGTACCAAAAAGATGGATATTTGACAAAATCTGTACCAATGCTCGGACACTTGGCCTCATGGCACATAATATTAAACCAAGCAAATGAAAAACTAAAGTAATTTTCACTGAAAATGATTCAATATCTAATGGAATATTTAAAGACAATCACTCAAATTTCATCCAGTTCTTTGAATTCATTGCTTGAATTGAAGCTGGTTGTCATCGCATTCTGAACCCATGAAAATTCAAGCGAAAAAGAAAAAGTTAGAAATTTGTTGACATAAATGTATCAGTTGCGAATTCAATCTTGTATTTGATTTCGTTAAAACATCGATCCAAGCAATTTTGTGGTGAAGAATTATCGTGACCCTCGGTCAATCCATAGAGCCAAATACACTAGGTGTCCGAGCATTGGAAGTGTCCGAGCATTGGTACGATTAGTCTACAACAATTGTTAGTTGGAGTTGTCATCCTTGTGGCTTGTCGCTAACACAGTAAACATGAAAGCTGTTGTGCATTAGGAAATTGTAAAGAGAAGAGAAATGGGCATTTAATATGGGGGTTGTCTGGTGCCTGTACACAATGAAACAGCAACAAAATCATGATACATATGACAGAATCCCCAAAAAGATGGGGAGGGGGGGGAGGGGAGGGGGGGGAGGGGGGTTCATGTCATTCAATGTGTTTAAGAATTACCTTTGTTGGACTCGATGAACACTTTTTTCTTTATCATTTGCCTTCCTATTTGTCAGTATTTTCCATTCACCATTTTCTACAACTTTACCAGTCAATAACGACATCATGTCGTCCGAGTTTCCTCCATCCTCGTTTTCTTGTACAACTTTTCCTTCGTCGAGATTCAATTTCCAATGATTCGAACCCACTGAACTTTTTGAATTACTGTTCACAATATGCATCGACACAATGTACAAGGCCATGTAAGACACACATGGCATGTCACAAGTCATATTGTACACTTGACAGATCAACAAATAAAAGTAACAGGTGTAAGAAAGATAACTCTTATCAAAATTACTGTACTAGATCTAATCCGCGGCAGAACAGGTAGAAAAATAGTTAAAAAACGTTATTTATGTTTCTCATCAACGCATGATGTTTTATATTTCACTTTTTATTGATTTATTTCATAAATTTGTAAATTCAAGTTTTTTGTTCTAAATTTTCTATTCCTTTATTTTTCATCATCAACGAAGTTATCTTTGTTTTGGCTTAATTCATAAAGGACCAGAGCCACGAACGGCGATATCGGCCTAAAGTTTTCGTATTTTTTCAAACACAGACAATGTTTCTAAATTATCAACAAAAGGAAAGGAGAACATTTTGTCTTTCGAAAACGTGCGAAGTTATGAGATTCCGGACATGTCTTAAGAAGATATAGAGCCCAAAACCAAGCCAGGATTGGCATTTCCGGTAATTTTGTGAGATATCATGAAATTTGATCGATAATTTCGTATAGGGCCGGACATTCTACCAAAAAAATAATTATATTTAAATATTCTTTGATTATACCTGTGATTATTTCGATGAAGATTTTTTTGGTAGAAAATTAAACTTTTATGAGTTCTCTGTTGGCACATTTCTTGACAAATTGTTCATCAAAGATGGTTAGAACGTCATGAAAAAGACTTCCCAGACGATGAAAATGAGAAGTTGTATTTCAAGATAGGTAGTAGATGATCTGAAAGCTTTTAAAATTATGTAAAATTTTATAAATTTGGCCGTTGATTACTTTTACACCTATTTCAAATTATTCCAATCCTTCAGAAAACTGCTCCATAGTAGATAATATTTGTGACGTCATTCATACCAATGACGTCATCAAAATTGACGTTTATGAATTTCCTGAAATGTCAAGTTGTGCACTCGAGTAGTTACGATACATATTTTCGTTATACTTAAATCTTTTGAACCACTCTATGTCTTCCCTGTATATATTGGCATGTATACACGTGATGCTAAGAGGAAAAAATAAGAGAATAATTTTAAAATCTTTTAAAGAAGGCATATATAATGTATGTGGGATTTTGGGGGTTTCAGTTCATTTGTTTGTTATATATATGTATGTTATTTCCTAAAATGTTCCTAAGACGGGAATAAAATGTGTAAACAAAAAATGCATCGGCTTTCTACAATTATCCCATACGATAGTAAGAGAAATTAGAAGATAGAAAACGTGATTGAAATAATGAGAATTCGAAACATAAAAGAAAGACGTTATATGAATGCAGCATAAGGGAGCAAAATAGATCGACACCCAAGAAGAAACATTTATGATCTAATTCTTTTAAAGAGGAGGTGGGGATTTTTGAAGACAAAAAATAAAAAAGATAGAAAACTTGAAATCAAATTATTAATTTGAAATAGATGATTGACGAACGATATCGAACCAGCGAATTTTGATTGAGGTTCAGACTATGCTGGATCAATTCTCTGTCCGTTTATTTTGATGTAATATAAAGTCCAGCTCCCAATATAATGGATAACAGGGGATAGGAGACCGCGATATAATAATTTATTCAAAGATACCATTTTCCTGAAAATAGATTTTATTGAAAACGTAAAATTTATTCCGACGGGTCTGGGTTGAGAAAAAAAAAGAGACATAAAAAGTTTTATTTGAAAATATGCAGTAACGACCATAATATTGTCGAATTTGTAAAATTAAATCTCCATATACCTCTGTTATAAAAACACAATACATTGTAGGTGGCGCCAGCGAAATGAATTAGAGCTGCGCACCCTAAATTAAAAATGACGTTTTCAAACGGCTATAGCAGCGAATGTATGAGTTAGATTCGCCTGAAAATTTGAATTTATACAAATGAGAACGTAAACTTTCATATGAAAAGAAAGATTTTGCATTTAAAGATTTTGTAAAATTAAATAATTTTCAAGGACACCGTACTGTTATAAAAGCTTTATCATCAAGTTCTGAAAACAAAAATCACATCATTAAAAAATGTTGACCGCAGGGAGAGTCTAGAACATGCTCCCCTTCTCGCCCTGGCCTCATCCCTCCCTTTAGATTCGCCAATCATCCGATATTGCAAAAATGTGAGAAAAAAATGATTTTTAAAAAGTACGCGAACGCTGCAATTCATAAATTCGAACATTAATCATCTTTGCTACAGTCCATCGATCCAGAAATTAATAATGTTGTGCATCTATGACATCGTTTTGTCACATTCATGGTACTGTTCTGGCAGATTTGGATCAGTTGTTTTCTTATTCGTGTAACGTACCTAAGTTTTCATTCCTCTAAGCGCGAATCATTACGTACATGTATTCGTATTCCATACCTCGATCTCTATCTTGATCACATTAATACACGCTGTATTATTGTAACGATAGTCGCAGCAATCGTCGCTATCGTCTCTAAAATATCCAACTCGCCGACTATCGATTCTATCTCTGAGAATCGTTTAATCGGAGTAAATAGATCTACACCTCTTTGAAAAATGTTCTCTCTTCACACAAAATGACACTTAAAATGTATCAGAATGGGAGTCATGGCAACGGATTCTAGTTTAGTTATGGAACGATTATCGCTGACGATCGATTGTCGGTCGTTGAATGGCCAGCGATGAACATTACTAATCGATGTTGAAAATCAAACGCGATTGTCGCCGATATCGCTGATTACCGGATTGTCCGATTTAGTATCTTGGTTTTGATAAATTCGTGTATTTCCCTTTTAAACTATTTTTTTTCCCTTGTACTTCAAAGTACATACTAGTGTATGACATTTTCTGTTGCATGGTATTCAAGAAAAAGAAGCTTGAACGAATTGATAGGGTATTCATAGTAGTTGTGATCGAAAGTGCTTTACTCAATAAAACAATTTTATTCAAAGAAACAATGATTTGGTGTTTATTTCAATTCATTGTTGGAAAGAAATGTTTTGAATTTTCCGATTATAGTAATAATGGGTTATGCCCATCCGATTATTTCCGCTTATCGATTATGATCTAACTTCCGATTGCCCAACACTTATACTAGTACTAGCACATACATGTGAGAAGAGTCATGATATGAACGGGAGCATGAAAAGTAATTTAAAATACGAAATATTCAAAATGCAACTATCTTTTTTTCTCTATGTTCAAAGTCCGCTACCATTGATCCGAATTGGACCCTTTTATGTTAGAAATATCCCGCTCCCTAATTCCTGTATCCGCCTAAACCTCTGCAAATGGGTATTACACACTGATTTTAGAACGAAAATCATGCAATGAATTAAGACATTATTTTTCTCATTTTTCAGCTCGAGTTTTATCTGTACTTATTTATATTGAGTCATTGACTCCTATGCACCGAAGTGTACGGAAGGGGTTTTCATTATCTATGTCTAGTCCAGCAACTGACCGCGAAATTGGATTAAAAACTGATACGTGTAATTTGAGCCTACTAGTTTATAGGAACAAATTTGAAGTACTTATAGATGTCAAATTGAGTCAGATCAATGTTCATATTCATACATCGCTGACAGTGGTGTATCTACGGCAAAATTAAGTGGAGGCTTTAATTATCTTCATATAATCATAAATAATGACATCAATTTCTTGTGGATCGATGTAGCTTACATCTTACGCGATTTAAACGAATACAAAAAGTAAAAGTATTACATTGAAGACATGCATACTGTAGTTCCAGGACGGACATTTTCAACCTGTGATTTCGAGCAAAGGCAAAACAAACACGGATTGTACATGATAAATTGTACAAATATTGTATTTATAGAAATTTTCAAAATATGTTTCCTTTAAATTAATATTTCACACATTTTCTCAATGTAGAAATATCTCTTATCATTTCTAATAATTAGTAATTCATGGTACTTGTCCTGACATCATGCGACGTCATATGTGAAAATGACGTCAAATGACATCGCAAACGATATACCATATCCTCAATTCACATTAAAATATTTTGCTTCAGCAAGGTCGTAAATCACAAAGTTGGCCAGTTCTGAAGTGCTGAAATATGGTATTATCAAAATATAAAAGATGAACGATGTGGCAAATTAGGCCGATTTTGCCGTTCGTGGCTCTGGTCCTTTGTAAAATTCAAGTTTTTCTATTCTTTTATTTTTATCATCAACGCATAAGTGGTTTTTTATTTCACTTTTTATTTGATTATTTCATAATTTGTACAAGTCAAGTTTTTTGTTCTTAATATGCTAAAAGAGCACAATTTTGAAATTGCTACAAAATGAAAGAAAAAAAGGGATGGGCGCATCCACCATCAGGCTCGGACCTAGGATTTATCTTAGAGTGGGCATCAAATTAAAATTCAAGTAGGCCTATATAATATTGATGTCAAGATCGGTTCAAAATGACATCAATTTTGACAAGGGATACCAACGCTCGCCAGCTTTTCTTACATTATGAAATTCAACTTTCAAGCATTTTCCTCTACAGAAGGATGTAGTTTCCCCATGTAGCATAGGCGTAGGCGTAGGGAGCGGGGGCACATGCCCCCCCCCCACTTTGAAAAGTGGGGGGGGGGCACAACCATGTTTGTGGCCCCCTCCCCCCCCCCCCCCCCCCACTTTTCAATCACAAAATTTTATGATGCATTTAAAACATTGTTTAAAATAGCAACATTTTGTACCATAAATCTACAATTTATCGGTCAATTTTCAAAATTTTTCTTTGGCTCGCTACCGCTCGCCAGTTCTGTAAAGACTTTCTGAATAATTTAGCTATTCTGATCCATCAGTTGTACATATTACTTTATCAATGTACATGAAGACATTTAACTCAAACGATATAGAATATCATTACATATACTTGTTAATGATAGAGGGTATAGAAAGTATTTTCTGACAAGTCAATATTTTGTAAAAAAAAAATTATTCATATACTTAAAATTTAGAATTGTACCAGAAATGTTAAAATTTATGCATACAGAACATGAAACTCACATATTTTTTAAAATCTCTTGACCCCCCCCCCCCCCCCCCCCCCCCCCCACCTTTTGGGATTTGTGCCCCTCCACTTTTTCAGGCAGAGCTACGCCATTGTGTAGATTGTAACGTGTGACTTCTTTTGCTCCAACAATGCCAACTTTTCGCTATCTCCCGTACGCTCGCCAGTCATTTATCGAATAACATATGAAATAAGAATTTAATTCAATATTCAGCTCCTTTATATACATAGTACTTAACATACGACCTCACTTTTATGATGTATTTATTTTAGGATCCTATAGCAGACCAAAAAAATGAGTTGAAATGGGAGTCTGAAATACATTCAGAAATAGATGATTTATGTTGGAAAAGAATTAATTTTGGTGTTAAATCATACACAAATGACTGTTTATTAAAATGGTTCCAATATCGTATTGTACATCGAATTTTAGGTACTAATGTACTCTTATATAAGATAGGAATAAATTCATCAAATACATGTACTTTTTGTCACACAGAACCAGAAACTATCTCGCATTTACTTTATAGCTGTCAATATTCATACAAAATATGGAATGATTTTAAGATTTGGCTATTTGACATTTTTGATATTAGTTTAGATTTAACAACTATAAATATATTATTGGGAGTTTTTGATAAAAAATGTAAAGTACTTGACACTATAATATGCCTTATTAAACAATACATTTATAGACAAAAGATGGGAAAATGCATTCCCACCTTTGAAGGTGCAAAATCTCATATCAAAAACTATATAAAGGGACAATGTTATATTCATAAAAAAAATTTAAAATTAGAAATCTTTAAGAAAAAATGGGGTGCTTTTACAGTTCTAGCAGAGTAAAGATTATCTTTTTTTCTTTACAAAACATAATAAACATAATAATAAGTACAAAATAACAGTCAAATAGGGTCTTTCAAAATTACAATTTTTTTCTAAGATACTTATGTATGTAAGGTATGTACACTAGGTCTTGTGTGTTTATATTTGTCGGATGTATGGTGTATGCATGTCTTTTGACTTAGTAAACTAGTTTGTGATTGTCTTTATGAATGTCTGAATGTCTCTGTGATTGTCTCATATGCATAAAAAGAAAAAAAAAAGAAAAATAAAAAAAAAAACATACGACCTCTATCTAATGTACAGGCGGCGGCTTTTTTTAGGGGGGGGGAGGGGGTTAGGGGCGGGCTTGTTCGTTTTCATGGCACGATTTCGGGCCCCTCTTTTTGTGAAATCCTAGATCCGCCACTGGTTAAGATTGATTTCTAAAGCAATTTTAGGATAGAAAAATAGAACTTTGGGTGGCCAAGCCAGAAAGAATACATCACTATACATCTATAATTTTCAGAGAATTTTAGAAAGGGCAATGAGGATCCATATTGAATCCCGTATGTACTACCCATTGGTCGACGTGAAAAAGGTCGTACTGTAGGCTACCATCCAGAGAGCTTAATTAAATTTCGGGGAAAAAAAAGTTATTTATGAACAGAATATTCGGGATGTTATTTTTTTTCAGTTTTATCTTAAAATCAATGGTACTCTTTGGCACCACCTACTGAACATTATTGATTTTAACAAAATTGTCCACATTCTGATACCAAAGCTGGATGTCGTCGCTAACGATATACGTCTTGTGATTCATGATGTCGGACTGGCCACGTGACTAGGGTTCCCCCATGTTTACTGGTATCACTATGCCCTATGAAAAAGCTGTTTTCTTTCGTTTGCTCTTTTTTCATATCTGTTGTTATATTGGGATTTGAGGAGGTAAGATATGATTCATCAATGGTTCTTTCAATGAATTCTAGTAGTTTTATTCTTGTTAAAGACGTTAGACTCTAGATATATAGCAATTTCCATGCATTGTGCTCTATGAAAAATCCCGAGTTTATCCCCAATACTTCATTATTTAGTAAGCATAGTAAGAACAGTCGGTATTACTAGCCATTCACTTAATTTTTTTAGAAAGACGGGGAGTAGCTAAACGTACATAAAACTTAAGTTTCACAAAACGCTTTGTAAACGTACATATAAGCTTAGCTCCCCCGCATCCATGTTAAACTTTGCTTTTAAAAGAAGATTGTGGTAGCTCAGTATTTTGGCAAAGTACCGATGCTACAATAACAAAACTTGCACATGTGATTCATATTGGGATTCCAATGTGGACCTATACATCAGACGCAGCATCTTACCTATTTATAATGCCCAAGCGTTAGCGCATCACATGACCTTGATATTTTAAAAGAATAGATTTAATAATTGAGATTATTTACAAGGATGTGGCGACACCCATTTATAGCGCACTACTCTCCAAGCGACGTAACTATGTTAAGCAAACATCAATAGTGCCCGGTCGTGGCACTATTCTCTCATAGTCCCCGCGTGCTAAACCAATAGAATTCCAAGGATTTATAATGTGATGTACTAGATATGTATTAAGATTTCCTTGAACGCCCAGTTTGACCTGCATCACTGTTGTTTAGCGGCGCAACGTACCTTAAAAGAGTTACGTACATCCAAAATGGAGACAGATGTCAACGGTTAATTTGTTTTCTCTCTTACTTTCAGATAAATAAAACTTATACATTACAACATGCTGAACTTATGAGGTACAATATTATTTGAATTTTACCTGAAAGTAACGCAATAAATAGAATGTTTCAACACACCATCATAATTTATTAATTCAACTGTTGACCAATACTACGACATCATGTATAATTGCGGTTTTATTCAGATACAGATATTGGCAGATATGAAAGAAATTGTGCTAATGTGATTCTACATCGCAATTCGTAACTTTATAGCACCTGTTTTCTGGCTAAATGAGTTGGATATGACTTGCAATAGAAATGCTTCTCACAGATCAATGCACTACCCAATTGCTTTTTCAAGATACAATGTATACCCATCAATATGTTTACTTAACAAGACGTTTTATGTGACGTCAACGACGTCAATAAAAGTAAACGCGACGTAAAATTGGGATTCTGAAAAAATTGGTTCGAAATTTTCTTCATGAAGGTATAGAGTTGGAACAGTCTTCCGTATTATTATTATAAACACTTATTTCTTGTTGCAATGTGGAGCAGTTAAAATACTTCCCAGTGACTTGATGTTTAGAAGTGTATAATTGATTACTTCTTTCCAGCTCTGTCGCCTGAAAGAAGCTTCTTTTTTGGAACTTAATCGATCTGACATCATAAATATTATTTTGCTATTTCGAAAACTTGCCATTCCATTCAAAACTATCATCGAAATTAAAGGAGGTTAACATCTTAGCACCATCCCTCCAATGCTATTTTAAACATATGTTTTGACCCTACAGAAAATTTGGAGCCGCGCGCTCTCTGTAAAGTAAATGTACAAACCTAAATTCAAAAACTAAAAGAGAGCGTTACTGAAATGAATTTTGGTGGCTTCACTGGAAGCATCACCAATGAGAATTTAATATTCGAAACACGTGTCTGGTGCAGGAAAAATTGGTTTGAAAGTTTCGCAATGAAGGTATAGAGTTTTGCCTATTATTTCCATTAACAATGCAATCGCGAACTTCGGCGTCTTCTGGCTGTATGTAACACCGGCCGCGATTGCCAAATAGAAACATGTCAAATCCAGTAATGTCCAAGTAGGTAAAAGGTAAAATTGGAAAGCTTTCTAGGTCGTACTCAAGAATGGCGTTATCATTCTTGAAAGGCAAATATCGAAATGTCCAATAAGTTCTTTTTAAATAGCGAACGTAGAACTTCCTCAGTGACATCTTAAGTCGTTCCCTTAAACAACCTTAGCTAGCAGCTCTGGTGAGCCTCTTTGCCCTCAATATGAAGTTCTCGTACTTCGAGCACGCTCTTGCATAGCGTAATAGTTGTGGAATGAATACGCCATAGACATGCGAAGAGGGAAAGTTGCTAGACATTCATGAAGGGGACGTTTATAATGGTGAAATTAAAATAGTAACGTTTGTCATTAAGAGAGATCGATAGTAGTACATGTATATCTAGGTAGAAGACTGCAGTGTTGCACACGGTTGTTTCTTTCATTTTCTAGTTCACTGGGATAGATGGCGCCAAGGTAATCCTGAAGTTTTGGATTATCGATGGAGAGTACGTCATCAATGTATCTGTACGTCCAGTTGAAAAAGAAGGGAGGAGATCTCCAACAAGACCCCGTTGCAGCATCAACAGTAAATCACCAAAACACCCGATGCAAAAACACAAAAGACGAGTACAGCACGAGACGGAAAAGAGACACACGACATGTAAACATCAAACACAAAAGACTACACATAAACCCACGAGACCAATGGGTAACCGGTGCCGACTTTGGACGGCCATCTGTCACGCAAGTAGCAAATGGTGTGGTTATCCTGGATTACGTGCGCACAACCCTCTCACTTCTCCAATTACCCAGAGGTCTCGAAGAACGTACAATTGTGGTGTAAAACAACCTCCTCACTGTAAGATGACATCACACAAACAAGACCGCGAAACACAGAGGCCCCATAGACACAGATGAATATTTAAATGGATATAACAAGAGGGCACAGTCCGTGCTCTGCCGGCTGTAGCGAGCTCATGTATGTAATCACCCGAGGAGTCCAACTGACATTCAGAGAGGACAGGTGGTCGGGGCCCTGTCTTCTCTAAAGAGGTTTGGACAGGGCCCGTCATGGAGTCCCGTCGTCACAGTCAGCCAGAGTGCAAGTCTCAAGGATGCGCTTGTACAAGACTGTAGATTGGTCAAGTACCAAGTCTAGTGTCCGTCTGGTGACATTAGGATCATACCCACGGTATAAAAGGCGTTTGATGATTCTGACGCATTTTCGATGGTTATGCTGCCTACCTTTGATCCTTTTTATTTTGTATATCATATCACCATAAAAGACAGGTTGTGTAATACCCATAGTAATGTACTCTGCTGCATGTATAGATCCGAATTTTAAGAAGTTGACTGTAATTTTTGTAAAATTTCCAGAAAGTCTTAACTAGTTTATGAAAGCGGAAACCTTGACCAAAAAGTTTTTTGGTAATTTGTAAATTTCTACTGTGAAAATCCAAAATATCAGTACATGCTCTAGCGTACCGGATGAGCTGTGATATGTAAATGCCGTATGACGGTAATCTTGGAACATCACCGTCAAGCCATGGGAAATTTACTATGTTGAATCCAAAATCATCCCTTTTGTCATATACACTTGTATGAATCTTTCCGTTTACAATTTTGATATTTAGGTCCAAAAAGGGTGTTTCTGTATTTGAAAGGTTTGCCTTGTTAAGGGTTAATTCTTGTGGATAAATTTCATTCTTATATAATTCAAAAGCAGGATTGTCATTGGTTAGAATATCATCCAGATACCTAGAAGTATTATTGAAACATTTCAGCTCATCAAATTTTCTTTGCTTTTGAAGATTTTGGATAAATTCTTTTTCATAAGTGTATATAAAAATAAATCTGCAACAAGAGGCACACAGTTAGTACCCATAGGAATTCCTACAACCTGCTTGTATAGATTCTTACCAAATCTAACATAAATATTGTCCAAGAGGAAGGACAAGGCATTACACAGGTCACTACATGGCCATGATTTGTATGATTTGTAGTCTGTCGAGGAAAAGAAACCCTTCGATTCAGACGTACAAATGTAAGTTTTTCGCTCTCGATCAAAACACCATTTAATGAGATTAGATAATCGATCATTAATTTTGTCATGAGGAAGTGTGGTGTACATATTAGAGAAGTCGTATGAAGAAATCGTATTGGCTTGGAAATTTCCAGATTTCATTTTTTCAATCACATCCCCTGAATTCTTAATAGACCAAAATAAATTTACATCGTTCCTGTTTAGAACCGTTTCACAGTATCTAGTTATGTGTTCTTTAATAGCAGTAAGTGCTGACGTCAGATTTCTAGACAAAATTGTAGTGGAGCAGTTACTAGAATTAGCAATAAATCGAAATCTGTAAGGAGACTTGTGCAGTTTCGGTATGCAATATAGTGTTGGGAGATCCAATTTAGAAATAGAGATATTGAATGAAGACAGTTCACTGTTATGCTTGCTTAAAATGTTAGATGCACTGGACCAGGAATCCCCGAGGGCACATGTAGCCAAGTTCGATCAACTTCGGTTGATCGTCTGTCTCTTCAACGCATTCGAAAATTTCTGTTATCAAAAAATCTTGAAATTTCTAAAACGTGGGTCCTGTAGCATCATATCCCACCCGTCCTGCTACGTCTTTTGGTACATTTTGGGACATAATATTTTTCACACTCTTTGGCCTTATTTCATTGTTTAGATTGAGGATCACTGACGAGGGTTAAGTACCCGAAACGTGCATGTCTGGTCCATGCTGAAATTTAATCTGTTCAAAAATGATGCTATTGAATTGGAAGACGTTAATCATTTGAACAACTTGGTGAGTGTCACTGCTGGTGGACCAGGAGTCCCCGAGGGCACATGTAGCCAAGTTCGATCAACTTCGGTTGATCGTCTGTCTCTTCAACGCATTCGAAAATTTCTGTTATCAAAAAATCTTGAAATTTCTAAAACGTGGGTCCTGTAGCATCATATCCCACCCGTCCTGCTACGTCTTTTGGTACATTTTGGGACATAATATTTTTCACACTCTTTGGCCTTATTTCATTGTTTAGATTGAGGATCACTGACGAGGGTTAAGTACCCGAAACGTGCATGTCTGGTCCATGCTGAAATTTAATCTGTTCAAAAATGATGCTATTGAATTGGAAGACGTTAATCATTTGAACAACTTGGTGAGTGTCACTGCTGGTGGACCAGGAGTCCCCGAGGGCACATGTAGCCAAGTTCGATCAACTTCGGTTGATCGTCTGTCTCTTCAACGCATTCGAAAATTTCTGTTATCAAAAAATCTTGAAATTTCTAAAACGTGGGTCCTGTAGCATCATATCCCACCCGTCCTGCTACGTCTTTTGGTACATTTTGGGACATAATATTTTTCACACTCTTTGGCCTTATTTCATTGTTTAGATTGAGGATCACTGACGAGGGTTAAGTACCCGAAACGTGCATGTCTTGTCCATGCTGAAATTTAATCTGTTCAAAAATGATGCTATTGAATTGGAAGACGTTAATCATTTGAACAACTTGGTGAGTGTCACTGCTGGTGGACCAGGAGTCCCCGAGGGCACATGTAGCCAAGTTCGATCAACTTCGGTTGATCGTCTGTCTCTTCAACGCATTCGAAAATTTCTGTTATCAAAAAATCTTGAAATTTCTAAAACGTGGGTCCTGTAGCATCATATCCCACCCGTCCTGCTACGTCTTTTGGTACATTTTGGGACATAATATTTTTCACACTCTTTGGCCTTATTTCATTGTTTAGATTGAGGATCACTGACGAGGGTTAAGTACCCGAAACGTGCATGTCTGGTCCATGCTGAAATTTAATCTGTTCAAAAATGATGCTATTGAATTGGAAGACGTTAATCATTTGAACAACTTGGTGAGTGTCACTGCTGGTGGACCAGGAGTCCCCGAGGGCACATGTAGCCAAGTTCGATCAACTTCGGTTGATCGTCTGTCTCTTCAACGCATTCGAAAATTTCTGTTATCAAAAAATCTTGAAATTTCTAAAACGTGGGTCCTGTAGCATCATATCCCACCCGTCCTGCTACGTCTTTTGGTACATTTTGGGACATAATATTTTTCACACTCTTTGGCCTTATTTCATTGTTTAGATTGAGGATCACTGACGAGGGTTAAGTACCCGAAACGTGCATGTCTGGTCCATGCTGAAATTTAATCTGTTCAAAAATGATGCTATTGAATTGGAAGACGTTAATCATTTGAACAACTTGGTGAGTGTCACTGCTGGTGGACCAGGAGTCCCCGAGGGCACATGTAGCCAAGTTCGATCAACTTCGGTTGATCGTCTGTCTCTTCAACGCATTCGAAAATTTCTGTTATCAAAAAATCTTGAAATTTCTAAAACGTGGGTCCTGTAGCATCATATCCCACCCGTCCTGCTACGTCTTTTGGTACATTTTGGGACATAATATTTTTCACACTCTTTGGCCTTATTTCATTGTTTAGATTGAGGATCACTGACGAGGGTTAAGTACCCGAAACGTGCATGTCTGGTCCATGCTGAAATTTAATCTGTTCAAAAATGATGCTATTGAATTGGAAGACGTTAATCATTTGAACAACTTGGTGAGTGTCACTGCTGGTGGACCAGGAGTCCCCGAGGGCACATGTAGCCAAGTTCGATCAACTTCGGTTGATCGTCTGTCTCTTCAACGCATTCGAAAATTTCTGTTATCAAAAAATCTTGAAATTTCTAAAACGTGGGTCCTGTAGCATCATATCCCACCCGTCCTGCTACGTCTTTTGGTACATTTTGGGACATAATATTTTTCACACTCTTTGGCCTTATTTCATTGTTTAGATTGAGGATCACTGACGAGGGTTAAGTACCCGAAACGTGCATGTCTGGTCCATGCTGAAATTTAATCTGTTCAAAAATGATGCTATTGAATTGGAAGACGTTAATCATTTGAACAACTTGGTGAGTGTCACTGCTGGTGGACCAGGAGTCCCCGAGGGCACATGTAGCCAAGTTCGATCAACTTCGGTTGATCGTCTGTCTCTTCAACGCATTCGAAAATTTCTGTTATCAAAAAATCTTGAAATTTCTAAAACGTGGGTCCTGTAGCATCATATCCCACCCGTCCTGCTACGTCTTTTGGTACATTTTGGGACATAATATTTTTCACACTCTTTGGCCTTATTTCATTGTTTAGATTGAGGATCACTGACGAGGGTTAAGTACCCGAAACGTGCATGTCTGGTCCATGCTGAAATTTAATCTGTTCAAAAATGATGCTATTGAATTGGAAGACGTTAATCATTTCATTGCTTTTGATATATGTATTAGTAGACGAAAGTTCCGAAATCAAAGTTGATATGTAGTAACGTTTTCAAATGATAATGGTATTGTTGGCTGCTTTATCAGCTGGTGCAAAGACATATTTTTCATGTAATTTACTTAGTTTGGATTTGAAATATCTTTCTGATTTGGAACGTGGATTTTGAAAAAGATGAGGGTTTTTATGGAAGTTATCTATTCGAATATCGGTTATATCTAAAATGAGGTTTTTCCAGTCATTCAGAGCATGCGGTTCGACTCCTTCTGATTTACACCATCTTTTCGTATAATTATCTAAGGCTTCCGTAAGCACTTCACGGCATTTGACAAAATCTATCTTGGATGTGATTCTATACTTAGGTCCTTTTTTAAGAAGACTACGGAGCTGTCTGTCTTGGATAATTGAAAAGTCACCTGTAACAACATGGCCAGCTGCTTTGTAGAGATATTTAGAAGTTACACATTCTCAAGAAGCAGGACACGATTCAAGTATGTCAGGATCCGTTGTAACTTTATTATAGTTAAAGACAAAGTTTCGAATAGGTTTCTTGTACTTATAACAAATAAGAGGTGGCTCTAAATTTTCAAAATATTGAGGAATGGTACTTTGTACGCGATGATCCCGAAAAATATTAGAGATGTTTAGAAGATCAAAACCTTTGTTAATAAACGGGATTTTTATGAATCGTCTTGAACTGCGATGATGGCTTCTTTTTGTAATTTGAAAGCAGAGAATGAATTATGCCTGAATATGACAGCTAGGAAAGGGGCATAGTTAAATTCATACCCATTGGATTTCAAACAATTTGTTGGAATATTTGGCCTCCGACAATAACGAAAATATTGTCGATCAAAAATTCTAGCATCTTGATGATGTCGTCTTGATGATGTCGTCTTCAGTGTACTTCCTTTCTGAATCTAAGTGTTCCTTGACAAAGTAAGTTTCTAAACGTCCTAAAACGAGGTAGTTGTGTTTTCGATAGCCACTTATGTTAACAAAAAAAGGTTTATTATTATTATTATTATTATGGAAGTCAACCTAGTTTTAAGTTTTTGATGAGGTATGGTGGTGCACAGAGTAGAAAATCGAAAGATTTTTAAAATGCTTGTAAAATGTAGTTGAAAGTCGGATATTTGAGGTAATCTAACTGTTCTTTTGAGTTTTTGAGAATCCACATCTGATTGGCTTCTCTTCTAGAGTATGCCGTTGCACATTACATGTACTTCGATATGAGTTAGAATTTTCATAAGCAAAATAGAGAGAGGCTTACCCAGCGAAAAAAACCCACAAGTAAGTGATACGTAAATGACGTCAGACATAACCTACAAACCACAACAATACACGATAAAAATCACTAGAACATCATACAAAACAATCGTAACAGACGTACAAAAACATTAAACATTGATGACAACACATAAAAGGAATGAGACCAATGATGCCATTTGTAATACAAATTCTATGTAAAAGGATCTAAAAAATTCTATGGCATGCGTATAACAGTCTGTGCTCTGCTGTCAGAAGCGAACTCAAGATCAATCATCGTAAAATGAAGGAAATTAAATTCCCAATGATACATACTCTGATCAATGCTGGAGTTGTCCCAAATTTTGAAAGAAGTTCAGAGTAGTTATTGTAAAATTTCCAAAAAAGGTTTTACAAGATTATGGTATCTAAATCTTCGATTAATAAGTTTCTTAGTAATTTGCACATTACATGTACTTCGATATGAATTAGAATTTTCATAAGCAAAATAGAGAGAGGCTTACCCAGCAAAAAAAAAAAACCCACAAGTAAGTGATACGTAAATGACGTCAGACATAACCTACAAACCACAAAAATACACGATAAAAATCACTAGAACATCATACAAAACAATCGAAACAGACGTACAAAAACATTAAACATATCGGGAGTTCGCTTCTTTTCATATGGTGGAGGTTTTTGTTTGTTTGCTTTGGTTCCTGTTTTGTCCTGATTTTGTATGCCTTCGGTTTCTGATTTTTGAATTATCGATTTTGTGCTGTATACAGGGATATGGTCATTATCCATATTTGTCATTGATGACAACACATAAAAGGAATGAGACCAATGGTGCACCCGGCGCCGACTTTGGACGGCCATCTGCTATAGGCAAATTTTGTGATTATCTGGATTACGTGCGCACAACCCTCCCACTTATCCGGATACACAGATGTCTCCATAGACGCACAATACATGTAGTTGTAAAAAGATAAAAAAAATCTCACTGTAAGGTGAAGTCACAAACAAGACAGTTAAACGCAGCGGCCATTTTGTAATAGAAATTCTATGTAAAAGGATCTAAAAAATTCTATGGCATGCGTATAACAGTCTGTGCTCTGCTGTCAGAAGCGAACTCAAGATCAATCGTCGTAAAATGAAGGTAATTAAATTCCCAATGATACATACTCTGATCAATGCTGGAGTTGTCCCAAATTTTGAAAGAAATTCAGAGTAGTTATTGTAAAATTTCCAAAAAGGTTTTACAAGATTATGGTATCTAAATCTTTGATTAATAAGTTTCTTAGTAATTTGCACATTACATGTACTTCGATATGAGTTAGAATTTTCATAAGCAAAATAGAGAGAGGCTTACCCAGCGAAAAAAAAAACCCACAAGTAAGTGATACGTAAATGACGTCAGACATAACCTACAAACCACAAAAATACACGATAAAAATCACTAGAACATCATACAAAACAATCGAAACAGACGTACAAAAACATTAAACATTGATGACAACACATAAAAGGAATGAGACCAATGGTGCACCCGGCGCCGACTTTGGACGGTCATCTGCTATAGGCAAATTTTGTGATTATCTGGATAACGTGCGCACAACCCTCCCACTTATCCGGATACACAGATGTCTCCATAGACGCACAATACATGTAGTTGTAAAAAGATAAAAAATCTCACTGTAAGGTGAAGTCACAAACAAGACAGTTAAACGCAGCGGCCATTTGTAATACGAATTCTATGTAAAAGGATATAAAAAATTCTATGGCATGCGTATAACAGTCTGTGCTCTGCTGTCTGAAGCGAACTCAAGATCAATCGTCGTAAAATGAAGGTAATTAAATTCCCAATGATACATACTCTGATCAATGCTGGAGTTGTCCCAAATTTTGAAAGAAATTCAGAGTAGTTATTGTAAAATTTCCAAAAAGGTTTTACAAGATTATGGTATCTAAATCTTTGATTAATAAGTTTCTTAGTAATTTGCACATTACATGTACTTCGATATGAGTTAGAATTTTCATAAGCAAAATAGAGAGAGGCTTACCCAGCGAAAAAAAAACCCACAAGTAAGTGATACGTAAATGACGTCAGACATAACCTACAAACCACAAAAATACACGATAAAAATCACTAGAACATCATACAAAACAATCGAAACAGACGTACAAAAACATTAAACATTGATGACAACACATAAAAGGAATGAGACCAATGGTGCACCCGGCGCCGACTTTGGACGGTCATCTGCTATAGGCAAATTTTGTGATTATCTGGATTACGTGCGCACAACCCTCCCACTTATCCGGATACACAGATGTCTCCATAGACGCACAATACATGTAGTTGTAAAAAGATAAAAAATCTCACTGTAAGGTGAAGTCACAAACAAGACAGTTAAACGCAGCGGCCATTTGTAATACGAATTCTATGTAAAAGGATATAAAAAATTCTATGGCATGCGTATAACAGTCTGTGCTCTGCTGTCTGAAGCGAACTCAAGATCAATCATCGTAAAATGAAGGTAATTAAATTCCCAATGATACATACTCTGATCAATGCTGGAGTTGTCCCAAATTTTGAAAGAAGTTCAGAGTAGTTATTGTAAAATTTCCAAAAAGGTTTTACAAGTTTATGGTATCTAAATCTTTGATTAATAAGTTTCTTAGTAATTTGTCTATTTTTGTCATGGAAGTCCGAAACATGGGAGCAAGCTCTAGTGTATCTGATGAGCTGAGAGATGTAAATGCCGTAGGATGGCAACCTTGGAACATCGCCATCAAGCCAAGGAAAATTAACTATGTTGAAGCCAAAATCTTCTCCTTTGTCGTTTATCTTTGTCTGAATTTCTCTGTTATTGATTTTGATATCAAGATAAAAAAATGATGTAGCTTGATCATCTGTGTTTGCTTTATTCAATGTTAACACTGGTAGATAAATTTGATTTTTGTAATGGTCAAAATGTGGGTTATTAATATTCAAAATATCATCAAGATACCAAGGTGCCGTTGAAACATTTCAAGTGGTCAAATTTCTTGAGATTTTGCAGATTTTGCATGGATTCCTTTCGTATGTGTAAAAAACAAATCTGCCACAAGAGGCGCACAATTAGTGCCCATAGGAATGCCAATAACTTGCCTGTATAGAGTGTCATCAAATCTTACAAAAATGTTGTCTTCAAGAAAGGACAAGGCTTTGCACAACGCAGATCATGATTTGTATGATTTGTATTCTACTGAAGAAAAGAATCCTTTAGTGTCAGAAGTACATATAAATGTTTTAACCTCTCGACCAAAACGCATTTTGATCCGTTTTGATAAGCGAACTTTTATCTTCTCACGAAGGAGGGTGGTGTACATGTTAGAGAAGTTGTAGGATGAGACATATTCGGCTTTAAAATTAAATGATTTGAATTTGTTGATCACATCAGCCGAATTGTTTATTGAAAAAAAAAATGGATGTCGCTATTATTGAATGCAGTTTCACAATATTTTGATACATGATTTTTAATTGCTGTTAACGCTGATGTCAAACTCCTAGATAAAACTGTAGTAGTACAATTGCTCGAGTTAGCAATAAATCGAAATTTATAAGGGGAACTGTGAAGTTTGGGCAGATAGTAAATAGTTGGTACGTCTGATTTCGGAATAGAGAATTGAAATGAAGTAATTTCATCTTGGTGCTTTTGTAAAATGTAAGGGATTGTTCCATTGCTTTTTATATAGGAATTGGTGGTAGAAAGTTCCGAAAGTAACACTGAAATGTAATAGCGCTTTCAAATGATTATATATAGTGTTGATAGCCGCCTTGTCTGCCGGAGCAAAGGCACTTACTGTGCAAATCCTGAAGTTTAGATTTATAAAATTTAGCCGATCTTGACGGTGCTTCTCTCCTCCCTTCTTTTTAAGAAACAATGATTGATTCAGGCTAAACATCATTGTTGCATTCGCACAGAATAAACTATATCCTTTGGTTCAAAACACCTTCTCTAAAAGACGATTCATAAAAAATACATTTATAGACAAAGGTTTCGATCTTCTGAACATCTCTAATATTTTTCGAGACAATCGCGTACAAAGTGCCATTCCTCAATATTTTGAGAATTTAGAACCTCCTTTTATTTGTTACAAATATAGGAGACCTATTCGAAATTTCGTTTTTAACTAAAACAAAGTTACATCAGATCCTAAAATACTTGAATCGTGTCCTGTTTATTGAGAATGTGCAACATCTTCTAAAAAAAGGACCTAAGTATAGAATCCCATCCAAGAAAGATTTTATTAAATTTGCTAAAGTAAGCTTTAGATAACTATACCAAACGATGGTGTAAATCGGAAGTAGTTGAATCGCATGCTCTGAATGACCGGAAGAACTTCATTTTGGATATTACCGATATTTGAATAGATTACTACTACAAAAATCCTCGTCTTTTTGAAAATCCAAGTTCTATATCTGAAAGATATTTCAAATCCAAGTTACGTAATTTACATGAAAAATATGTCTTCGAACCTGCAAAAAAAAGCAGCCAACAACACCATAATTATTTGAAAACGCTACTACATATCAACTTTAGTTTCGGAACTTTCTTCTACTACTTAAATCGAAAGCAACGAAAGTGTTCCTGTACTAATACTCTTATATCGATGAAAGCAATGAACGTGTCCCCAACATTTTGAGCAAACATAACAATGAAATTTCTTCATTTTACATCCCTTTTTCTAAATTGCATCTCCCTATAATACCGGTATACTGCATACCAAAACTTTACAAATCTCCTTACAACTTTCGATATATTGCTAATTTTAGCAACTGCTCAACTACAAGTTCGTCTAGAAATCTGACGTCAGCACTCACGGCTATAAAGGAACACGTGGCCAAATATTGTGAAACTGTCCTGAATAGGAATCGTGTAAACTCATTAAATGGTGTTTTGATCGAGAGGGGGAAACTTATATTTGTACATCTGAATCAAAAAAGGTTTTCTTTTCCACCACAGAATACAAATCATAAATCATGGACATGTGGTGAGCTGTGCATTGCCTTGTCCTTTATCCAAAATCTTCAAAAGCAAAGAAAACATGATGATGTGAAATGATTCATTGGTACCTCTAGGTACCTGGATGCTATCGGCAATCCTGTCCTTGAAAAGTATAAAATGTTATTTATCCACAAAAATTGACTCTAAACAAGGCAAACGTTACAAACAAAGAAACGCCACTTTAGGACCTAAATATCAAAATTCTTCATGGAGAGATTCAAACAAGTATGTATGACAAAAGAGATGATTTTGAATTCAACATAGCGAAATTCCCCTGGCTTGACGGTGAAGTTCCAAGATTACCGCCCTATGGTATCTACATTTCACAGCCCATCCGGTATGCTGGAGCATGTACTGATATTTTGGATTTTCATAGTAGGAATTTACAAATTACCAAGAAACTTTTAGGTCAATGTTTTCGCTTTCACAAACTAGTAAACACTTTCTGGAAATTTTACGAAAATTATAGTCAAACTTTTTGAACTTTGGACCCATACAAGCAACAGAGTATATTACTTTGGGTATTTCACAACCTGCATTTTATTGTGACATAATAAACAAAATAAGAAGGATCAAAGATAGAAAACATAACCATCGAAAATGCGTCAGAATCATCAAACGCCTTTTATACAATGTATATGATCCTAATGTCACCAGAGGGACACTAGGCTTGCTACTTGACCAATCTACAGTCTTGTACCAGCGAATTCTTAAAACTTGCACTCTGACTGACTGTGACGATGGGACTCAATGACGGGCCCTGTCCAAACCTCTTTAGATAAAACAGGGCCCGACCACCTGTCCTCTCTGAATGTCAGTCGGACTCCTCGGATGATAACATACATGAGCTCGCTACAGCCGGCAGAGCACGGATTGTATTACGTACGCCCCCTCTGTGTTGCTTGGGCCCCTGCGGTTTGCGATCTAATTTTGGGTGGTCATCTGACAGTGAGGAGGTTGTTTTACACTACAATTGTACGTTCTTCGAGACCTCTGGGTAATCGGAAAAGTGGGATGGTTGTGCGCACATAATTCAGGATAACCACACCTTCTGCTATTTCCGTGGCAGATGGCCGTCCTAAGTCGGCACCGGTTGCCCATTGATCTCGTTGGTTTATGTGTAGTCCTTTGTGTTTTATATTTCTGTGTTGTAATTTGTATTCCTTGCCCCTTTTGCATCTCTTTCTGTGCGTGTCTGCTCTGTGTTTTTTCATTGGGTGTTTTACTATGGATGCTGCAACCTGGTGTTGTTGGAGATCCCCTCCTTAGTTTCAACGCATTTGAAAATTTCTTTTATCAAAATTTCTCGAAATTTCTAAAACGTGGGTCCTGTAGTTTCACATCCCATCCATCCTGCTACGTATTTCGGTACATTTTTCACACACTTTAGCCATATTACATAGTTTACATTGAGGATCACTGACTAAAGTTAAGTACCCGAAACGTGCATGTCTGGTCCATGCTGCAAATATATTTGTTCTTTATTGATGCTATAGAATTTGAAGTCGTTTAATATCTGTTAAACAGCAATAATATGCATGCCCGGTCCTAACATTGGCAGATCGAGGATAGTTTCCAAGAGGTTGGGGGTATCTATGACATCGATGGTGGCTCTTCCTATGATTCGATATAAAATATTCGTAAAAACCGGGAAAATCAGCTTTTTGCATATTCTATGACTGCGGCCCCCTGTAACACCAATGTATGCAGTATCTAAACGCTCTGAAATGTAGGGGTTTTCCTTGGAACATTTACTTCATCATAAGATGCATTAAACGACAATCTCTTAAAAAGTCTCAAACAATGAGTTCAAGATAAATTACTGAGTATTTAATGAGCCATTTCATTTAAGGATTTTACATGATTCCTCAATTGAATACATAAACATACTTCATTCATTTTCAAAGGTGAGTATATTCAGATTTTATCAATGTATTGGAAGTACTGTATGGCAAAATGTCGTCTGCAATGTAACCATGGTTATGCTTTCCAGATCGGCCTGGTGGCGACAAAGTGACGTCATTAGCATGAGAACTGAGATATGATATGTATGAAGATCTAACTGTCCGTTTGTCTTTTTGGATCATATGTTTTAACCAGCAACATTTATTTTTTAAAAGTCTTTTAAGTTCGTATCTAAATCTGGTACCTGTGATCAAATAGACGAAAAACGTCACGCACTTGTTTGTGTAAAGCATATAAAATGTTATAGAAAACAGTAAACCCATTTCGTAAGATTTGTAAAAATCCGGATTATATCCAGATATGGAAAGTTGGATAGTGAATGGAAATGTGAAAATAAGCAGTACAAGAGATTCTCCAATCAGCATCGGTGTTATATTCCTCCATTGTCTCTCGATCCTTCCTGAGGCATTAGCAGCTTTATGATTGGATGAATTTGTAGTTTTCTGGCTTACGAATTTAGTCCGAATTTTCTCTACTTGTGACGATTTCCAAACCTCGTGTATTAAAATGATATTACTGGCCGTCATAACTAAGAAACATATCACTAAAAATCCTAAATGCAGCCATGGCCAAACTTTAGTCCAGAATATTTTGTACGAGTCTGTACTTGGAAAAACGTCGCACAGTCGCTCCTGCCTCTCGTCTGCGACCATGTTGGATCCGATTAGAAAATGGAATTCTTTGGCAACAACAATAATTGTGAGAATAAATACTGTGATTTTCGCCTGTTTTATGGAATTGACAGATAATCTTTTCAGAGGAAACTTGATCGCTAGCGCTCGTTCAACTGTCATGGCCGTCGTAATTAGAATTCCGAAATCACAGTTTCCCCAGCCATAAAAATCCAAGAATTTACAAATGCTTTTGACGTTGTTTTTGTAATATATTCCATCAAATGTGACATAAAGCCAATGTGTTGTCATAGAAAGCACTAAACTGAAGAAATCATTAATGGCCCCGGCTATCATAAAAACGGAAGTGCTGTGCGACCGGAAATACTTAGTTCGCATGACAAAAATAATGAAGACATTACAAGCTGTTCCTACAACTATTAATAGCGGCGGATAAACAGCATTGATGATGTCAAGAGATGTCTTAGCTGCCGTTGAGTCCGTTGTGATGGAGAATAGTTCTCTATCTTCCTCGGTCATTGAATTGTTCATTTTACATCTTTTGCTTCAAAAGAAGGGCTTTTCCAGTATTTATAATCTAGGAAAATTCTTCCACCCAATCACTGAAATTCGGTCTTTTGTCTGAAAAAAAAACAAATATTTACATCATAAGGTGGCAGTTTAAAAGGAAATGACGAGAGAATAACAATTATCATGGGGAAAAGTAAATATTATTCACGCCATGTTGAAAAACTCTCACGTTTCATTGATTCCTGAAAAATCGAACACGTTCAAAAGAAATGAATGAAGTTAATGACTCCAGACGTCCAAATTGATTTCTATGTGTTTATTGTTCAATAACAACAAAAGACAAACCTTCGGATATTGACCCCTTAAAGAGGTATGGCAGAGGAAATAACGATGTTTAAGTGATCTAATTAAATATAGAATAGTATTTATTCGTGTTTGCTCAAACCGAATTACTTCCCTTGATTGTTGGCAGTTTCAGAAGCCAGAGATATGAATAGCGACTGTAATTACACTTTTCTTAAAATAACTTATGAATCTTTGGATGTTGTCATATCTTGATCGATAAAATAAGTGATTTTGAAACAAACTTGCTTCTTGTTTTATTTTCGTAAAATGGCAACCTTTTCACGGGCAGGAACACGTTACGTCGCCTTACAGTACCGTTGTCAGAGGTATTTAAAGTTCTGCACTTAAAACCGTCCGTTGACGTTATGCCACAGGTGAGGATATGAAGGAAACCATCCGTTGTCGTGACAATGAGCATGTGTGGAAAGTATGATTTTCTAATAAACGTTGAAATTTTAGAAGTTATACACTCGAAAATTCAATGGGGGGTAGGCATAACACTAAGCTATTTGTTTATATGCTTTTTTGGTACTGATATACAGTTTGAAAAGAGGAGATCGAGTTGGCGTCCTTTGATCACCACTTCCTGCACATGTGTTATTTTTCTTTTTTCTTGAAATCTTTAAAAATTCAGGTTATCTTATTCCAGAAATATACTAATAATAAATATCAAGTCTATGTAATGCTCCTCTGGTAGTGTCATGATGACGAATTCAATTTTGGACTATTTTTTTGGACTTTTCTAAAATTAGTCCGTTGTCAATCCATGTTGCGAAAGTTTTGTCCGTTGTCAGATGTCCGTTGTCTGCTTTGATATTTTAATGGATGAAATGATACTATGATACCGGTACTAATCATTAAAATTCATCAATCAATACGCACAATTTAATTTTCAACCAATTTAGAATGGAGACTGATTTGCCCAGAATTGAATTAGCCGAATCATCCGTTTTGTTAAGATATCCTTAACGTTAAATTTTATTCGTCCCGTCTTAAAGTGTCTTCTGGGCTATGGGTGTAAAGGGTAAAATATAAATGGAGGCGAAAATGTGACTGTATACATTATCTTACTTTATAAGTGTATTATAAACCGGTGTAATGCAGTAGTTTTCTCATATGAAAACTTGCTATATAAGAGGTTTCTTCCCCTTGGAGATATTCCGCTTTATATTAGACTTTCCTCATATTAGCATGTCAGAAATGTTATATAACCATTTATCCCCTGTTAAGTCCGTATTTTGCTTATCTTCCATTGGCTTCCAATATTGCAAACTACATGAAAAATGCTCCAATGGTCTTACATATATATTTATTGCACCCATGTCTCCTCTTTACCCACCAATAGTCTCTATCACTCTTGAAAAGTTGACTTTATCATTTGATTTTCATCATCGGTTCTGCAGAAGGAACTCGACATTTTGAAAAGTTTACAGACTGGCGGAAGACAGATGGTGTGCTGTAATAAAAAAAATCACAAAACTTCAACAGAGCAGGATATAATTACTTTTCCCGGACAATCGACCCTATTCCTTTTTTTTTTCTTTTGTGGAATATGTAAGAGGTTTCTGGGAGGGGGAGGGTTAGACACTCACACATGTGGGGTTTTAGACATTCATATATTCAGACAAATACATATATACAGACAAACACATTCATCAACAGACACACTCATACAGAAAGATATGCATAGATAGACGAATAGACAGGTAGACAGACATACACAGATGTACTCACACACACACACAAACAAAAACATGTATTGACTTTGATTTCAGTAAATCCACAGTTTATCACAGCATGCAAGACAGACGGAAAATCAGACTAGGCCAATATCTCTTTCTTGACAAAAACCTCATCAAGTCAAGCAGATAGACACACATAGTCAAGCACTCACAGAAAAACAGGGAGAAACAAAAAAAGATTCACACAGACAGACTCAAAGACAGACACTGATCAAAACACAGACATGAACATCCCGAAAGGAACATCGTGAAAGACATACACAGACATGCGTAAAACGACAGACTGACAGACACAGGGTATATACAGACATACGCAAAAACAAACGGACAGACAGCCATGTATATAGACAGACACACACACAAAAGATACAGACAGATGCACTCTCCTACAGACAAACATACATGCTAACAAACGCAGACAAAAGAATTCACTCGCAGGCAGACGGAGACACCGATATCGACGCTGACATAAATAAGACACACGAACTTACATACATACAAACACAAATGTAAATAACATGTCAACTATAATTTTCATCATCACCTGAGATATACATGTAAGGTCTATATCATACCCCATCGAAGATCTCTATTGAATGCAATATTATAAATTTAATGTTTCAAAGAGAAAATCCAAACCATTAATGGTAGGCGAGGGAAATCTGCTTTAGGAGACTTCAAACTTTTTTTTTTTTTCGCCGGGGGAGGGGGGTCTCCAGTAAGTGTATAGCAGTTATAGGGAGTTACTATGGGCAAGATTATAATGGCTATTTATTACAAGTATTTTATTACTTTGTACGTTTATATTCATTTTTGAGCATTTGATATCCATTTTGTCCCTTCGATAAAACGGTGCCTAATAACCCATCTGTAGGTAAGAATCTTATTGTTTCTGCAAAAAAAAAAAACATGTGAAAATTCTAGATCAAAGAGCGATTTCATGTAAAGAATGGTCGGAACAGTTACGTGATAAAGGCTGAGGCTATCAAAATGTATTCAATGACCGAAAATTGATGTCTTTGTTTTTAACGCTATATATGACTTCAAAATCCCTTTTAATTGAACAATGTATAAATTCATGAACTCATCCTAGACCTCTTCAAATTCATGAATCATATTTTCAATTTTAAATCTATTCTATACGTTCTATGTTCACGTAACCTGAAAATTATGTGATATCCTGCTTTACAAAAAAAAAAGAGCTGAATACTTTAAGAATTAACTAAGCTGATTTAATTGCTCATCCCTAGATTCGAAATAAAGATTCAATTCCCCATTCATGCCCAAATACCGATAAGAGTCATGACAACGGACTATATCTTCTTGTCTTGTCATAACAACGGACATTCTTTATCAAATAATCAAAGTATACAATAAATATACAATGTAAAAGACGGTCATTCACATATATTGTTTATATAATGTTGTCGACATAAAATACATAAAATTTGTATATAAAATCAAATAATTAAGAGACAGGAAAGTTTTCCTGTTCAAATTTCCGTTTTCGTTGCTGACAGTAGGTCATCGCCAATTACTGTATTGTTCACTAAATCCAGAGCACCCTGTAGATCTCCTCATAACATAAAAGGAGTTTTATTCATTTTATGGTAATAATGTATTACTGAAGCGTGTGGCTACCCCCCGTTGGCCTTTTAAAAGAAATCACCGGTTACCTAATGATTTATTTGTGATTTTACTGAAATTTTGTCGATAATTTTCATGACAACGGATGGTTTCCAACATATCCTCACCTGTTGCATAATGTCAACGGACGGATTTAAGTGCAGAACTTTAAATACTTCTGACAACGGTACTGTAAGGCGACGTAACGTGTTCCTGCCCGTGCTTTTACGCCATTCAAGAATCCCTTTAATGAATTCTTGTAGATTGAATACTATAGTATATGACCAAGCAAAACAACAACAAAAAAAGAGAAAATTTCAACTGGACTATATTAAAATTATATAATTCTTTTATATATGAAGAAATTATCATTGAGGTGAGAATCTCAAAAGGGGGTTAAAATCTGTCAGAGCCACCTCTGTGACTAAAATAATACACAAGATATGCATGTTTCAGATATTTATATTTATATTGAAATTAAAACACCAAATCCTCCCGAATCTCATTGCATGTATAGATAATCAAAACGCATCCACAGTGACTGTATAGATTGTACATGACTTTGTCGATTGTTTTGTAGATACAGATATTTTCGTGACAACAAAAAGAAATTAAGGTGATATCACACGTTTCGTGTTATACAACATTTATTTTCAGAAAAAAAGCATAATTCTGATTTCCTAATTTAATTCAGATGTAAGGGACAATATTAGGAGGTCACCATCCAAAATTTTGAGATTTTGAAATTGATAAGACTTTTTAGCCATCCATTGATTGTAATGGAAATGCTCATTTTTTGGCTATATTATTTTTTCAGCCCAAGATTTTCAAATTGAACTTTACATATGATTCCCTCAATATATTGTGCAAATTCTTTTAGAAAGAAATCATTCAATGACCACGTCATATGTTGCAAAATCTGACTGAATGTGTAAATTATCATGTAAAAAATTAAAAGTTCAAATCGAGTTATCTTTCTTTACTATGTGACCAACGACAAAAGCACCCGAATTTATATAATCATCTTTTTGAAATATCACAGCAGTGTTCCTTCACTCACAAAGATGTCAATATGTAAATAAATAGAGCCGAATACAGATTTTGTGAGATAACACGACAGTATGTGCACATGTGTAATGATATTAGATTTACCATATGAGTAACTATATTATAAGTTTCTCTACATGCATTCAAACACTTAACTGACAACAGACTTATTTCTGAATAGATACGACATATGTATGTAGGTAAAAAAGTCTTAACAAAATTTTCAAATACATTTGTAAGTTCAATTTCAGCAAAAAATTGACTAATGTTGGTCATTCTAGGCTTACCATTACTTTGCAAAGAAAAAAAAAACATTCGTATTTATATACGAGTAACAATCTCTTTATTATCCCAGCGCTCAGGCTCGAACCGCGGTCTTCTCGCATGGTGGGCAAGAGCTCTACTTCTGAGCTATTGGGTCGACTTGTCGAGTGAGTGGTTATAACAAAGCCAGAACATCAAGACATTTTAAGTTACGAAAATCGGAAATCTTCAGCATGGAGATTTCTTTTAAATTCTCGTCAAAGGGAGGCTACTGAAACGCGTGTGATATCTCGTTAACTGTTTTCCGGAATTGTGATATATATATATATATAACATCATGTTTAGGATAAAGTTTTCAGATAAAAAGTTTATAAATATATTTATCATTCTTAATTTTCATACAAAATCCTACCTCCAGAGAAAAATAGATAATCCTATATGAGAAACGATGGATTCACCAATGTTTTCAAAATCTTCAAAATTACATATCAAAATGAAACGAAATAAAATGTTGCATTTCACAAGAAAGTTATGGTTGTCATAAATTTTCGCATTAAGAGCTAAAACATGGGAGTGCTACCTGTAAGTCAAAAACAAGAAAGCGACATATAGCATGTAGTTAGGACTCCATATCTACCCATAACTAGCAATAAAGTTATGAGATTAACTACTAATTGCGTCATTTACATGTTTATGTACTGGGGTGCCAAGCATACTCAGGTACATAAGTGGCAAAAAAGGTATACGTAGGTAGCGAGACTAGTCTAAGCATGCACAATATTCCGGAAATAAGGATGGGCTAGTCTTACCCCACCAAAACTAACCCCCCCCCCCCCACGCCTCTTGTAATTTGTCAAATTA